>OY755086.1:22365458-22720899 GCA_963576655.1 Gastrophysa polygoni
TTTTTCTGATTTCATTTTGTAACGAAATGTGAAAAATATAATCAACCAACTGGTACAATAAGGAAGGTTATCAATGATCGAGATCATTAATTGGTATTTCACAAATTTTCCCGTCTAACATATTTGCAATGAAAATGAGGTAACTCATTATTGGTATTCACCGGGGTTGTCCAATTGCAAAAATTACCCGATTCGTATAGTCATGACAGTCAGCCATTGTGACTTTGACATTTGTCAAAACTATAAATGCAAAACAAAAAACTATAACAAAAATCACCAAAACGATTTGAACGTGTAAAATCTTGATTGATATCCATTTTTTTTTTCATTCAAATTCAGATTGCAAAAAATATCAGCTCAAAAGTGGTACGCCACGATGTATGTTTGGTTGCCTATGCAACAATCATGGATAGAGAAATTGATCATTGATAAGGTTCATTGACAATTAATTCGATAAACGTTAAGCATACTCGTTAATACGAAGTGCACAGAGAGAGCTATTTGTATAACAAGGGAGGAAAGTGCTAGTTTTCCTCCCGAGGATAAAGTTTACTGTTTACTCCGCTACGCGTCGGGCAGTATTCATTCAATGGAGGAAGAGACACTTTACCCCTCGCTTAACCCCTATCATATTACTCATTATACATATGATTTTTCCGCCTCTTTCAAGTCATTTTTAAATAACTCATTGTTGAAACTAACGAACAAAATCTCTTTCCTCTTATCTTTCTTTCTTCCTTTCCTTTTACCCTCTTCGGCTTCGGATTTCGGCTGATTGTCTGGTGTGTCGTTTGCCCATTGTTTCCATGATTTCCTATTTTCTGTCAGTATCTTCATCTCCCTCAACAACTTCTCACTCCTTCACTGCCTCTGTTACTTGTTGCATCCATTTCTTCCGTGGTCTTCCCCTCTTCTTCTTTTTTATGTTTCTTGCATGTATCTTCTTTGTTATTCTGCTTGAATCCATCCTCATCATTGATTATTGATTCCTGCTTTTACGTTTCTCTTGTTGTTTCGTTCCTAATCCTCTCTAACTTCGTTTTTCAATCTATTTTTCCCATATACCTCACCTCCATTGCATTTATTATACTCTCGTGTTACTATTGTAGCGTCCAGTTCTCACTGGCGTAAAGCAGGGTTGGTATAACAATTGTATTAAATATTCTTATTTTTGTTGTATTAAATCTATTTTTCCTAATATCTTCTTTGGATTCCTCGCTCTATTTGCTGATTCTAGTTCTATTCTTCTATTATCCGTGATTATACTCCCGAAGTATTCATATGTTGTTACTACTACCAATTCTGTTTCTCTGCATATTATACTTGTATTGGTATTCTCTTTCCTATTTATTGGCTGACACTAGAGAGGAAAAGTACGACTATGTCCAGGAAATGTATACTTTGTATAGAGGTAGGCAGGAGTAGTTATTTTCCTAACATGTGGGGAAAGTGTTACTACTGTTGGGAACCTAATTTTTTCTACGAGCTCTATTTCAGATAACAAAGAGAATGAAAAAAATATTCTATACTCAATAATTTCCAATTGAACATGGATTGAAAGAACTATAGAACAAAATATTGAATGACATTAAAAAATAAGAATAGATAATCAAATTGTTTATAATGTCTATAACGAAAGCAAATATTTGTTATTGGAAATATAAATTATTGACATTTTACAAATTGATTACAGGTCCGGTGAGTTCATATGTAATCATTCATCAGTACTCAAAAAATACTAGTTCTGTTTATTTTTGCGTTGAGGTGAAATTCAATTCATCAAAAAAGGAGAAAGAGAATAGCATCAACAGATTCTTACATGCCGACAGCTCATTCGACAGCTACTGTAATATATAATATAAATTGTATGTATAAATTGTATATATATAAATGAATTGTAAATTGGAAAAATTTCTAGAGTTACATTTTCAGTACTGAGTGAGCACCAAAATGGGTGCGGAAAAGTACTTCTTTGCACCCGCTCGTAGGAAAAATAATTTTACATTATGATCTACGGAATCACATCAACGAGTTTTTTTCCTCTGAAATACGGAGCTACAGACCTTCATACGGTAATTAATCATTCAGTCACTAGATGGATTCCTATCTATTTTGTTGGAATGATAATCAAGACAAGTTGACACAATTGGAACTTGAAATATTCATGAATTTTTAATTAATGAAAACCTCATGACTCTGATTCCGACTGTGAATATTCTAATTTTGAAACTATTCAGTTTAACACGATGCCAGAAACATTCGCAATGAAATTCACGGAAAAATGTAAAAGCCATTTTTCACTATTGTTCTGGTTGCTCGACAAACAAAGGAACGGGGGCAAAAAATCTACCGTCATTCCCCCGAAATTATGACGGTTTTAAAATGCGGCAATTGAACCTCATTGAAATGAAAATATTTGGGAAGCGATGAGAACAAGAGGAAAATGATTTCTATATGAGTTTCGCCATTTACTATGTCGTATACAAGGTGATAGGTATATTAAGGCTAGAAAACAATAGCATATTAACAAAAAAAAATCTTTTGGAGCAAAAAATTATAGGAAGTTGATTTAATGGGACAAGATTTGCGTTTTTCGAGCAAAACAACACGGTTTTCTTCTGTTCTTGCACCTTCAGAAAATACAGGTCTGTTTTTGAAGAAATGTGATTGAGGGTGGCTGTAGAAGAACAAAACGTCGTGAATTGAACTTGAAAACAAATTCGTTATGTTCTATGCAAATTTCATTATTTTCCATAATGAAAGCACCAGTACAAGTAAAAGAAGAGTAAATTCTGTTCCCGTATATTTCTGAAATAGTTCGTCATACCTCCCATACTTGATATTGTCCGATTGTGACTTATATAACTAACATCGTATCCAAGATATCCGTTTCCAAGATATCAATAGAGGTAAAGTACTTTCCTGATTGTATAGGGACAAAGTATACATACTATCCTTATATACTGTGGTAGGGGTGACCAGTCTGAGTTGAATCAAAAAACCGATGAAACTCAGTGAACAGATCGAACAATATGTAAATTGGAATAGTACCAAGGTCTTGGTTCGTAGGTTACTGTGAGGATGGATAGAAATAACCTCCAAAATAAGTACCTCACCATTATTCGTAACGTTTTCAAGAAGTTTTACAATAGGTACCTATGAGGTTAGAGAGTGACTAATCTCTAGAATATGTCGGGTAATACTTTCGATTCATCGAACAGAATATAACTATAGTGGGCGATATGTTCTTTGAATCTATTTCCGTTGTTTCGACGAGTTCATCCAATATGTTACAGTCACCGTGAAGTATTTCATAAATTCGTTCTCACATATTTCAGCAAAAAATAGCCCAAGGACACCCAATGGAAATGAACACAACAGGTCTGACAATGAATAACGGATTTAAACATCTACTTCATAGTCTATGTGTATGGAAACAAAAACAGTTTTCCAATGCATAAATTGTTTGTTGTTAGTTTTACCAGAAGGGTTGAAACAGAAACATTGCCATTGACGTAGCCAGTATGGGGACTGGGTGAACATGCCCCCTTAAAACAATCAGTGAAAAATGAACATCAACGATATCATGATTTCAAGAGTCCACAGAAACTTGAAAAGTAACAGAAGTGAAATCATATTTATTATTCAAGATTATTATTTCAACCGATATAATGGATATAAGGTGGTATTGGTTTTACCAGTACAGTCCTGGTTCATTTTGTTACTTAGTCCTGGTTACTCTTGAAATGCAACCACTATACGAAATTTACCGGTTTGAAAGCACTAATAGAAGAAAAAAAAACTTTTCAACTAAAAGTATGAAGAACCACCAAACAATTTAGAATTATTGTCTCTGTGATAACCACACATGAAGTCTTGGAAACAATAATAAACAAAAGAATTATACAACCAATTGTTTTTCATCCATTGCAATTTGAATTTTCTCATAATGATGATCGATTCAATGACCAATCTTAAACTTCTATTCTCTATATTCTGAGTGTAGTCGCTTATTTCGAAAAACGATAATTTCCGTCAAGTTCTTAGAAAAATGTTTACCACAATAGTCGAAGATTACATATCATACAGAATTATCGAACCAAAATCCACCAAAAAACAAACTCAGCCGAAGTCAATGCATATAGTTTTGAAAAAGTCCAAGAAACAAAAAATTAGGTAATTCTTACCGTTGGACAGGTTTTACAAAAAATAGTTCGATGTGTATCAAAAAAGAACACCATAATCGAAATTTTAAATATTCAAGAATATACATGAGAATGAATGGTGTGTGTTTATTTTGCAAAAAAGAAATATATAGATATAAAAGCACATGAAATGTCTCACTCAAGTTTTCACTTGTTAGTGAGATGGAACACGTGAGTGCCCCATCAAATTTCATATACGATATGTCTTAAATATAAGGATGAAAATGTATGAAATGTTTTTCCTTTTGTTTTTTTTTGATATCCAAAAAAACTATAATGTTTCAATTTGTGTATTTCCAGGACTATACCAGTCTTGTATTGGATAACCTGGGGACAATGATGAATTCCAAAGTTAGCATACCTAGGTATGATATGAACTTGACTTGCAGATAGATAAAATATAGTAATAAACTCTTACATGATATGGGTGAGAGTCAAGAGTATTACCATTTTTTCAATTTCATACAAATGGTCACCTTAAACATAGACACTTAGTACAAATAAACTATGTTATTGATTCTTACATAGTTGAAAAGAAAGATTGATTCTTGATTCGTAAATATATTTAGATATCTCAGAAAATACGACCCAAGTTATCATGTCACAAAAAAATAAGGAACACATTACAGTTCAACAGTAGCATTTTTTTTTGCATTTTCATCAGAAAATCAATTTATTTTTGTTGTTTATTTATGTTTATTCATTTGATGAATGTTAATATGATAGTTGAAATAAATTAATCATCTCCCTTCCATCTCCAAACACATCGATTCGCCATCTCAATTCAGGAGATCTGTAAAGCAATTACTTATCGATGAGGTGTTCTATAGTGTCCAAGAGTTTCTTGACAAAGATCGGAATAGGCAAAATATCAAGTATCGTGGGGATAGCAGCAAGTTTAAAGAGTACTTACTCTTTTTAAGAATATCCAAGCTTTCGGAAATTTATGCTTTCCATCATGAGGGACTACAATAAAATGTTATATTAGTGGACAATAAAATTCTGAACTCAGTAGACTTACATCTTAGTTGAGTTTGTAAAGCTTGGATATTCTCAAAAAGAGATTTTTACTTTGACAATATACTAACTCGAAATCTGTTTGTTTCTATATTGTTTTTGTTATTCTATGTTCGTGAATATTTACTTATCATAAATAATATGACGATGTTATAGTACGTTTGTATGAAGATATTTTTCTTGTATTTATCGAGACTTCATCAATGAGATGATAATCTTTTAACAATTAAGTATATTTTGATTTGATCGGAATGCTAAAAATCTTCTGCTTGCGAGTTGTAATATTTTGAGGTAAGACGCATTTCAGTTTGAACATAGACGAGCCTCCCTAAAGAAAAATCTAGCGACGCCAATGAACCTAGACGCGATGAATATACATTTCAGCGGCAACATGTTTGTCTTGCAGACTTGCAGGATCTGTTATCCAACCGCAAGTAATTTCACATCATTGAAATTCAGCTTACTCCGAAATTCCGCAAACTTTATACCGAAGACTCTCGAGAGTGTGTGGATTTAGGTATGGGATAGGCGTCAACATTTATTATTCCGACTTCAGGCTATCACTCGATCACAGCCAACGTTATGTGATTTATGCCCTTCATGTGCAATAAACTCAACAGGGTGTACACTGATGCGAATAGGTGAAAAAAAAAATGTGCCATGAGAATACGAATTTCATTCACGAAATACAAACAACATTTTTTGTACAACTGTGAATGGAAATCTGTCTCAGTAGCAGAAGCATATATAGAAGATAGTTTGGATAACTCAATTGAATACTAATAATAATAATAATAACGAGATTTATAACAGAATATTGAATTGTCCATCTTCTTCCAAACAAATTAAAATATCTGATAAAATTTTGTAATCATCTCTTCAAGAAATATCTGACGTTTCTTATCAGCAGGAACATGGAACATCTTTGGGAATTTATGTTGGAAGTAATTGTCCAAACTTCACTATCAATTATTATTCCAAATATCTAAATTGTTTTATGTGGAATAATCAATTAATAATTGACTCTGTTGAAAATAAATCCTTTGAAGAGTAATATTTCATGTGTATTTCGTGTGATTGTTTAGGTAGTGAAAAGAAGCAAATATTCACGCATCAATGGAGATGCAGAAATGTCAAGTTTATTTCACAGTTGTACAAAAAAATATTTTTCTTACCATGCTTTCGAGTAAGATAGATATGGAAGACCACGCTATTTCGTTGACTCATTTCAATTATTTCAACTATTACTCAAGATAAGCTCAATCTTGTGTGGGCCATCAGTATGGCCAGTGTGTTTTCATTGAAAAAGTGTGAATGAGTAGAAAAAATCAGAGAAATCAATTTGATTCACTCCTATCGATGACAGTATAGGCATGAATGGATATGAGGCATCATGTGGTTTATCAATGAACAAATATAATGCCCACCATGTGCAAAGGCAAACCAAGGGTGCAGAATGTCGTTGGTTATATATGTTTTGTTTGCTATATGCTATGCTATGCTCTATGTTTTATTGATTTTCAAACATGTGTTTAGAAATCATCGAAGAATCATAGAGATCATCATTCCTGCATGGTTTATCAATGAACAAATATAATGCCCACCATGTGCAAAGGCAAACCAAGGGTGCAGAATGTCGTTGGTTATATATGTTTTGTTTGCTATATGCTATGCTATGCTCTATGTTTTATTGATTTTCAAACATGTGTTTAGAAATCATCGAAGAATCATAGAGATCATCATTCCTGCAAATAAGGTGCTATAACCCATTTATTATTATCATTCCTATTATATTACGATATTTGTACAGTTTGTGCACTTTTGTATTATGTATCATTTATTGGTGTATTGTTCTGTGGAATGAAAGTGATATTTGAAGAATTATTTTATCCTCATCTTTTAACCTACAACATAATTTTACTGTTGTTGGTTAAAAGGTGAAGATATGAATTATTATACTTTTGTAATGCATATTCACAGTCGAAAAATATCTGTGAGAAAAGATATTGAAATCCATCTAGAAAAGTACGAGTTCGATTTTGTGAAAACACATAATATGATGATGAAACTCACATTGTAGCAAGAATAATTAGTGCAGTGTTCGTACTGGAAGAGAATTACAGTATTTGTACCGGAATATCATTTTACAGAACTAATCATGAGATGCCGGTAAGTATTTCGGTTACAAAATAAAAGAATTAATTTACTTCACAAGACGGGTTTTTCAGTGTACTCTTGGAGAACATTCGTGGCGAGTTTCTGGTTATATTTCAAAAGGCATAAATAAAAACTATCTATCAGATCTGGAACTGGGAGATCGCATACACAAATCGTTATTTCAGGAACTGGAGAATTATTCAACTTTATTATTAACACTTTCTTCTCAAGAATCACGAATAATTTGGCACTTTTCATTTTTTCTTATCATTTTTCTGATTCGATCGACCACGTGATTCGAGCCGTTTCTGATATAGCGATAGTGTGAGCACCGAAAAAAAACATTCTGTATAGGGTGTTTCGATAGCAAGCCATATTATTACATTATCGGTATGAAGGTGTTATTAGTTCATGAATATTTATAGGTGAGAGGTACGTACAGGCGCACATGTGCTTTTCAGGTTGAATTAATAATGAATTTTCAATTAAAACGTGTACCGGGATCGTGTATCATACGGTAGACATATCGTCGATACCGCAAATGTGCTTAATACAAGCTGTAAATCAGCAAGTCCCTAATCACTATCGGAAATAACACCATCTATATCGACATAGCAAATGATACAGGTGAATGATTATTCAAAGGCTTCACAGTGAGTCTGGGTATACCCCTTTCAATGGAATATCATGTGAATGATACAGGCAGTGTTCATAGTTTTTTCGCAAATCGTTTATTTCTGTGCGAAATATCGGAAAGCGAATTTTCTTACCCCCTGTACTCTCATTCCAACATGGCATTCCAGATTTTGTGAATATTCTCGGCCGGGTGTCCAGCCACAGATTTCAGTCCATCGCGGCAGCATTTGTGGTCGATTACTAACTGAGTTAAAATTGATGATACACAAGGTCTTCTTATATTCTACTTCTTTTTTTCAATGTGAAAATGATAGTTTTGAGTGAAAATCTAAAACTGAAGAAAACATATACGGCGGGCTATTTGTATAATTGACAATCTCCTTACTAAAATCTTGGCCTCGGTGTAGATAGAAGTAGGAAGATACTTGCATTTCTTGTATCGAAGTTACGCTGGGACTAAACATGGTATAAATTTCTACACGATAAAGCTCATATCATGAAAGTCCATTTCAGTCGGATAGTGCATACGTATCGACCACTGCACTTTGCATGATGAATGTCGAAAATTGAAATGTCCAATTCCGAAATTTACACTGTTTCTCGCCACTTCTGATGCGCTAACCCAATTCGCTCCCTTAATTGACAGACAGACATGGGAGTTTCATCTGGTAAATATAGTCTCGTGACAGGCACTCATGAAACATGGCACATATTTGCTCCATACATCGGGTCACGTGTTCATCCTAGCGTCCAGGGAAATTAAAGTACTTCATTAGCTTTGATGAAAAAAGTTCTGTGCAGACATCGTATGGAAATGCAAATTTTTAGGTTGATTTTCATCTGGATCGGCGGGATCCGAACACGACATAGAGAAAGTAGGGAAACAACTCTGAATGCCATTATTCGGTCAAAACTCAAACCAATGACAGAAAGGGCTACTACCAACACAATAATCACGAAGAGATCAGTATTATTGATAATTCGGGAGTAGTAATGTAAGGACCATTCTCAATTAATGATCAAAATACATAATATACAATCGAAAAACACCATCAACTATTTGTATAGGAATCTGCACAACTGTTGTCATCTTCTGGACATTCTCAGTGATCTCACCAGTTTCCCTACATCTTCGATCCGACCCAAATTTTTCCATTCATGGCGTGTAAATATCTTGATTTTTTGGTTGAATCGCTACTTATTCGATAAAAGTTAATGCAAATAATGTTGATGTTCATTTGACCTCCTTTCTAATCATTGAATATCGACTAAAAAGTGTTCATTTTTCGATCTGTTCTTCACGATATCTTGGTAATACAGGGAGCTGCATTTTTTCTATGCAACGTATGTAACGTCCTATATCTCAATATTGAACCCATTTATTTTTATTATCATTATTATTTCATCGAGTTCCCTTATAGCCTCGAGTATCAGGAAACAAAGGGCATGAAACAAAGAATAAAGAGCACGGCTTTGAACTGCCATCCTATTAAAAAAAACTTCTTTTCAGAATAATAGATTCTTAATTTACACAGTGGCCTACTACTCATCAGATGGTAGAGGTGGGAAATTATTGATACTGTCGATTCTTAATTCAATTCTTTATATTTTAATTTAATTCTTTATATTTAATTCTTTATATTTTTTCTCATTCCAATCAAAAAATCCAAATTTCCAAAAAAATCTGACTGTCTTTCTTCATCATTACATGTCTGTACAGCATAAGATAGTATCGAGTAAAGAAAGTTACGATTTCGATTTATTTCGATTAATTCACACCCAATATTCGAATAATGTTATTTTTTACTACCTTGATGTATGAATAACTGTTGTATAGCTGTATTTTGAAATGATGTCATTTGAAATGATGATTAGAAAATGACTTGTCGAAGAAGCCTGATTAGAAGTTTTGTTCCTTTTGGCACATCATCCAATGAATTTTTTTCACGTTTAATGCATCGCTTGAATGGATATCGGGCTGAGGCCGATCCTGCATAATACCGTCTGGGAGACCCCAGTCTATCTAACTTGATTTGACTTTCTAACCTTCTAAAACAGGAAGTTTGCTACGAACACGACTCGCTGTGTGTAGAATGGGCATTAACGGGCTAGCCGTTTGCCTATACCGACCGCTCGGAATCACGTTTCTAAATTTTTCAAGTCGCACTCGGCAATCTTATTACCGAATATGGCCTTTTCCGAGCGTATAGATCCCGACGAGTGAAGTCACTTGTTTGTCGAATGTACCGTAGTGAAATACGGTCCGATCAGGCAGGTATTTTTGCCTCAAAAGTTCTTGGATTTCTGTATGTTCCATTAATGATCAAAGCAATGAGATAAATAATGTCATACATTGTACTGTTCTCTTTGTCAAGGTTCATTTTGATGGTCTTTGATTCGTATACCGACTCGATATTTTGTACCTAATAGAAGTATACGGTAACCGTTCGTTATAAGTTGAAAACAAAAAAGAAGAACTGAATTTTGATTTTTTTGACTGCATTGATATTCAATAATCTCTTTTACTTCAAATTATTCTCAATGTCATACCAATTACGGGTATACCAGAGGTCGCCAATAAATTTCTTATTTCAAATGGAAAATTAGCATAAACCGAAACCTAATGTGAATACCTGCCGTCTCAGTTATCATATGAAAATAGAAAATATGGATCAACGAGAAAACCATTTGGAAATAGGTATAGGAAAAGTTATGTGCTGAACTGGTCATCAAATAAATCAATTGTCAATGTGTATTTTGGAAGTATTGATCCCGTGCTTCCGTCTACCCCAAAAGCGCTTACAACCAGTCGAAAATGGGTAAGATGCCAGTGTGGAAAATAAAGCTACCTACCTGTATCTTTCGAAATTTTTTAAGAGAATCGATATATGAAAATACTTAGGAATGGAGAAACCTGATGGAACTTATGCATGACGTTTTATCCATCATGGAATTCTCTGACCTTGAATATATTGCAAGGAAAGAGAATCTTGAACAACTGTGAAGTCCAAAAATTCAGAATTCGAAGTTTTTGAAAAATCCTAACGAAGGGCTACCTTGTATATACTCAATAATTTTCCCTCTGAATGAGCAATTTGTTAGCAGGTATAAATTGAATACGCAGAAAACCTATGTTGACCTACCAAGGTAAAAAAAAATACATAGTGTTCCATTTGAAAGACAAGAGCTTATATCCATTTCTGAAAAATAAAGATTCAAAATGAATATTGAAGCTATTTTATCCAACTTTTACGTTTACCATTTTTTCATATCTTTGATTACCATAAAGTTGAGTAATGGTATGGGTTCAGTTTTGAGAGACGCACTTTACGTAAAAAAGATAATGACTCACACAGGTCTATGAATCTGGTTCAATTTGGTGTCCCTTTTTGTGTTCCAGAAAACTTGGATTCTTCGATACTAAAGCGAACACATTTAAAATTCACTTCTCTGGCTTTCATTCGGATGAGTATCAAAAAAAACTTATGATGGTTCCAATCGAAATAAGCCTGCGAACATTCGAAAAACAAGTCGAAAAATGAAATAGAAAAGTCTAACCAAATCAACAAACCACTCTGATTCCTCGTAAAGTTCGAGAACTCTGTAATAAGCTCAGACCCTATTAATTACTCTGATGTACATTCAATTACAAAAAGCAACGAACTGCAAATAGATATTGCGATATCGATCAAGCAGAATTAATTTCAGACGGAAGGAAGGAAGTACCTGATCGAGAACGGAATTTTGCGACGATATTGAAATTGCTCGCAGGGAAGTGAATCATTTTGGTCGAATTAAGCCAGAGAGTTTCATAAATCCCTTCGCCAATATAACAGCACAGCTTGTCCTCGGAGGATATATAATAGGAGAGTGGAATGATACTAAATATCGGATAATTAACAATAAGCCATTATGAAAAATGAGCAAATTTGAATTCTCGATATCACTTCATACTGTCACAATCCGATTTGTTTCCAAGCACGTGCAGACCTGAACCGTAATAGTTTCCTACACTAGTACAAAGTAATAACTGATTTGAAAATAATATGTCACACAAGCTTCATACGTCTTTTTGGGGTAATACAGAAAATATTGATTTTTTTTGTACAGTTGTCATGGAAACTATCATGAGTACAAATGAAATAATATTGTCATATTTGTGTGATCAGAGAAAAAGCTTTTTTATACAAATTCACAATTTTAACGCTCTCAACTCAACTATCGACACTTAATACAGTGTTATCACATTCACATAACTAAACGCTCTTTGGTGATATGAAATTTCTAACATATCCCATAAAGGCAAATGAAATTATGCCGTCATTGGCCACAACTGTGAATTTCAATAGTTTGTGAATTATTGCGAAATTATTCGCGGTTCTAAAAGCTTGGACAGGTAGAAAAAATCCTACCTACGCCGCTGTATTTTTCCTTCTTATCGGAACCTCTTCTCGATACGTCGAAAACTTATCCACACTACATTATTTATTTATTATACGGGAATCAAATGCATCTTTCATGGTGTTATAAATTTGCTGGCAAAGTGCTCGCTGATACTGAACCTCATAAACAAAGGGATTGATTGATTAAGAACCCGAGTAAGAACCATTACCGCGGATATGTATATGTGTATATGTTGATATACAGAGTGTCCCAACCGAAAGTAGACACCATGAATAACTCTGGAGGAATCTAATAATATCAGTCTAGAGGTCGTAAGCATCACTGGGCATAGATAATGCGTCAACTTCGCCGTGCTATCGTCGAATGATGACGTTCGACAGGTCTCGAATCTGATAATGTAGGGGGTGACCAGTTTGAGCCCGTCTAAGTGAAATAATTCACTCGATTTCTCGATTTCTCTACTGAAGCATAAAGGAGGACCAATATTTGTTTATTCTACTCTAAAAATCGAAGAATGAAGGCGGATTTCGGAATTTCATAATTGGTTGTGATTGGCCAGTAGAGGCACGGATTGGCCAAAATAGGAATACACAAACAGCATCAATTAGTTTATCTAAATAGTTTTTTGCTATAATGCAAAAAACTCAAAGGAGGTTGATTAAAGTTATATTCCTCGTTTTTATAATTTTTTCAGACTGAACTCAGTATGTACGAATTCAAAATAACAAGCTCTTTCAAAATCTGTGAAAATATATAGGGTGTCCCATTTAAATTGAAGAAAATGAGAGGATTTCCGGTTGAACCTGAAGTATATCATTAACAAAAAAATGTAAATCAGATTCATTTTGTTCCATTACACTTACCTGCACATTTTCATGAATATCGTTCTTTTCGTTTGAAAGATATTTACTTGGTTCCATACTTTATCCCAACCCTGTATAGAGTATCCAAAGACCCACCCGTCAGAATTTGTATATCAATCGGATTCGAAATTTCCATTAATGATATACAAGAACAATATAATTTACAAGAAAATGAACCATGTCTCCAGAATTATTCAGCGTGTGTACTTTTGGTTGGGACATCTGGTAGGTATATGTATATGTCGAACCAACATATATTCCTTTTGCGTCGCCTCTATTTGTTTATCTCCACACAATATTTATTGGAGATGCGTTCAGAATGTGCACCTGCATACTTAGAAGTGCTGATCGCGTGAAAATGACTTTTTCCGAGGAGCCTGTTGCTTTATTGGACCATTAAAAAGATTCACGGATCGAGAGATATATAGAGTGAGTGTCAAAAAGTTTGCAACATGTGGGTAACATTCATTATTATTTTTTGTTTTTAATAATCATCAACACTTGCTGAACATACTTGAAAATATAAATAAAAACGATTATCTATGCCAAAATCAACCGTTTGATAGATCTGAGATGGATTTGTTATAAAATTGCTAGTGTGATGAGAATTTTGTTCTACCATCGTTCATCAGATCATTTTTGAAAAACGTTGAAGGTCATAATATACTGAAATTGAATATATGAATTAAGTATTATTGATGGTTGATAATCTTTTCAATGAACAGGAAATTCGAAAAATCCGCCAGTGGCGTAAGAAAAATGGAGAAGGTTTCATTCAAATGAACTTCAATGAGGATGCGAAAATGTGAAACTCAAAAGAATCTTATTATTTTTTAAATTTGCAACCGTGCATTTCGCAAACTCATCGCTTAAGGGTCTCATGATCACCTTCACCTTTTAAATCACTTTTCACGCATTCTCAGTCGAGTTTCTGATCACTCTTCACATATATGTATATTCCTTCATATGAAGAGGACTCCTGAAGCACGCATGCATCTCGCTAATTATCCTCTGAGGCTATCAAAAGAAGTCTCTCGCATAGGGGCTCACACAGACATCGCGAAAGTGGATCGTAGGAAAATCTCACCCCCTACCCCAATGCGCTTCGCGAACATAAAAGAACCCAAACAACCAACCCTTCTTCGACTAATAACGTACTCACGTCTCCGAAAGCCACTTTGAGCAAACTTTCGCGACAAATGGGGTAAGTACTCGAGGAAAAAGACAAACCCCACGCCAGGCGGCCAATCGGCAATAATGCAAGGAAAAACCATCGGAGAAACCGTTTCAGTCGGCACGGGACCGATGTCTTTGTCCGCAGAGGACGATGAAGATGCAGATGCAGGATGAATTTATCGTCCGAGACTAACTCGACCTCCATTCCATCCGCAATTACGAGCACATCGAGCTGGAATGGGCATGTTCAGCAAAACCGAAATTATTTCAAAACATTCTAAAATATAAAGACACACTGAAGCCGAACGCTGACCCTTCCTCTCTATCATGATCAGGATTTGACGTTATGATTTTCTTTTAATTTTCCAGCTTTTCTGCGAGATTATTTGAAGTAGAAGTAGAGTAGAAATAGAATTATTTAAATATATTTGTAGTAAGGACTGATTTGTGATCTGCCCCAAAATGTCACTGCGCTTGAAATCAAACCTTCAGATACCTGAAAGGGAAATTCTCTATTTGTCAGTGACACCTTGTTTATTGAAAAACACCTAACCTTTGTCCTCGCATAATGATAAGGACTTTTGTTGATTATAATTCATAATTTCCATAAGGCTTCAGAGAAACTCATCTCGTAGTTGAAGAAAACACGATAATATACAGTCTTTATTGTACAGAGGGTTATATTGATGTCATTTCATCGATGCAATAACAATATATTACTTATGATGGCATTAGAAATTGTTCCAGTAGCTTCCTAGGCTGAAACTCAACTGATAATATAAAAAACAAATAAATTGTGACGCCACTATCTTCAAAGTGGAACATTTTTTTCACGATTGAGCAATTTGAAATACAACTTTTTGTATCATGTTTTTTTCGTATCTTGCTTTTGCTCCAGAGATAGAAATGAAATCTATTTCTCTACACGCTCTTGAACAAAGTGAATGAAAACTGACAGTGACTTACTTTATTGCCATTATTATTCATTCAATATTCTCAATATCAATATAATAACTATTGCAAAAAAACAACCAATGTTCAAAAAGTCTTTGGAAAAGTTTGTTTTCATGAAATATTTTGTTTTTTTTCAGCAGGGAATCTTATACCTTTGGATTTTTTTACAATATCAATTAGACACCCTGGTGTCTCTCACCCAAGGTGTATATATCATTTTTTCACTGCTAAACTTCAACCCTATAATATCAACAAATTTCAACAATTCAGTTTCATTACAATAATTTTTAATAACTTCTACTCTATTTTTTAGAAACGAGGAGAGAAAATCCCATGAAAAGCTGAAAAATGAACATTCTAATGGCATTAGAAGGAATCACAAGTATTTCTTCATGAATTGAAAGAGAAGTTTTCATCAGAAACTTTGACATCCTGGATTTCGAAAACTACATGTCTTCGAAAAAAATTATAAGAACTATTTTCTATTTTTTTTTTTTCTAGAAGAAATCTACCTTAGGATTTCCTTACAATATTATTGATACGAACATTCCTTGCTATATAATAAGTCACTGCTCACCCATTAGTGCCACAAAGATGATGATTTTTTGGAACGCAGAAAAATACGGAGCTTCATTTCTATTGAGATCGAGGAAGAGAGTTTTGTCCCCGTGACAAATACACTAAAATACTACCGCATAGTCGCGATCGGTCTGAAAACCATGAAATTCAAATATCTCACTATTTTCCTGTTCATCCACACTATCGATCTACAATCCTGATTTTTTTAATAAATAGGGAAGTTCAACGAATCAACATTGGGACACATGGAAACACTATCATTTTGATGTCTATTCTTCAAGGCTATTATATTTATATAATTGTTGAATGGAATTCAATTATTTCAGAAAAAGAACTGATTTTTCTAATGATAGATATTTGAAATTCAAAAACATTTTTTACTGACGTGTACAACTTCACACACTCTTTAGAAATAGCCATCCATTTGAAAAGATTGTCGATGACGTCGTACCTTTAAATTGGGACACCCTTGCGAAAATAATATATGCACACAAACACTTATTAGTTGATTTTGTACATATTATCCAATTTTGCCAATTTCTTCCATTTTCTCAGGGGGACTGGACGAAATCAAAAAAAGTAGACAAAATGCCCGCCCTGCAAATTATGCACTCACTCTGTATGCAACGAATGAATTCATTTACGACTGACCTTTGGTCTTGTTGAGACTGATGTTGCTCGGAAAAGCGGCGATCTTCTTCCAGGTCTTCTTGCCCCAGAAGCCTTTGCCCGCCGCCGACGCCCCTTCGACGGGCGTCGAACTGCGCGACGCCGCTTTCCTCAAGCTGCCGCCGACGCTCCTGTAGCTCGCGCCACTCGAACTCCCGCTGAAGCCGCTGTCGAGGTCGGCCATGGGCTACACGCGAAGATATCATACATTTGTTGTAATAAACTTGTTGGAGGGACCGCTCTTCAAAATCTTTTTTTATTGGATTGAAATTTCTGTTTCTTATGAAAACATTATTGAATCAGTAATTTTACGAGGAAAACTGACATGAAAAAGTTGCGAGACCGTAGGTCGAGCAGTTTTGCCTGATGTTGTCTTTTTTCTTCGAGTGGAATTACTGATGGAAAATTTGTGAGTTAGAAAGAGAAATTTATCCAATTGAAAAAGGTTCGGGTGTTTTTTGGCAAAATAAATCAACGACAATATAAATGAACAACAATAATGATCCACTCTATTGAAATAACTATTTGAAGGATCATTCGCATCAGTTTGCGGAATTGATTTTTCTTATAAAAAATTTGGAAACCCGTTTGTACTAGAAATGTGGGCACATCGAACTGATAAGATCGTTGATCAACGTCCGGAACGTGTGAAGAGTGTGAAAAAATTGTCTAGCAATCAGTCAAAGAGTATAAAAGCTTCGAAAAGTCAAAACGCATTCGTAAAAAGCGAGAAAAAGCGTTCGTACAGTAACAGCTCATCCTTACGAGAGATGGACACATCGAACTGATAACATTGAAATGATAAGATTGTTAGGCTATCGTCCGGAACGAAAAGAAAGAATATCACATGAGTCAAAATCGTGTTAATAGTGTGAAAAAATCGTCTAGCAATCAGTCAAAAAGTATTAAAGCTTCAAAATGTCAAAACGCATTCGTAAAAAGCGAGAAAAAGCGTTCGTACAGTAACAGCCCATCACTACTAGTGATGGGCACATCGAACTGATAACATTGATATGTTAAGATCGTCCAGCTATCGTACGAAACGAAAAGAAAGAATATCACATGAGTCAAAATCGTCTAAAAAGTGTGAAAAAAGCGTCTAGCAATCAGTCAAAAAGTATGAGAGCTTCAGAAGGTCAAAACGCATTCGTAAAAAACGAGGAAAACCGTTTGTACAGTAACAGCCCATCTCTACTAGAGATGGGCTCATCGAACTGATAACATCGACATGATAAGATCTTCAAGCCATCATCCGAAACGAAATGAAGAAATATCACATGAATCGAAATCGTGTAAAAAGTGTGAAAGAAAAAGTCGTCTAGCAATCGCTCAAAAAGTATGAAAGCTTCAGAAGGTTAAAAAGCATTCGTAAAAAGCGAGGAAACGCGTTCGTACAGTAACAGCCCATCCCTACTAGTGATGGGCAAATCGAACTGATAACATTGATATGATAAGATTATCAAGCTATCCTCCGAAATGAGAGGAAAGAATAACACATGAGTCGAAATCGTGTAAAAAGTGTGAAAGAATAAACTAGCAATCTGTCAAAAAGTATAAAAGCTTCAAAAGGTCAAAACGCATTCGTAAAAAGCGAGGAAAAGCGTTCGTTCAGTAACAGACCATCCCTACTAGAGATGGGCACATCGAACATCGACATGATAAAATCGTTAAGCTTTTTTCCGAAACGAAAAGAAAGAATATCATACGAATTGAAATCGTGTAAAAAGTGTGAAAAAATCGTCTAGCAATCAGTCAAAAAGTATAAAAGCTTCAAAAGGTCAAAACGCATTCGTCCGCTTCTACTAGAGATGAGCAAATCGAACTAATAACATCGATGTTCAGATAGGTAACCTACCGTGGGCAGCGGACTCAACAGGTCGTCGGTGACGCCGACCGTCAACAGCTCGGCCAGCTGGTCGTCGGTCTCGTCGTCGGCGTCGGCGTCGCCCGACGGCATCAGCATCGCCTCGACAGAGAGGTTCAGCTCGCCGAGGACGCGTCGGTTGGCGCTCTGCACGCGGCGCACCTCCTCCTCGACGAGGCTCTGGTTCAGCGAGAGGATGGAGTCTTGGTGCAGGTGGCGGTGGAAGTGATTCTGCTCGTGGAGGCGGCGCCGCGCCTTGGCCAGGTCGCTGATCTCCTCGTAGATGTTTTCTTCGGTGCCGTACCTGCAGGAGAATGTGACATTTGTATGCGTGACTCGAGAACGGTATAGGTGGAAAACTATCGATAGCACTATCGATAGGTTTGTGCTATCGAAACGATCGATAGTTTTTGGAGACTATCGATAAACCATCTGTTCGAGAATTTCGTGCAGAAATCTAATAGTTTTGATCCCCATAAACCTAGCAAAACCGAATGCAAATTTCGAATTCACAATAGTTGCATGATTTATTATTATTATATTATATTTCATGTTATTTTTAGAGGAAATGTTGGTATTTTCCATCAAATGAAGAGTAATAAATTCGCTAATGTGGAAATAAATCTGCTAGGTTTATGGGGTATAATTTTGCTTCCCAGGCAGGGTTGCCAATCTATTAGTAGATAACTCACAATTCTGAGTTATGACGTGTGAGTAATTTTGTGAGTAACGGCCAATAGTGAGTAGAATGTAAGTATTCGGAGGTTAAACATCATGCTCATGATGCATCAGGTTGATATGAATTGCTGACATGGAAACAAGAATAAACGTTCCTCTCTCGCTTCTCAATATCAATAGAATGTATTATGATAATAATGAGAGAGGTATGAATATGAAGATCTGGCAAGAATTTCGAAATGAGGATCTGAATATCTCAAAAGAATGGCAGATCATACAATTCCCAAAACCCGAAATGAGGATTAGCAGGAGTTCTTATGAAGTCATGAATATCCATGTTCGGTATTGGATCTGTGACCTCCTGCCTAGTATATTAGCTTTGCAGATAGTAGTCCACTTCATACCGCCCCTATATCATCCAATGAGGCTAGAAGGGCAAGAATTCTGAAAAGGGTGTCGGAAAATCTGGTAGAGTTCTCAAGCTTGTATCTTCACCAGGAAGGCAGACCACAATGCCCAATATGGTGATGTCAGGTATCATTGTTCCCCTGGAATCGTCAATATCCATGCTCGGTATCACGACCAAAAGCGCTTTCTCTTGGGACGATAATGTGAGGTCAATTGCATCAAATCGATACCAAATACTATGATGAGCAATGAGAAAAAGCCAATTTTGACGACTGTATGGATCATAAGTGAAGCCATTACTATTCAACTCAGCACAATGTTGAGTACATGGAACAGGATGGAGTATCAATGAAACTGAGGACCAAAATGAATACGACAACTAAGACCAATCGTCACTGACCTCGTGAGATAAGTGTGCCTGGCCCTGTAGGAGCCCTCGCGATACGCGCCCGGGTACTTGCTGGGCACGTTCGTGTGCCTAGCGGGCGGGCCCGGCTCGTAGTAGGCGTAGGAATAGTCTGTGGGCCAGCAGGGCGGGTCGGGCCGGCTGGACGGCCCCGCCGACTGGTCGTCTCCCATGTGGGCGGGCGGGTAGGCGGGGGGCGGCGGGAAGTGCAGCGCGGGCTGGGCGGACGCGTGGGGGGCGGGGCAGCGCCGCGTGCTCAGCGAGAGCGGACGCCCTCCGCCGGCAGCACAGCAGGGGGCGTGGTCGGTCGCAGGGCCGCCTCCGCCGCTGCCGAGGCATTGTTGCCGGTGGTGCTGGTGAGTCGATGGTCGTTGCCACATTTACCTGGAAGGAAAGAACATTTTTGTAAATTAAATTTACGAAAATTTGTAAATGGGAAATTCTATTCATTGTATGTATTTTTCATGCACTATCGGATTACAGATGGATTGTATAAAATTATTTTCATTGAATAAATATGAATGAACTGTTCTAATGAAATACATCATCTAATTCAATCTATTATAGGATACACACAGGGTGTTTCGAAAAAAGGTGACCCCTTTGCTAGGATACGTAAAACATTGAAAAAATGGGTTTGCTCAGTAGAAAATTGTAGTTACGGCTGTATCCAACATACAGGGTCTTGAGAAAAAATATACATATTCACTTTCGAATTCAATCTAACTGATTGAATATTTAATGTTTTCGATCAAATTTACGTCGATTTCCCGAATCAATTAAATTATGACGAAAGAAAGAGCAAGAAGCGAAGAACATAGCTCAATTTGAGTAAAACATGCTCACAAAAGTTGTTTCCTGTGTGATAATCGGTTCCAGAGATATTCGCAGAAATACATTTGTTTTTAATTCAAACACCCTCTCGAAAATGTTGTGTGCATTCTAGAGGGCAAGTTAATAGAAACTTTCTTTCATATACTGTATGTATATTTGGACGAGTTATCACATCCTGAAGTCCTGCGCATATATTATGGAACACCCTGTATATTTGCTGAATTATCTATTCGGGGGTTCCAAAATGTGAATGTGATAAAAATACGATGTGAGGTTGAATATAAAAATCGAATTGTCTAAGGATTTCCTCGAAATGTTTTCAATTTAGGAAATAATGAATTTATTCCATACTTTATGTACATAATGTATCAATATCGAATATTTAAATTATTTAACGAAATTTGAATATAATGGAACTGATCCCGCAGCGATTTCGGAGTTGTCACCTGGATATATTATAGGAATACAATGGCTCACAGGCGGAATATAAACTAATAATTTGTTTTGATTATATCTTTGATGCATACCTTCCGATAAATAGCGAGGTAAACACGATATTGGATTTGGATTAGACCTTGAAGGTAATAATGAGAAAATTCATCAGGCTTTGTTGTGCTATCCTTGAATGATTTCGATATGAACAAATAGAATATAAGTTTTGTGCTAGTGGATTCTAGAGTCTCGAAAGTTCACAGAATATATTCGAAATATTCCGATGTTCATTATTCAGTGTCTGGCATATCAGAAAATAACTCAATTTTTTATTTTTTTTTTAAATCCAAACTGCTATTTAAATTATCAATGGTTCATTTTTCATTGTTTGCCACCAAACAAAGATCCATTTACAGAGTTGGAGAATTACAGGCACTGAATGACAAACGTCTCCCTTTTCCGTAAGTTGTTTTTTTTTCTGAATATACTTGATAAATCAAAGTAGCTTTCGAGATCATTTCTCAGAAGAATTTTATCCGTTGAAAGATTGTTCCATATATTTGAAAAACTACAGCCAACTGTCTTTATAAGAAGAGGAGCCAGAAAAATCTTTCCGCCCCACTCATTGGACAAATGTACCAGACAATCGTCAAACCTAGTATCATCGAATATCTAATTATAATCTCTGGCCCATTGTATGAAGCCTAATTTTATAATTGAAAATATTCTTTGACTCACAGAATCGGTCGATAATAAAAAAGATACAATGGGAGGGGGATATTTAATGTGAATCACCATGTGCATATAATGATTTTTCAATATACCAGAATGAAATCGAAATGAGAAGATAAATATAATGATATCAAAAATTGTGCTTTTTGTTGAAGCAATACTGCAATGAGAAATGTCACATCATCATTCACGCTCACAGTTGGTGCAAATTCTGAAAAAAGTGCGATATTTTTTTTTCACTTGGAACTCATGATAGATTTGATTGTTTCGCCTTGAATTAACATTGGGAACATGAAAACTCGAAATCGTACTGCAGTCAATGAGGCCGTGGACCACCAATATAAAGGTGGTCCACGGCCGTACCATTTTTTATTTCAAGAAAATTGAATGAACTCCGGATCCGAGTTCACGACCACCGCCTCTTCCCACAGTATTCAAGAATGATATAGGAGGTATGAAATATTTGAGGATTTCTAGTAACAGAGTATATTGAAATATTTGATAATATGTATCAATAATCTCGATCACCTCATACTTATGTATAACTAACAGATAGAATTTCAGAGACTTTTGAAACACCTATTGAAGTATAAGGTAAGAAAAGGAAAAACAGATGACAAAAAATACAACTGAAACAAAATGTACATTTGGTTTGTTCTGTATTCCCAAAACCTATATATTTCAAAATGCGTTTTTCTAAATTCAGTAGCCCCACGGAGATCTTGAAATTGTGCGCCACTAATTGGACATCCTGTGTACACAATATCTATTTGTATTGAGGCCTGCAGGCGAGTCTATAATTTTGTAGTTTGATTTTTTCCAAATTCAATAGTAACCGAGATATTGGACTTCGCGTCTCTAATCGGACACCCTGTATATTATACAATATCTATTTGTATATTATCGCAGCCTGCAAATGGGTCTCTTATTTCTTCTCTCGTTTTCTTTCGTTTTCAAATTCTGTGGGTCCAGGACATCATTTTTTTTGTGCTGGCAACTATATACAGTTATTCATGAATCTTTGGAATCTATGACTGGCAGCATCATCAAGTACATCATCAAACTGATTGCTAGGTTGATGATGAACTGAATACGTACTATAAGAATCTTCTAATGGAAATCTTACGGAATTGAGAATTTGCATTCTCTCAGATCTTAAACAAAAAATACTCAATTCCAAAAGAATTTTCAGATTCTTATGGTAGTAGGTACCTATTCAGTTCATCATTCACAATCGGACTTAGAGTATTCGATGAGGCGATGAATGTCAAAAATGATTCATGAATATTTGTAGTTGCACCACGCAATAAATATTGTTCTGGACCCACAAAATTTGCAATTGAAAGAAAATGGTGGAAGATAATATACTGTATTGATGATTGTATTTATATTTGAGATCGCAGAAGATCACAGATTTTGAAAAAAATATATATGATATAGATGGTGTCCCATTTAAAGGATTAATTTGTAGTTTATCATGATTTCAGAGGTTACACTGTATAATATCTGATGAGGGCTGTGAATAGATGACATCACGCGGTTTTCAATATCAGTATATTGTTTTTTCTTTTGAGAAAAAAATAACGAAATTAGAAGAGAGGGCCTAGTCAATAGATGACCTTGGATATTCATTATCTATTCGTGTATTACATCATCAGGAAGTATAGGTTTGGTTTGAAAACGATTGCAAAATTTCAGACAAACAGACAAACACTCAAAGCGACAAACATACAAACAGATGAGAAAGCGACCAAATAAAAACGCGGTCAAAATAAAATAAGTGCGGATATGTTTCTCCCATTTTGAATTTAGTTGTATGTTAGTGAGTTCATAGAAACGCAACATTTTCGAAACCAGCAGGTAATTGCCTATATTGTCTTATCGCGCCTTTCCATCCACATACATAACAATAATATTATCTCGTCGAAATTGAAATTCATCACGCGCAAGTGATATACGACCCCATTCGAACCAACACCTACTGAATGTTGGAGTTAGAAGGAACGGAATCTGTCATAAATCTCGCGCATGATGGTTTTATATGCCGTTTAAGGTGTTCTCTGCGGGGGAAATAAAAGAAAACACTGCTGAAATAAAAAGTCATCGTTGGCATTGTTCGCGGCTCGGTATCCTACAGAGTGTTACACTTCTAATGCGCTCAGCGTACTTGTCTAGCAAGTTGTCTCACCACACCTAGAGACAGGCATAAATGTAGCTAGCTGGCGATACAACCGTTTGTTTGTTCTTGTAGCTATTTTTTGTACAGGAAGACTAATTTCTAGCTTGCTCTAAGAATACTCAAGTGGCATCCACCATCCTTCGGATAGAGATCATGTTCCATCAGAGTTTTAACAAGGCCTATAACGGACATGCTATATTTCTTTATTAATTTCGAGGGGCAACTCGAAAGTCGAAATGAGTACTAATTTCGAGTTGCAACTCGAAATCACGTTGATTTCGAATCTCAAGTTGAAATTAAGAGAAACAAACATATATCCATTATATGAACGGTTTTGTTGAGTACAGATTTTCATCACTTGTTTTCTTGTTTCATTCATTATGGATGAATAATTCAAATGATTTATGCATCATTATTAATCACATGGGTAGCGAATATTTCATCAAACTCCGGAAGTTTTTAAGATGTATAGGTAACTAAATAGGACCTCGACAAAAAAGCGCGCGACACGGGTCACTATGTTTTTGAATGTTTATCAGTGCAAAACGATTAAAAAGTTTAGTAATCCACTTAGAAATTGCCCGAAGGTATTGGCTTGGTGATTCGATAAAATTAATTGACTTCTCATCACCTTTCCCAATACAAAGGCTACAAATGAAAAAAATTCTTCTCGATTAAAATAATTCGAAATTATGTATGAAGTATAATACCGGATACTGATTACATCTAATAGATGTTGAATCTGTATAGGAGTGGTTGTCCAACCAATTCCAATACCAGAATTCGGTCTACGAGTCTCATGAGACATGGAGTTCAACACTAGATTTTGAGTCACCTTGTACATCAGATACGACAATAGAAGAGTCGAGGAAATCATGTAACATGTAATTCAGTTAATCAACTTGATACTACCTCAGACAAACCTGGTTTACCCCGTTTGCAACCCAACTGGGGGTAAGCAGCTTCATGGTACTCCAATTTCTTTTTGGAAACCGCTAGCTATATCATCAACAGGTTGAACCTGTGAATTGTACAGATAATTTGAGTTGCATAATCACCGTTCAAGGCCTTTGAAGCTGCTGACTTTCTTATACCTGGGAATCGTGCAATTCAATTCAATCAGTACCTGATTTGAAGTACATTGTTGATAGGAAAACTAGTTTTCAGTTTTTTGTGAAATCTGAGAAAATTATAAATATCAAAATCAGCGGCCTTCCAGTTACTTCATCCAATCTTCAAACAGTCTTCATTGAGTCTTCATGCATTTGAAATTTCGTCTCTAGTTAGAGAGAATTGCAGCGTTTAGTTATTCAGTTTCTATAGCTAGATACCCAGTGCTAATTAGTTTCTTGTTTGAGAGTTTTCAGTTCCCAGCTAGCTTTTCTGTGATAATAGTGATCCAGAGTTTCACCTCGTGACCAATAAATTCCTGACAGTCGTGAGTTCCAGTATTAGTTATGATTTTTACTTTTTTACTATTATCACTTGCAATCATGAACAAAAATATCAGTGAAATCCTGTATTGCTGTAACGTTGACAGCTGTCAGTTGAAAACCCGAATTCAGAACAGAGGTAAGTTCTGTGGTGGAGTTACTATTCACTATTTCCAGTAGCGTAATACGTATTCACACGATATTTCCTCGGACATTTCCAGTGAAAAGATTGACTTAAATTGTAAAGATCAGTTCTTGTATCGTCATTCGATATCCTGCTCATACTACCCGAATTATCGGAATTGGTTATTGTATATATATATAAATATATCTTTTGTGAAGTTGAGTTACCCTGAGTGTACACCATCTCTGCTTACATCTTGATACTATTTGGTGTACCTCATTTTTACTATCCATGTAACTGAGACGTGTTGACACACCATGTCATCCGTATTCAATTGTTTACATGTGATTAGTTGATTTATTTCATCTAACTGTCGATTTAACTGTTTGATTTCGAATTGTGCTTCTGATTTATTTCTTGTGAGTAAAAATACACCTGCAGCAACCAGTATTCCAGGGCGGAATTGAGTGGGTGAAATTGAAGCCTTCACCCCTTGTGATTGAACATATCTTATAGTCTAGAACACCTTAGACCACTCGCATATCGTCGCTTCGACTTCGTTTTAGGCCTTCCAACAAGACCTGGTTCGTAGAAAGGGAAGTTAACAACCACTATATTCCAACTGGTGCTAGAAGCACTCCAGGTCTATTGAAGGCAAACAATACCCGTTGAGCACCACAATACGTAACCATCCAGAGTGTGGTACGATACAAATCAGATGAGGTGGTAACATGTTGATACTAACGAAGCTTTGGATTATTTTGCCAAATTCAAAGAAGGCAGGAGATGCAACAATAACTTCAATATGATATTCATTTTTGTTCATTGATAGTTATAATCGTTATCGATATTTTGTTATTTCCATATCAGGATACTTTTCATTTGCATCATCTGATATTATATTGTTTCATATCATAACATATTTTTTCCTTTACTTTTTGTTCAATCTCATGATCAGATAATTTTCTATAAATAACGACAATACGCCAAAATGAACCTTATGAAAAAAAAATCGTTCGCTACGCATTTCTTGTTACTACTTAGGAACTCAAGAACTGATTTAATTGTCTGGTATTGGGAAAAATGTATTCAGAAGTTGTCGTCACAGATTTACAGTCGAATATGTAGGTCATTCCGGTCGTACAAATCATTACACAGGAAACATTCACATTCATTTCCCACCAGCAGTCTGAAAAGTCGGTCTGAAATTAACCAGACTAGCTCAACATTTTCATCTGCGAAGAGATAAACTTGTCAACGGAGGCATAACATCGTGGATGGTTGTTTACGACGAAGAGAGTCTCGATTAACGCCGTTCAGATGGTTTTCCTGGTTTTTTCTCTCTCCGGGAATAGGAAATGAATACATTTCGGTGCTGGGGTTACTACGTTTATTGTTTTCCGTGTTATGTTATGCGTGTTTGGGTTTGAAAGATTTTATTACCTGCCGTAAATGAGAAATGAGGTGTGTGAACATGCACGAACGCTTTCAATATTTACAATGAAGGCAATAAATTTTGCCGTATACCGGGTGGTCACTGGAACCCTCTCATTTACTGGCTTCCGAAAGAAGTACAACGGAAAGTATGTTAGTCCAGATTACTTGTACATGGTGATTCACCTGAGAATACAAAAAAATATTGGTGCATCAGTATGGCATCACGGAAAGTGTCGAAACACCTTACTTTTCAAATAGATACACTTTTCTTCGCATGATATTCCGGTATTGTGACTGACCAAGCAATCTGGTAAAAAAAACAAATCCATCTTTGAAATCTAATGAAGTCAATTACTTTCTTCAACGTCTCACAATTATCCTCATTTATTATCATGTATATTTTCGAATGTGTACATGCCAATCAAAAAAACTTCCGAATTAAAAGTAAGAGCTTGCAACAGGTATCGACGACGCATCGTAATCATCCTGTTTTCTGTTGCCTTGCTCGAGGCTGTACGATACAAATACAGAGTCGGGGCGATGAACTTGTAGTTTCATTTGAAAACGCCAGGCCGATCGTTGAATTTCGAAATATTAGTTTCGTGATCAGTTGTTAATTATTGATAGTGTCTCTTTGTGAACTTCCAAGTCGCAAGAACAATCAAAACTGAAGGTTTTCGTGAACACGTGAAAAAGTTCGCCGAACGAATGAATCAGTCGTGTTTGATAGCTTTCACAACGCGTATCATCATATCATTATATCATAATTCAGGAATGTTTTCTTTCGTGAATGCATTAGAGATATTCACCATGCATCTATTCTCTATTTCATCTACCACGACTATTTTGATTCGATATGGATTTCCATTTGTTGAAGTTTGGTATGCGCAAATCTATGAGATCTTGACTCAGAGCTAGAAATTGACAACGTTTGGAATCAAATTCGATGTGAATTAGCCGTGCACAGTTACATATGACGCATTTCACAATATAACATTACACAAACATACGTATACCTACATCATGTATCGGCAGCCGCCAAAGCTTCTGCAATGTCAAAGTACCATCATCGACGTGCATTGCCTGATGATTGTAAGGTATTTTTCATTTCCTTATTATGAATTTTGTTATTTTCAATTTTGTGGTGTCCACTTCATCTGTTGGGGACAACCAACTGAATAAATCGTTGCATTCTTATGTAAATCACCCAGTGCATGAAAGTTGCGGCCCTTTCTTCAATATCGGTCTAAAACTTCGGAATTTCAAGCGATAGCTAGGAATGATGGTGAAGCGACGTTATTCGCAAAATGGGTTTCTCATTGGTTTCCTCAGACTCGGAAGGATTGGAGTCATGAAATCTAAAACAATGGCGTTATATGGATAAGCTATCATTTTCAGATTACGATGCTAGAATTTGTGATTTATTTATCTTTCAGTTCTGTTCTACTTCATACAACTATGTGTGATAGCCAATAAATCATATTTTTCTTCTCATTCTGTTTATTTAATTCGGAATAGATCTTTATTATTACTGAATGAATATTTTTTCCCTATTAGTACACTGTACGCCGATGTGTCATGATATTCCGGCTGTTTTTCACTTCTTTCTTTTTAACGATCAGATTTCTTTCATGATACAATTTTCCGATAGCAAGGCACTTCACGGGACATGCTTCCCAACTTTCGATATTAATTATAAATATATTAATGATATGGCACCCCCGCATACAAGATTTTACTCAATTATATGCAAAAACAAAAATGAATTATGGTGGATGTACAAAAAAATAACGAATTTCCTCATGATCTCTTCAAAGATCGTTCGAGAGGCATTTTCTGATTTTCTGGAAAAGTAAATATTCGAAAAACAACATTTTTCGAACTCTTATTAATTCATGATGAAATTATGAAGCAAGGGTTTTGCTGCGAAATTTGTTCAAACTTTCACTAGTACTCTCATGACAAAAGATAACAAAACATGGTATTACAAACCATCATAAGAAATTCAATGACACCGGGTTTGATGATAATATTTCGAAAGCTTATGGAGATGTAGCCTATTCAGAGGTCTGGTTGATCCACTCATCAAAAATAAGTTCCTTAAACATCAGCAAACATCATAAAGTAACGCCCAGTATTTTGATATATCTAGTAGATCGTTCAAGATGAGGCAGAACGTGTTTTATAGTGTTATTTTTTTAATATTTTGTATCCGGCAAATTTTAATCGAATTTCGTCCATTAACAAATTGTAAAATATAAGATAAGCGATTTGATGAGATCAGCTTGCAAAACAATAGCAATGTGAAGGTAATTCATTTGGGGGCGTGATCCGAAAGAAGAAAAAACAATTTTTCTCGGTCTCGATTATTTTTTAATTAATCGAGAGCCTCATTGTCTCGTCACGATCCGTGACGAAAAACAAAAAAAGAAGAGCGAAGACGAATGAACGTGCGGAGTCGTAAAATGGCGGGTGTACGAGCCAAGCGAGCGTGAAAAAGGATGTCAAATTTGTCTGGAGAACAACTCCGAGATGTTGTACAACCTGCGAGATTTTTATCACATCGGTTCGTTTACGGACAGTCGAGCACGTTTTCTCATCTCACGGATTTTTTAGCCTCCGCGTGGCCTCCATTTGTCAACAGAGTCGTCAACTCACCACTTCGTTCTTCTAAAACCGCAGTATGTGTAGTCGACTATTCCGCTCACCTCAAACTTCTCGCACGACAGGGAATTACATAGAATAAACTAGGTGAAATATCGCAAATGTGCAGAGAGCCAACCAGTCTGTATTATTAGGTCCCATGATCTTGTCCTACGATCTCGAGAACCTCATTCACCCTTTCTGGATACTTTCTTTCCCACCAATCTGGAGTCCGTTTGTCGATATCAAAGTATACTGAATACTGATAGACTGTGTCGATATTTCGAACCATTTTCAACATACGAGTTGCGACGGACAGACGGATATAACTAATCTATAGGAGAGTGTCATCTATATACACAGGGTGTCCCGTAAACATACCGACAAACTTCAAGGGGTGATAGGAACATCCAAACAAACATGTTTTCAGAGGTTTATAGTCTATCCTAGCCAATCGTTGGGTTCCATATACCGATAATACAACCCTAGTTACATATCTCAATTCGATGTCGATCAAACGTTGTTCACCTTCAGAACATTGAAAACTAGTGTAGCAACCAATATCAAATCTGGAACTATCGTTCGTGTGTGTAATTCAACAATCTAGTTGAGATTGCACAAAATAGTAATTTACGTAACGAGTCCGGAAAAAAATATTTTCGGGCATGTTGCGTACAATATTTTTTCGGCAAGCGTGTAGTATAAAAAATCAATGAGAAGATAAATTTCTTCATCTCTTCATTATACATTTTGGTTTTCATTCGAATTTAACAGAACAGAGCAGAAAAAAATACTACATATTAACAGAAACTTTCTAATTTTTTTTCATATTAATATTTATATCGAAATTCAAGCAATTGCTAATATCGGAGGGGTTGAATATGTTTGAAATACTTGGTATATTTGAATTCATTTTTTGAAGGAACAAGAAGGCAAAGTTTCCGTTTCACATTAATGATTTTCGAATGGTCTTGACAACTTTAATTTTGTTTGTAAGTAAATTATTTATATATCCCTCAGCCACATTTCCCGGCCTCGTCCAGGAAGTACGTACTTCCGGGATACTTCCGGGGATAAAATATTTTGTTGGGTTTCGTGCATATGTCATTTTGTTATGTTTCCGATTTTTGACTTGATTTATCAATATACTTCTCGAATCCATCATCCGATTGGAAAAAAAAACAATTCCAGGGACCGGAGGAAACCCAATGCTTATTGGAACAGGTTCCGCAACGTACAATATTGTAGCGTTAAAAAAGCACCAAGTTCGGGAGAAAAAACATTCTTCTTAATTCACATTAGAATTCGATATTCTCAATATTGATTATCATGCTGTTTCTTATTTTCCCCCAAGAAACAGCTAGGATCCAGATGAACTCGAATGAAATGAACAACGTCGTCGTTAATTACACATAATCCATTCATTTTCTTTACTAACACTATTTTATTTTGAGAAAAAACATTAATTTTTGCCAAATGAAAATTTTTTTTGTGGGCGATTATTCAGGAAGAGTATCAGTTCGACGTTACTGCGTTTGATGAAAATATACCTCGAAACATACAATCGCAAATTCTCACGTTGATCGAATGCGAATAAAATCCAGTGAATAGAAAAAAGAACGATATTTGTTCCGTTCAGTGGTGTCAATACCTCAACCGGTGTGCATATGTAACCCACATTACTTTTGATCGTTTTTCGATGATTGCTTCCTATGAAGTTCAATAAAATGTTCATTCGCTAACCACAGCAAACATTGAACATCATCCCATTTCTGACTGTTTGACATTGCCAAATCGCAAATATTTGTACCTCATTTGATCTATCAATGCATAATAGGCTTACTTCATAGTGCACCAACTCTATAAAACTTACTAATAGAGACATTCAACTACTGGAAAGGATATGAAAGAGCACTGTTATCAGAAATATTTTCCATTTCTTTTGAAGTCTGCAGAAAGTGTCCTTCATGCAAGCGCTCTCAAACCTTGTTATATACTTCATCCTAGTCGAGTTGGATTTTTTGAACTTTTATGTGAGAACGGGAAGGAAATGGTTCATTTTAAACGAATGAAAACGGTTGTTTGAAGCTTCGCAATCATTTCCTTCTCCTACCTGTCTACTAGAAAACAAAGCTCAGGAATCAATAACAATAAAAAAAATATTTTTCTATCGAAAATATCGTAACGACGAAACAGCTTCCCTTGTAACTTATTTTCTTGACTTGGTATTACTGAACTGTACAATACTATTTTAATTATTTATACACTAACCGAATGCTCAACAATTCGATTATAAAAAATGTATCAAATATTTCGATCTACTGAAATTCAGAGAGGTTCTCGTCGAAGTTATAGTAAACAACCACTGTGAATCTGAAAGGGTACATTCCTATTAATCTTCGAAGAAATTCACGGAATACGGAGGACCTTGTTTGTTTATTGTTACGCCTTCATTACGTAGAGTTTTGTTCGTCATTTCATCCAAAGACCCTGGGAGAATGGGGGAGAAAACAAAAGACAGCTATACAGGATGTTTCCGAAATGAGATCTATATATAAGTGAGTGATAGGAAACAAAAACACAAAACTAAATGGCAGAATTCTATATTTTGTCGACAAAAATGGTTTTTCAAATCACTGATGAAAGGTTAATGATTTAGCTGTTAATAATAATCCGCCTGTTAGAAAGTGAGATCAGTGTGTTTCAGTGAGAGACTACATTTATTGAGAATTTTTGATTGCTCTAAATAAATATTGTCAGCATGTCTCCTGCAACACTCCATTTTGATTATCGCTCCAATTTCGGAAACACACTGTACATCCGTCTTTTGTTCTCTTCCCCATTTAGAGCGTCTCCAAATAAAAGATCAGTGGAAGAAGTGGGCGATAGAAAAAGTAAAAACGAAACACAAATAAATTGTGAGATTTTGAATCTCAAAGTTGCTCTGGAACTTTATCGGACAAAATTCAAGAGAAGAGCTATCAGGAGGTTGAACCAGTGCATGTATTCCGGTGGAACGCTATACATTTTTTGGAAATTTTCGATTGTTTCAAATGAAAATCAATGTTTCTCATTGTCAACACCCCTTTTTTATTTATCGCTTCAATTTCGAAAACATCCTTCACAGACGCTCTAAATGGGTGAGAGAACAAAAACTGGAGTGTTCCAAAATGAGATATGAACGAAATGGAAAATAAGGATAAGAAAATAAAACGAAATGAAACAATACCATTTTGTGAAAAACATAAATTATTTGGAAGATTTCAAATCAAAGTTTGTCTGGAAGATAGGACTAGTTCATAGAGAACCTTAAAAACAAAACTTAGACTAAGTAGACACTTTACAAGAGTAAATTGATTGAAATTGTTGAAAGGAATGAAATTATTGAAGAAAGGAATATATTATTGTTCAATCATTTCCTGGACGGAGTAATAATTTTAGCGCAATCTCAAAGCTGTGGGTATAAATAGAGTTATTCAGTTCAAAAGGGAGCAAATTTAACAATCTAAGCCCTATCACATTGAGACAATTAAATGTCAGTAAATTTTTACAGAATGGTATATAAAAGTTTGTCTTACACCTCGTATTAATAGAATGCACACCGTCATTTCTTATAAAACAATGACGGTTTTTATATATAAAATCGCATAGTTCAGAAATATACGAACACGGTGATGTTAGTACTTTGAAATTTTTCAAAAGGCTTTCACAGCTTGAACTTCTTGAGACTCCTGCTATACATCTAATAATCTTTTTCCGTGCGACAAAAATATTTTTACACGAGGAAGATGCTCCTCAGGAAGTAATACCATATCGAAGGCAGGATTCGATTTGGGCATGATAAAGCATGGTTAGCTGTTTATGGTCTAGAATGCGACGAAGGTTTCTGAGTAGATAAAATTCATAGAGTTCAGATTTGATACAATTGTTCCACAATGAATTTTCCAGCTGAGGAATTCATCCAAGCGTACACCTGAAAATTCCACCATCGAAAACGGAGAACTTTCATCATTTCCAGTTCCTCTTTTTGTCTAGCGTAAAATCTTATCAACTGCGTTTCTTTATTATTTAAATCAAGGGAATTTTGCTTAAACCAGGTGATCTTAATCTATTTTATCTGAAATAACTAGTATGATGTATCGTCTTAAATCTCTGATTTACAACCGAAAGAGCTGTTTGGAGGTTGAAACAAAAGTGTATCCCAGCAGTGAGAGGCTGCATTTTTCAATTTTTTTATCTCTCATGCAACGTCCTTTTTATTTAGCGATACGAATTCGGAAACACCCTATACAGGCGCACGAAATTGAGGAGAGAACGAAAGGCGGAGGTGTATAATGAGTCTCGGAGTAACGCAATTTGTATTTTTTTCCGAGACCCGTCGTCTATTCATATCTTGCCTCAAACCCAAATAATGTTCGCAGAGCAAACGAATGCTTCCCCATTACCGAGATTATGGACCACTTTACTGGAGATCTTATTAATTTTTCTCCATCGGAGAGCCATAATATTGGTTCAGTTAGAGAGAACCCAACAAGAAGTCTGATGAAGAGTGTGACGAACAGACCCTCATTTCATTACAGAGAAAAGAAATTGTGATATTTCTAGCACATTTCTAGAAGTTTGACGACGAAAAGTACGACGAGCGAAGCGAGGAGTGAACGAACGAATGCAAGAAATGTTTTTCTGTAGTTTCAACGAAGTTTTCTTCCTTTTTTATCTTTCGATAACACGAAAAGAAATCCTATAATGTTAGATAGATAGATAGATCTTCATTCAAGTAGGCATCCTAAACATAATAGGTATATAGACATAATATGCATAAATATGAATATATACAAATATATATATATATATATATATACATACAGGGTGAGTCAAAAATGTGTACCGAGCTTTCTGGGGGTGATAGAACATTGAAAAATAAGTGTAGTTTGATGATTAATCTCATGGCCCGAAATGCATATTAAGGGATATATATCCTTCCAAAGTTGATAAAATTAAAATAATTTCTCCGCATAACTTCTGAACGATGAAAGCCACCTGATTGAAATTTTGTGCATGAATGTATGTTGTCAAAATACATTTTTTCGTCACACTTCCACATTTCTGATATTGTTATAAAGGGTGTTTTCAGAGGGTGAGTCATGATTTTTCGTAGAAAACTTTTTTCCCTGTATTATTTTCGGTGAAAAAACAATAGCATTCGATGGAGCGAAGAAAATTACATGAAAAAGGTACTCTTTTTCAAATACAAAAAATTGAGCCGTTCGTGAGATATTTGAGTTTTTGTAGTTACATGATATCAGCAGATTGATTTTATTCATCGCGAGATTCATCGGTAACAATATTTCAGCAGGCCATGCAGCCGAGCTTTCGGAAATGTTTATTTCCTTTGTCAAGACAATCTATAAAAAAATGGGTATATATATAAACCGTGTCAATTACACGAACAACAAACTACTTACTAACGTGAGATTGAAGATGAAGATATTGCAATATATAACAGATGTAGTATTAGCAGAAATCAATCAGTAAAATTCATCTCGTGGACAATTACGAGGATTGAAAAAATATACAACTATAACAGCAATGTGTCGTTTTCCGGACGGATGATACAAAAGGGACGGTTGGTCGTTTCAGCTCAGGAAAAAAATTATTGGAAACGCAATTTCCTAGAAATGGTCTTCATCAATGATTACCACTAAAATGAATGAGAGATCTGGCATCGGCAATCTCAGTAGCATCTATAACTATGTATTAAAAATAGAACAGAGCAATTGCATTCCCAATAATATTCCAAAATTCTCACAATCAGCTCCTCAACATTCACATTTTTTCACATTCAATTCCTCAAAATTTTTTCCAATTTTAAATTCAAGAAAAAAATTTTTCCCTGCCACTGGGTTGACAACGTGTCGATTTGTTTGGAGCCGAACGATTCCGAATTGTTTTGTGTGTGTACCTCCATGAGTGCGTAATTGCATTACAACTCGAGTTGTGTACTATACTTTTTCTACGATCACAAATACAGCGAGAGTCGAACAATTTGCATCATATGGATAACATTTTCATCATCAGCATATTTGTCAGAAAATTTCATTATTGATGAAAGTTGTTGAATTGTAGAAAACCCACAATTTCATCATCAAAGTTGGGTGTGTATGTAGGTGGATGTATAGATATGGCATTGTAAGAAATACGGGGAACTGGAAATGAGTCAATAAGTTGGAATGTTTGGTAAACACCATTTATGTGATTATTGGTTATTTATTCAAATGCAATCAGCATGAAACAATCATTATTATTCATTTCATTCATTCATTCATTCAATCATTCAACATATAATTCTGATAAATCTAATTCATTGAAAAAAAGCAGCCTTTTTTATTAATTCCAGGACAAAAAAACCGACCCGTTCGTGTAATTCGATCCTGCGACGTTTTGGCGGTAACGTCAAGAAGTCGAACGCGGACATGCTGCGCTACCAACCAATTTATATTTGGTTCACTCCATTAGATATTAAGTAGGTACAAGACTTACTATTGGCTCACACATAATTATCAATGATATGATAATACAATTAGGTAAAATACAAATTAGAAACTATAATTAAAATTATTATAGCAAGGTACATAAATACATATACAGACTTGATCGATGTTATGGTAAGAATATATTATGTATAGCTTGATGGTAGTGTAACCAATTAACCTCACTGTCAGATCAGTGTCATGTTACAAAAGGCATCCATATACGAAGACATTTCACTATAATAGTATATTACGTAACAAGAGTTGTGAATCGCATATTACGCACGACGTGGAGAGGGTTATACACCTAGCCGCGTAGCGGCGAGTGTGTAACTCCACGAGTGCGTAATTGCATTACAGCTCGAGTTGTGTACTATACTTTTTCTACGACCACAAACACAAGGAGAATCAAAAAAGAATTGCCCTGTATGGGTAACATTTTTATCATCACTATTTGTCAGAAAATTCCATTACTGATGAAAGTTGTTGAATTGTAGGAAACCCATCAATAGAACGGCAAAGTTGTGGAATTCTTTGCCTAGTGAAGTCCTTCCTGATGCTTACAACCTCCAACCTTTCAAGAAAAATTCCAACACCTTCCTTCTCTCCCAAAATTCCACCGCTGGCTAACACGATGTTCCTCGAACATTATAGGTTTCTCTTTCGTGTTGTCCACAGATAATAAAAAAAAACACTGATATCACCAAATTCCGAAATTATGAAAAAAGTATACAAGGGATCAAAAATAGGAATTTTGATCAATCGTGAAGTACCATTGTTTTCGACATTATCAGAAAAGTTTTCCGCAATGCACCATCTTTCATCGGAATTGAAGTTTTTTTCACGAATGACGAATAAAATTTGTTATGTACATATATGGAGCAAACATTTTGACTTACAGTATATCCTTTGAAGATGGGTGTGCTTATAGGTGGGTGTATAGATATCGTATTGTACCGAGAACTGGAAATAAGTCGGTATGTTTGGTGAACATTATTCATGTGATTATTGGTTATCTATACAAGAGCAATCAGCATTAAAGAATTATCATTTATTTCATTCATTCATTCGTTCAATCATTCAACAGATAATTCTGAATCAATTCAATGAAAAAAGTTAACATTTTTTTATTCATTTCGGATCATTTATATATTTTATATACCTCATTAGGTTTCACTATTGGCTTACATATCATTATCATTGACATAATGATACAATTAGGTGAAATACAGAATGAAAACTATGATTCAAACTATTATAGCTATAGGTAGATACACATAATTTATCGATATTATGATAGGAATGTGATATGTATAGCTGATGGTAGTTTAACCGAGTAACCTCACTGTCAGATCAGTGTCATGTTGAAAGGTATCCATATACGGAGACATTTTACTAAGATATAGAAAGAACAAGAAAGCGTGAAAAGGTTGCAAGAAAAAAATAGAATTAGAATTAGATAATAATATCATAAGCAATTCACGACATACCAATTGCGCAAGTATCGACACAAGAGGAGGAAACTTCAATGTGTCTTCGTCGAGGTCTTAATGTGTGAGTACTTATATTGGATGATCATCATCTTGAAGGCGAAATAAATCAACATACCTTAGGAAACCGTGCTTTCGCTCATATTTCATAACACTTTGGGCGAACTGCGAGGCGAACTGTGTGTAAGGAGAAGCTTTCTGCGATTGTTTTTACGTACGTCCACTTTGTGTACTTGGAATCGATCACCTTTCTACGATGTTATAGAGAGATAAATGAATTCGTCGACCGACTAGGCGAATAAAATAGAATAGAATAGAATCAACGGGCTTCATCATATATTTGAAGGTTGAACTCTAAACATGTGAACAGTACTCCAGGTCGAATTTGCGCCCCGTAGATCATGAGCAGTTGCTGGGGTGTGGAATACTTTTTCGCACGGATATACCGGTGGTGGATATAACGATCATGGATATTGACGACTCCATATAGGAACAAGAAGATACAGATTTAGATGGGGAGTAGGAACAAAGTCATTGTATCAGATGAGACCCCATCTACCACCACAAATTGCTAGAAACTAGCTCAAATGTAAAATAGATTTTGCAACTAGCTCAATCGACAGAATCATATTGTGATAATTTGAATGCAAGATAAATCTGTCAAATGAGCTCTAATTGCAAGAACAAATTGGAAGATCATGATGATTTTGTCATTTGAGCACTAATTGCAAGTTGTATCTATCAGATAAGCCCCAATTTCAAGATAAATTTTGAAATCAGCTCAAATGCAAGAAACATCTGTTAATGAGCCTAATTGATAGAATGATCTTGCAATTATGTTGAAGGCAAGATAAATATGTCATTCATATCAATACAGTTCTACAGGGTGTCCTTAAAAGGTCTTTACAAAAAGCTACCACATATTCTTCAGACCAAAACAATTCGATACAAGCAAACTTACCTCAGTAAAAAGTTGCTTAGTTTGGGCGCTAGACGGCTCTGAAGTTGAAATTTTCAAATCGATTTTGCTTCATAACTTTTGAACGGCTCATGAGATTTTTTTCAAATTTGGTACGTTGGCATAGACTCATCGGGCAATGAAACTCATATCATAATCATGATGAATATCATTCCATGGGCGTAGAACTAGGTTTTTTCAGTAAATAAACATCCAAAACTCCTACGCCAATGGAAAAAAATCAGTTTTAATATGAAATCTAAATTATTCAACTCATTCACTACAAAAAAGGTACTCTTGACAAAAGTCGATTCCTCTCATGGTTTCGACAAAATTTTAATTTTAGTGATTTAGAGCATAATTAATAATAAAACGATTAACAGATATTTCATAAAAATTGTTCAGAATGTTCACCATTTTCACGTATACAAAGATTTATACGACGCAAAAAGTTGAGATGTACTTTTTGCATAGGTTATTTCTATTGAAAATAAGTAGCACTGGTTTTTTTTCTGAAGACTATTATTATCTGCTCGAAAACAGTGATATTCACATTCTTGGTTTCCATAGTTTCATCTGTGTTGATTTGTCGAGTTTTATTGACGTTGATTGTTGATCGTGTTATTGTGTGTTCTTTTCGATCACCCGAGAATCTTCTTCTAGGATGGGTACCACCCCATCAACCTTCTCAGACAAGCGCTTTTCAACAATTGATATACGCGCATTATTGATGAAACCCATAAAACTCAATACATATTCTTTTGAATAATTGACTAATAGAAATTTTACAGTACTAAACACAGACAATTGGAACAAAACTGATATATGTAATCACTATGAAATATCCATGAAATCACTAGGTAAACACTATGTAATCCCATTAAATCACCATCAAACCACGAATTCCCTATCAGTGGTTACCGCCTCGGTTGCCCTCTCGACTGGAGTGTATGTTTCTGAATGAACATCAAGTCGTCAGATATTGATATTCAGTCGGGTCTCAATAGAGTTCGTGGAATCATTCTTTCTCGTCTTCGAAGCAATTCGATTTTACGGTCCAATTTTCGAGTTAATAAAATTGAAAAATAACAAAGTAATAAAAGCAGAGGGATCCTTTCATCAAGGGTTGTCGAGTGAGATGTCGTTAGCCCGACGATTTTTATTCTTTCCCTTGTTTGTTGACGGCGTTGGTTGGAAGCGACACTTCATTTCATCCAGTCGGCTAATAAGTTGGATATTTTTTTTTTCAATATCCAATCACAACAATCACTGTATCGATGGGATTATATAATGCGTTGCGAAAATATGGAATTGTTTTTGATTTAACTCTCTATACATTGCCTGAACAAGCTACAACGAGAGCTACACAGAGGGTTACTGATTCGTGTAATATTTCCCCATACAGTCATGTCTGCAAGTCAGTAGACGAGCTCAAGCTAGTGTCGAAATATCAGTATCTGAATGAATGCTCACCCAATTGAAATATTTATAGTGAAAAAAAATTAAAGAGGATCCAAAATGACTAGCTAAACATGAAAAAACCGTGTTGGGAGCAGTTAGTTGTTGATAGAATTTTTTGCATGAACACTTTCGACTACATCACACGGTTTTAACTCATCAGTTTCAATGTTAAAGTCATCTTAGTATGAATTTGTGCTTGCATGAATCCAAATATTGCAAGGAAAATTCCAAACCATCCGTCTTCACTAAAGTTCTACCACTGGCCAACACGATGTTCCTCGAACATTATCGAATTGCCTTTTCCTCAAGTTGAAAAATATAAGAGAAACTGAAGAAGAGAATATTGCGAAAGAGTATAAAAGAAAAATAATATTCTGATATGGGGAATCGAAGAAAAATAAGGAGAACAAATCATAGAAATAGTCGGAAACATTCCAGAACAGTGTTCGAATGTGGCGAATAAATGTTTTGTTTCATTTTTAACATCATTCTTGTGTTTGTGTGTATGACTGCCATTAAAACAAAAGTGAGTAATCGTCCCGTACTTGAAACCGATATAATTGTGTATCTCGAATACATACAGCCCAGATTTGAAAGACTAGTTCAAGAAAAAACAGGCGGATAGGTCTCATAACATTATGATATTTTACTTAATTTCTTCTCTCTCTCATATCTTCTATTTTTACGGACTTCGATTGAGAACTAATTGTTGATTTTCATTTACGGCGCTTTCAAAATAAAAATACATGATTTAAGAAAGTGGAATTCCGGGACCTTTGGGAACACTCGAGACTAGAAGAGGTAGATCCCTCATTCTGTTGGAGCTTATGAGATATCTCGAAAAAACAAGAAGACTTCGGCAAAGCTATCAATCAAATTCGCAAGACCAAAAAACTGAATATTTTGTTGAAACACTTTTAAGCGGTGAAAGAAGAAAATTGCCAGGTGAAAATATACAATGGAAATCTGATAATGAACTGCCGAACAACTGTAGAAAACCAATCAACCCACTCAACCTGATGAAGAAACTATTCCCACGTTTCTGTATACCTAGAAATCTGTATCTACAACGCATCGCAACCTCAACAACCAGCAAAAAATCAGCAGAAAAAAACAACTTATCTTCGTCTAAGTCCATGTGTAAGTGAAAAGAGCAAGAGAAAAGATCGAGCTCTTCCTTGAAAAAAATAAAAAAGTTTGAGGGTGGATAAATCATCGAATATCAATCGACGATCAAGATTATTACAAAATGCACTCTACTCAATGTTTCTATTTTTTCATTGTTCTTTCATTTCATCTGCCACTATGTGTTTTCATTATCCTCAGGATAGACAAAATATATAATTGAATATTACATTATTTTAAATTTATTTGTTATGTACTTACAAAATTATCTAACCAAACTTACTCACATACCATACTGACGCTCTAGTATTTCAAATTGTGTGTAATTATAATGATTTGAAGGCCTTTCTTTTTTGTTTCTTATGATACTGTACAAAAGGATGAAAAATGTTATCTTCTTATGACAATCATCTATTTCATAATATGAAACGATATCTGTGAAAAAGAACATGTGAATAATATCCATGAGATCTAATATTCATTGTTTCCAATCTCCTTTTAGTTGCCGAACCAACCTTCTGAAATCTTCGAAGGGCCTGCGGATTCCAAACCATAACTGTGGCATTTGGGAGATATATGTAGAAAATTTTTGGTAGAGCCTTTCCAATAAAATTGCCACTCGATGGATTCATGAAAAATGAATGACTAGGTGTATGCGAGAACCATTCCAAAATATGGAATTCGAACAGAAAATTTAACTTTCAATAATTAATTGAACAGCCCAAGTGAACAATTCCTATGGGAATTATACGTATATCCGATGGAAATCGAATTGATTCAATAAAAGGACGTATAGAAATGTATCAGTTCAGTCGATGCATAAAATTCAAAACCAATATACAGAGAGAAAATTAAGGCTGGTACCCGTTCGTAACAAGGACGAAGAAAAAAAGTGTTTTTCTTCCAGTTCTTCATCCATGCATGCCTAGGAACAAAGACAAACAATAGGCCAAAGTCGACAACTTTGGAACAATCTGTTGAAGAGGCTATTATTTTCCTATCAAGTATTTAGGTGGATAATAGTTATTTACATTAGGTATATGACGATTATATTCGGTTCAGCAAACACAAGAGAACTGAACCAAGCAGGAAATTATATACTTCGACAATAACATCATATTTATACATTCTTCTGTTTGTCAGATTTCTTAATTGATGGAATACAATGAGAACTTCAAATTTCATTGATTAATTATTATTCCACACGGAAATAGTTTTTGATGAAACAATAGTTTATTTCGATGATTTTTTCTCAAATAGAAATTTATATGATGAAGTTTCAGAACGATTTGTATCTGGAGAGATTATTTTTCGAATTAATCTACATTATACAAAGATCAATTGCCGTGAGTTATCTTCTCAAAAATTCCAAAAATGGCTCTACTCGTTAATATGATAAGCAACTAAAAATAATAGAAGCCCTGCAATGATTGAAGTAATCTGAAGTTCGACAATTATTGAATCAGAATCAAAATAGAATGAACGAATGAAAAAATTCAATATATGGATATTAAAAGAGTTTCTGATGTGAGATGAACTTTCGGAAAGATTCCGCAAAATTCGTACAACCAATCGTATGAGCATGCGAAATTGAGCGTTATCGATAGTTTTCATCGAAAACAATTTCAGATGAGAACTACCATCCCTTCGAGGCAGTATGCACTTTTCCTTACATGGTCTCCGCCGAGATTTCCCAACTACTCTATCTTCATTGAAAACCGTTTTCAATCTGCCTTCCAGCCACAGTGGATACAGTGTGAGTCAGCCAAATGGAATGGATTCGATATTCCTTTTACACAGAGAGTTTGCGATAAAACTTCGGACGAGTAGATTTTCTTTTTTGATGAGGCCGCATTATTTCAATAATATCAGGATAGGCATTTTCAATGATACCAGGTTTGCCAGGGTTATATCGAAAGGGGGTTTTATTACGAATATGCCCAATGGTGTGACAGAGATTCAAGTTAACCCTCCGGAACATTTTTCTTCGGCACACTCGCTGATCATTTTGGCAAAAGAAATCCACGATATCTCCGAAATACGTGTTTCGATAAAACCCTATTATAAATGAAATGAGGAATAGAATACAAGAGTTTTTAATGGGTATGTACACACCTGTCGAATTTCCAACTGAAACCTGAAGCAACATTTTTTGTAGTGATGTTTTCTTATAAAAACATCATGAAACGGCATCTTTCGTTCTGCAAGTCACGAGCTTTATTTTCGAACTCAAATTACAGCACGGGTCAAAAAACCTAAACTGGTGATGTAATTTTCTGTACTTTTGGGCAAATCTCAATTTACAGTGACCAATACGGATAACTTTTATCAAATAAAAATTACAAGATGAAACGAACTTTTTCGTAACCACAGCAACACTGCAAAGTCATGGGTATTGTACGTTCAAGCTGTAACACAATGGATTGACGAAGAAATTGAAATTGTCAATATGAATCAGTAACTTATATGAAAACAATAAATCATTTCTTCATTCAGCTTCCACTGCCGATCAACATTATTTCCGAACAGACCAAAATATCTTCTGAATGTTCGACGAAATCTACGGAAATATTGGAACATAACCAGATAGGAAACATTTTCTTCTGTGATCTATAATCATCGAGATCAGTCGAGACCGGGAATTCTGAGGTTAGGTCTTCCTTTCCATTGTTTTCATTTGCACTGGAGCAAGAGTATCCGTCAGGAGTTATCAATGCATACAGTACATACATGTTTACTACTACAAAGTATACAGGCATATCATAATGGACGTATGTCGTGATGAATAAGGAATTTTCTCATGATTTGTTACTCTAGCAGATCTTTATTTAGGGGTCATGGTCGAATGGCTCGAAGGCTGACGTCATTGCTCCAGTGCATTTTCTGCCAATGTTGGCATCTCGTAATTTCCTTTTAAAAAATCCATTTCAAGTACTCGGAGGGAAACGGTTTGTGCCATGAAGCTAATATCTACTAGATGTAGAATTTTTTTTGCTAAACATCTAATCTGTAAATTTCCTATGTACTCGAATTTATATTCCTGATGTGGAAGAAAAAAAAAACGAATATTCCATTGTCGGCTGCCTCACATTGTATTTGCGCGGGATGGAAACTTTACTTCTAGGTTTTCCATCGATATACGTGTAGCGACACGCCGATCGGGTCCATAACGATAATGAAAACCAGGAATGCTCGCTTTCACAACGAATAATCCGGTAGAATGAAAAGGGACACCGAAAGGTCCCGCTGGATATGAGACGCATCGAAAAGTCCAAGGGCGTAGCTACAGCAGAAATGTACGTTTTACACAGTAGAAAATCAACACCGAATCAACACTACGCGGTGTCTGTAAAATTCAGAAATTAAAAATGTCTTGAACTCTTGGGACCTGCGTTGTTTATTTGATAACCTTCATGGAAAATACATGGTTAATACAACATAATCGGACCTTCGGAAAAAGTTGTATTCGTTATAGGACTGTTTTAACATGTCTGTTTCAAAAAGTCCGTTCCTGGAAGCAGAAGGAAAATGGCGTGCACTGAAACAAATAATGCAGCATATCTGAATGATCCCAGATATGAAGGATGAAACCTGACTTTAGAAGATATGCAGGATGCTTGGAGACATCACAAATTCAACAGAACAGCCGAGACCTGCCGAACATCGCTATACCAAGCATCATTTCAATAGAACGGCAAAGTTGTGGGATTATTTGCCTAGTGGAGTCTTTCCCGGTGCTTACAACCTCCGAATTCAAGAAAAATTACAACACCTTCCTTCATTATCAAAATTTCACCACTGGCTAACAAGATGTTCCTCGAACATTATAGGTTTTCCTTTCTTAAAATATATATATTCAACTATTTCAGAATCTGGACAGTGATGAAGGGAATGTGGATGAATCTTTATTCCGAGGTACTGTCATGAAGCTGCTTAACAATGCCAAATCCAACAAGTCATCTGAAATGAAATGGTCTACATGGGCATGGGCATTGCGAGGCAAACAATTACGCGATCTGGAAAACTGATCTATGTACGATAGATAATAATAATAGATCAATATTACCCCGATGGCAATCAATCAAAATTTTCAATGAAGACAATTATGGGGGTGAAATGACAAATCAATAGATGGTACCTAATACTGTTTGCAACCTCTTTAAAAACGAAACGAATCTTCGGGAGAAGTATTTCCTCGCGTATATTTGTTGAATAACAAAATCTATAGACGTTAGGCAACATTAGTGGCGTCGAGAATGAATGCTTCAAGATGGCGCGAAATGGATTTAGACGTTGATATTTTTGTGGATTCACCAAAATGCCAAACGAAGTTCAGGAACATAATTGAGTCTGCGTAGGTGTTGAAACAAAAAAAACAGAGTTTATCCGATTTGCCACATGCATGGACACAACACCTTCCAGTGTAAAGTAGGTACACTACGATTTGTTAATGAGTTTACACTGGCCAAATTTCATACTGTGTATTCAGGAAACATCAATTTGCAAGGTATTTGAAGAGAGATCATCAGTTTCTATTCATTCATACACGTCCAGCGTCCAATGGCAATTAGATATCATATCAGACGTTTCAATATAAGCGATGAAAAGCAAGTTGCTTTCAGCTTGGCTCCAACAATGAGAATAGATCTTGCTTTTTCAAACGAGTAAGCCTGTCATAATTACTACTCTTTGACAATTGTCACTCTAGTTCGTAAATGTAGATTTTTTATTGAATTTTCACAAATCAATGAGGCGTCCTCCAAAGAAAACTCGGAAATATAAATGTCAAGTGCCAGTTAGGTAGAATAATTGTTAATTGTTAGATGAAAACAACGTTTATTTTTCCACGAGATGAATGTAATGAATCCTATTGATATCCTGTTGGTATCAGTTTTCAATGCTTTTGGATGAAGTATGAGCGTTGGAAATTGAAATTTCTTATTCTATACTCCATATACATGTACATGATACTCCATATTGGTTCACTCTTCTAGAGCCAATATATAATCAAATGAAGCCACATGCTGATAGTCACGAGAAAATCCAGAATTCACAAAAATGACCTTCTACTGAATATGAAGATAATAGTAACACCTTGTTCAGTTGTTAATATACTAAGAAAAAAATCACCTGAATATGAACAATTTTAGCAATCGAATGTGTTCCTTGCTTCTCAGTTCTTTACCAATAGAGTAGGAGAGTGCCCCAATTCTTGTGGAAAAACCTGCATGTACATTTTTAGAAGGATAAAACTTCAGAGTGATGAATCCATAGTTTGGAATACTATAACTTCCGTTTGTTATGAATAAAGATATAACCTAGCTCACCATATTATTGATCGATAGGTGGTAGTTCTCCAGAAGACCATACAAGAGGAACTTTCAGATTTCTTCTGACAAATGAGTTTGCTGGCTCTCAAACCTGGAAATTCAGTTCCAGGCTAGACTTCTGAAAACTAAACTATAACGTTCATAAATCGTTAATATGTAACGTTACCCCAAAATGAAACGTTACATCATCACTAATTCATAACGTTACATTTCAGTAAGAATTGCGTTATAACAAAAAGCTGAAAATACGGTACGATACTTGGATACTGATGGAATCGGACGTTGAATCATAGTAGGAATATAGTTGCAGACTGGGTTTCTGATAACCGAATAATAATGTTGAGGGATTGTTAATTTGTAACTTTTCACTTCAACCAATATATTTAGGAATGTCAAATTCCAACAACAAATTGAAAGCACGGTTGATTTAACGTTGAAAAACAAGGTTGCTGAATAACGAGACAAAAACGTATTGCCCGACGACATTTTGCAGTTTTCAACGCTGCATACTGGTGACGATACATGAATATAATACAGGGTGTCCCATAAACATACCGACAAACTCTAAGGGATGGTAGAGGACATCAAAATAAACATTTTTGCTCGATAAACATAAGTCCGGAAACTCTTTGCTTTCGAGATACAGGGTGTTAATTTTTTTTTTTTTAAATTAAGATTGGTATCTGTGGAATTTTATTGTAAAAACAATGTTCGTTCCCAACATCAAACGTAGTTAAATCAAAAAATGTAAACAAAAGTCAGTGGTGTTTAGCTAAACTGAGAGTTGATTTAGTTATTTTTATTTTATTTAAATCATTTTATTGCTTTAGCACCCTTTATTTAACGGTATGTTTTGGATACTCTTTCCATTTTTCAATATTTCTATAAACGCATTGGTAAAATGTGAGGTATAATTTTGAAGCATTTAATTTTTTTTTCATAGATGTAAGAGATGGTTTTTATTTTTTTTTTCTTCAAAACGTAGATACGGAAAAATTTCAAAGGACAAAAAAGTTGTATTTTTAGTTGTTCATTTGAAAAAAATTATAATAATTACAAAAAATCTACTGGGCGATATTTTTCTTGTGCAAAAACTATCCGACATAGCCCGTGGGCACGCCCCTGTAATTATTGGGCAAATTCTAATAGCTCCAAAAGATACCTTATAAATGTAGTGATAATCTGTAAAAATTTCATTGAATTGGACCAAATCGTTTTTACGATATTAATGAAAAATCGATTTTAAAAAAAAATTCAACACCCTGTATCTCGAAAACGAAGAGTTTCCGGACTTATGTTTATCGAGCAAAAATGTTTATTTTAATGTCCACTACCATCCCTTGGAGTTTGTTGGTATGTTTATGGGACACCCTGTATAAATATAGTTCCGAAACGAATGGTACTTTGTGAAAGATAACCTGAAAATCCCAATTTTTCAAGGCACGTCTCGCCGCCAATGGAGTGCCGTAGGGATTCCTTAAAACAAAGTATTCCTCTCGATGTGGTTTTCGGTATGTGGCGCTAGAGACTCAAGGAACTATCGCCAACATTATTAAATACGTTTTAAGCTGAGCGAGAGCAAAGCCTCAAGAAATCCAATTATCTAACACTGCTCTCCCTCTCTACCCCTTTGGCCTCTCACGTGCCATTTGGGCTGCACGGACATTCGATTCGGATTGCGATCTGATGGGAACGATGAGGTCGAAACGTTCGATGAATACGGACCGAGCTTGTTTTACACGAATCGGGACGATGTAACGTGCATGTAAGCCTATTCGGAAAGACCGAAAACATTGCCGCCAGATAAGAAAAAAGAAAGAAACATGTCGACAGACAATTGTAGTTACTACAATAATAATTATCTTATTTAGCGTCTAAAATGAAATCATCATGCGTATCATAACAGCTTTCCTTTGGATACTTTTATTTTCTTGATATTAGTATTACTGGACTGTCAGTCAAACGGCAAATATATGTCATCATACTATTTTGTAATGCACTCATTCTGATTTCTCAACAGCACATTGAAAAATTACAGAATTCAATTTAATACACACGATGTTTCTTCCATAAACATATAGTATCAACGTTTCAACCTCAACGAAAAACAAATTGTGCATGAAGGTAATGAAAATATCAACAGAGAATTAAAATTCACATTTCCCAACGAAACTATTATAACTGTATAAATATTTGTATAAACAAGTCCTAGTCAAACAATAAGGTATAAACACACTCCCAGCGTAATCTGAAGTGAACAATAATACTGTCTGTAAGTTTTTCGACCAGCTTTTCTGTGGGAATTTCTCCCCTCGTTCCTAGAAAATAAAGTTGAATATTCATTTTTCAGCTTTTTGTGTGATTTTCTCTGAAGGTTTGATTTCAAGCGCAGTGACATTTTGGGGCAGATCACAAAATCTGTCCTAACTACAAAGATGTTCAAATAATTTTTAATAACTTTTACTTTATTATTTAGAAAAAGTAAGGCTGAAAAATGAATATACCACCTCCTCGAAAAACTTACAGACAGTATTTAAAGTAGAAGATATTAAAAATTATTTCAATATATTTGTAGTAAGGACAGATTCGTGATCTGCCTCAGAATGTCACTTCGCTGAACATATCCTTACTGAAAATGGACAACATATGGCCGATTGGAGTAATATTGAGATCATAGGAAAAGAAGGCAACAACCAAAAACGGAAAATAAAAGAGTCAGCTCGCATTCTTCTGAACGGAACCAATAATAGTTCTTCTAGTTTAGTTGATATAGATAGAACTTGGCACCCACTTCTCAAAACTGAATATGAAAATGGCAAATTCAATATCGATTGATAAAAAACACCTTGTAACCAGAATTCCTTCGTCTGCCAAATTGTCATTTTTCAGTGTCCAAAAACAGAAAAATCGAAAAAAAACTTGCGAAGATGAAGTGTTCTTATTGTATTGAAAACAGGAGCAGATTTGTTTCCTAAACGTCCACTGAGATGAGTAGAAGTTTTATTTTTAATAAATATATTTGTATTTCCAAAAATTTTTCAAAGAACAATATGTCACTGACATACATAATTTATCTTTTAGGCATAGTATATATACAGGGTGAGTCAAAAATGTGTACCGAGCTTTCTGGGGGTGACAGACCATTGAAAAATAAGTGTAGTTTGATGATTAAACTCATGGCCCAATGGCATATTAAGGGAGATATATCCTTCCAAAGTTGATAAAATTAAAATGATTTCTCCGCATAATTTCTGAACGATGAAAGCCACCTGATTGAAATTTTGTGCATAAATGTATGTTGTCAAAATACATTTTTTCGTCACACTTCCACATTTCTGATATTGTTATAAAGGGTGTTTTCAGAGGGTGAGTCATGATTTTTTGTAGAAAACTTTTTTCCCTGTATTATTTTCGGTGAAAAAACAGGAGCATTTGATGGAGCGAAGAAAATTACATGAAAATGGTACTCCTATTCAAATACAAAAAATTGAGCCGTTCGTGAGATATTTGAGTTTTTGTAGTTACATGATATCAGCAGATTGATTTTATTCATCGCGAGATTCATCGGTAACAATCGGTAACATCGGTAGCAGGCTATGATGAATAATTTTGTTCTCAATTTTGACGTTAATGTCATCATCATTCGAGTCAACATCGTTGTAGTCGATTTGTTCATCATGTGGTTTTTCTGTGTCATTTATCACTGCGATTATCAACTGAGATTTTAAGAAATATGGCAGGTTATTCGTTCTCTGAACAAACTGATATGCTTCTAATGCTTGGCGAGTGAATCGGAAATGCAAATGCTGCTGAAATATCGTTTTGATTTTTTTTTTTTTTCGATGTTTTTCAAAATCGGAAACATCGAAAAAAGTTTACGAAGAAAAATATTTCAATTGTGTTGAGAACGGGAGCAGATTCGTTCCCGAAACGTCCACCAAGATAAGTAGAGGTTTTATTATTATTAAATATATTTGTATTTCCAAATTTTTTCAAAAACAAGGTGTCACTGACCAATAGAGAATTTCTCTTTTAGGTATCTAAAGGTTTAATTTCAAGCGCAGTGGCATTTTGGGACAGATCCTAAATCTGTCCTTACTACAAATATATTGCAATTATTTTTAATAACTTCTACTCTATTTTTTAGAAACGAGGAGAGAAAATCCCATCAAAAACTGAAAAATGAAAGAAAAGTATACCTACACCTATTTATAATTCTCAACTTCAACATAATTGGCGCCTGGTTAAGTGAAACAAAACGAACGGAAGTCATAAATGTACCTACCACAATATTTCCCATTCATGATTATTTTATAAGTTCGAATTGATATTGAAAACTGACATTTAAATCAGTGTTGGCAAATTTATGAAACTACATTAGGTGAGTACGTTCGAACAGTACGGAAGCTTAGAGGGCCAATGCTCTTTTATTTTTATTTTTCTCTAATAGTACGAGTTGCATCTTGGAATACGATTGGAATATTACTGAATTCAGAGTTGAAATTCGGAATTCTACATTCCGTATTCGAGTTGAATCTCCGAATTCAATGATAATCCGACTCGTAACTCGGAATTCAGAAATATTCGTAGTGATAATCGTTAGTAATAATAGTAAGTAAAAGTTGCAAGTCGGAATTATTTGAAATTCCGAAAATCTCTGAGATAAGGGTAAGAATAAATTGGTGATAAAATAAATAAGTGGTATCCGAATTGAGTATATCTGAGCAACCAAAAAAAGCGTGCGACTTTCCAGCTTTTCCCATTCCTCTACCACTTGACATACTTTCCGGAGTAAATTGCCCTCTTTCGCGAACGCCTCGTTATTTTTTGATACCTAATTCATCTTATTGAAGGGCTAATAACCAGCACGATGATGAATCGTCGAAATTCTGGCGTTCGTACATATTATACTGAAAGCTTTCATGATGCAGGTGGAAATAACAAGCAATAAATTGAATGGGATGCGGTTTGAGTATAGGTGAAATGAACTTCCGTTTCAATTTGGTAGCTATAAGTGAATGGTGTGTTGACAAAATTAACTAGAAAAATATTTATTGGACTACATGCAAAAGCCAATTTCATCGGAAAGCCGAGAGACCAATACAATAAGTAGAAATTTTGTAGTGAGGAGGTCCATAATTATTTCTTGGGTTCTCACGTGCAAAGAAGTTATCTGTGACGATGTGATATTTCAACATGTATTTTGGATACACTGTATGCGATGAATCAATTGTCAATGTGGATCTCCAGAGTATCATCCTGTGCTTCCGTCGACCCTTGAAGCACTTACCACCATCAGTTGAAAATGGATGGAAGCCACAGTGTTGGAAAATAAGGCTCCTTTGGAAATTTATGACAAATCCAGATATCTAAGGAACAGAAAAAAATAGCTACTAACTGGAAAACTTGAACACATGAAATGAAATTTTCTGAAAACAAAAATGAAATAATAATTAGAAAGTTAAAGGCGACTTCCGGTATAGCCGGAAGTAATATGATCTTGAAAGTATTATAAAAAGAAAGGTTATGTTGAATATCTCTTGACTTCCCTAAATTCACATTCGAAATTCCAAGTTTTATGTAAGAGAATGGCTACCATACCAGAAACACTGCCAATAAGACACGCAATAAGAGCTAAAATGTATCACAGTCTGTCGAATATGTCTTCATGATCTTCATTTTCTATAAAAACTCGCGGGTTTTGCTGTTCTGCAGGTTTGTTTGTATAAATCGAGAAGGACTACATCTAACAATGAGATTAATAAACTAAATTTGAATTATGACCAAAGACAAATCCAGAAGAGGATCCTGCTAACTTCATGGAGGTATAGTAATCTGAAGCCAGAAGACGAGAAAAGGAAATCGAAAAATCTCTCAGGATAAAACGTTGAGTTACCGTTTTCTCTTCAAAAAAAAAAATCTTGTACGATATGTGGAGAAAGAAACCTGCAAGGATTCAAACTACTAGAGCAAACACCATTATTCTGTCGAAATAATGAGTGGTTTCGAGAAATACGAAATTCCTTTGAAAGGATACCTGAAGCTGTCATCTACGCAGTAATAGCCTTCGAATCTATAATCAACAATCAATTTACCACGAAGATATCAAATGAAACATCTCCAAATAACACACCCGAAATCGCGCCCGTGTAGACTGTGATGAATGTTGCTTCGAATATTCTCAAATGATAATTATAGAGTGCTTCAGTGAGAATGAAAAAAAAATACATTCATGGCTGAAGTAGCCTCAGAAGTAAGAATTAGTCTTGCTAGATAAAAGTTATATTACTTTGCCACTACTGGCTAATTATTTGATTTTTCGGAAGGAGCCACCCCAAATATCGACAACACGAAAGGAAAACGTATAATGTACAAGGAACATCGTGTTAGTCAGTGATGTATTGTTGGGAAAAGAGAAAGGTATCGTAATTTTTCCTGAAAGTTTGGAGATCGCGTCTTCACCCAACACACCACACCTCTATTAATCTTAAAGGGAATGGCCTATTTTCGGACACCAGGGCCACGAAGTCTTATTGTACAGGGTTGGCCACTACCGGGTGGATCAGACTCATACACTGAAAAAATTATCGTGTGTGAAAACAATGAACACCATTCATCATAATTCTTTACATCGAAAGAAAGTAATCTTCATGATATGAACAAACAAACGATCATTACTCGAGTATCCCATTCATGATCATAATGTAATTGCGTTCATCAAGTACTGACGAAAATATTCAGTAACTCAATGAATATTTCCATCCCTTCGATACATTTCATTAATGAATTCAATGATTTCAGCATTGTATTTATGAATTTTTCCAATAACATCACTATTTTCGACTGATGAATGTGTAACATTACTTTGATGTTCAATTGTTTCAAAAAAGTAACTGTATTCATCCTAGTGATAACCAAGGTTTCCAATATATTGTATAAATACATCGGTTTATAATTCATTTCATGAGGATAATGAATTTGTGCATGACATATGGGAGAGCAAGTACGTTGTTTCAAGCAAATTAATTTGTCATTACAATGCACGCATTCATTGTCGAAATAATGTAAGGTTCAGATCAAATCATAGAAGTGAATATTGAATACATGTAAGCGATAGTGGATAATTATTCGGTGCATTGTATTGAAGAAATGCGTTCATTGGTTTGATCTACACGTACATATATCGATGAACAGTTTATGAATAACATATACACATGTATCGAATTGCTTTCCACAAATTATCCAGTACATCATTATAATGGATTGCGAACGTTGTTTCAATGTACGTACATACATTGATGAACGGTTCATAAGAATAATGCTCATCATGTACCTAAGTGAATAATCGGTACATTGTTTCGGAGAAATACGTTCATTGTTTTGATGTAGACGTACATTCATTCATGATGTCATAGAAACAATGTATCTTATCGTTTTCAACTAATCACCCAGTACATGATCCTAACGAAATGCGTTTATTGTTTCAATGTATCCGCGTACATAGATTGATGAACGGTTCATTGTAATGCTCGTATCATGCAATATATTGATGAACTCTTACATCAAAAAGAAGTATTCCTATTGGCCTGGAGAAAATTCGCTCGGAAAGTTTTTTTAGGATGAAGTCATCACACCCCGCTCAGGTCATTTCTAGTGCAGAAACACAAACGAAAGGTCGCTCAACTGTGCCGAAAGTGTAGCATTGATTTTGAATTCAACTGTTGTTTCACATTACAGAAGGTATGTTATTATGTTTTTATCATTAGGCATGATAATTATTGAGATGTTAGTTTTCAGATTGAATCTCTTTCTATATATCGCAATAAAAATCTAGAGTATAGAGACGGAGAAACAAAGTGAGAAACCGTGTTACTTGATCATATCAAGTGAACATGATGTGCTTCATTTGCAATCAACCAACCAACAAGGCTATCAGAAAAGATATAGGTGGAAAGAGCAACATAATAAAATATACCATAAAAGACTCGCAGGAATCATTTCTTTACTTTGGGAAGAGTAACCAGGAGGTCGAGGAGCACCTAAGATTTTCGAAGTCGAAGAAAAGTGCTATCCAGCCATTCATTATATGTGTAGGTGAGGACATGACAACTCCCACCGAAATATGTGTTTTGATTTTGATAATATTAGATATACCTTCTTCCATATAGTTAGAGCAGTAGATATATGTTTCAAAATTATATATTTGTTCAATCTTGCTTTTCCTGCTGAATCAGAGATGTTTTGGTCCTTCATTGAACATCATTTCTATAAAATGAAAGGAAGCCTTTCTTTCCCAAAGGTACATATATTATCTGAAGCGCTGAAGGAAAATGAAGAGAACTGTCAAGCTACAATTATGAATGTACCTATTTAATTTAACATGATCATTCGCTTTCATGTTTAGGTTTATTTCTATGACAGTCCTATGTAGAATGAGTCTTTTGATAAATCGTTTCAATATGGAGAACAATTCGAATTATTTCCCTCATTATTATGGGCAATACTAGATGTACATTCAATCAATTCACTTGTGACTAACATTGACCATTCATTGTTCTTATTATGATCATCTTCTGTATGATTATAATTCCCTCATCAAAACTATTCAGAAAATACATATATAGGACACATACTTCCTATTTTCGGAGGAGTATTTTCTAAAGTTGAGGATATACAGAGTGAACTATAATTGCAAAATCAAATTAGTTTCTTGTATCGAACAACTCATGGAAATTATTTCAAATTCGATCAGTGATTGTTTCATTATATCAGAATATTACACGATTTGATGAATATTTATATCTTACGATCACGAGAAAATAATTCAATCTGTCTTCACTCAATCTATGATTGTTATTTCGGAATTATAATAGTTATAACAACTTTTCCTCTTCATCATTACACTCATTCGGCATTCGGAAGTGTTTCTTACTTTGCTATATTATATTCTCAGTATTTGTACCTATATTCTTTTCGAACCCTATCAGTGTGATTATGGATTTATTCTTAATGATGAAGGTCAAAACCAACTATAATATTATATATACACTGTGTTCCATTAAGATAATTATAATGTCTCTAAAATATGTATCAACCTGTATATATCATTCCAGATAATGTTCAGAGAATACTTGAAAAATTAACTATTTTTAATTAGGGAGATGTTATTCCTTAAATAAATCAACACAATGTACGTTCCATTTCGAATCCACGTAATTATTTCATTGAACCATGGAAGAAATATTTATGGAACCAGTGAACACGTTCATTCAAACAACGTACTAATAGGTATCGGAATAACGAACATATTCATCGGAATGGTGTAGAAATATTTATCAAATCGATGGAATAATTCATTGATACAATGTAAGAATTCCATAATATCAACGTACTTACGCATTGAAATAGAGATTGAATGTGCTTTGAAACGGTAATTGCATTTATTCAAACAATAATAATATTTCATCACCGCAATGGATGCATATTATCATAGCTTTCATTTCATTGAAATGATATTATAGTGTTCATTAAAGTAGTGAATGCATTGTTCATAGCAAGGTATTGGTTTTCGTGATACCAATGAACGTTCATCAGTTAGTGATTGCAGCCACAAGGTCATGAACGAACATACTTTGTATTAATGAAACTCTACTTTGGTTGAGATTTAATGATCACGTTTCTTTGTTTCAAATATTTTTTCATTGTATTTACGTACCTTTTTCGTTCAGTGTAGTACAGGCAAATTTGGAACATTAAATATACTCACTAGAGGGAACTTTTCGACATATTCAAAAAAATTTTTCAACTTTCGAGCACTAAAACATCTTAAAACTCAAAAATATATGATACATGGTACAACTTGAAAAATCGAGTAAAAAAAAAACGTTTTGGTTCACTTTTTCAACACCTATTCTTAACCATAATACTTTTAATCAGAATAACGATAGTGTATCATCACATCGACTATTGGGAATGATTTTAGAGGGTTTATGACTATCTACATAGATCGGAAAATAAAATGTAAAATGTAAAAGTATTCAAAAATGTCACAACATGCAGGTTGATTGAAATCAAAATTTGATGTCATTTCCGACAGAAACCGGAAGTTGACAACTTCAACTTGTCCTGGACTACCTTTCACATGATTGGAGTTCAGCTCCTAAACATACGCCGAAGGTCCTAATCTTATCCACTTTAGAAAAGAGATATTCGCCTGGTCGGTGATATATACACTCACGAATTCAACGACCTCTCTAAAGCGTCCTCGAAATGTAGACGACCTCAACCTTTTCATGGTCTTTGCTCATCGGAAATCTCTTTTTATTCCACCACAAGCTTTCCAGAAGGACAGTAGAGTTATGAAATTATTTTAGTAGTGAAATCTTTCCTGATAATCAAGACCTCCAAAAATATTTCCAGCATCTTTCTCGTCTCCCACTATTTCACCGCTGGCTTACACGATGTTCCACGAATACTATAGGCTTACCATTCGTGTTGTCGGAAGATAGGAATCAACTTACCACCCGGAATTTCCATTCATTATTTTTGAATTTTAAATGAATATTCATTCGATGATGGCACCATTCGATACGCGGTACGTTCCTGTCAAAAATTGAGGGGAAATGGCAACCCGTTTTCGAGCAATTCTCCTTCCATTCAAATCGGCGTTGAGTGATTTTCATTCGTATCGTCGCCGTCCATTGTGGTTGGAAGTTCAGAAACGTCGTGAGATCAAAAGGTATACTCTGAACGACCGGATCATTATAATCAAGAACAAATAAATCTCCCTTCGCTTTTGTCGGCCATTTTTAATGCCCGCTTCCCCTTCGATGCGTAGCAGCCCACCTAATTGAAAAGAATTACCTAACGAGTGCTCGTTTTTCCATTACCCCTGTCGAAATACTTTAAAACACAATGGGCCCCAAACACCCATTATAATAATTGCCAGACACTCCCCGGCATTATTGGTCGTTGTGCCAACCCTTTCTTTCTTGAGGAGGAATTCACAGCCCGAAACCAGTCAGTCCCCCCCACACGTCAAGTCATTTTTTTCTACTCACTGAATATTAATTATGATGATTCTTCATGGCAATGAGTGTTGTTTTCAAGGCGGACATATACATTAAATTTTGTCCCATGTGAAACACGTGTTAATATATACACATATACATCAGTTTTGCTCGAGTTTTGATTATTCCCCTCATTTTGAAATTCTCACAATTTTTTGACCATGGAAAATATTTGACGGTTCGACAAATGATGGTCTCTCAAGGTTTCTCAGGTATATTCAATAATTGTTAGATAATAATCCCAAGAATCCTATGATTTCTTCCATCCTTCTGTTAGGACACCAATTTCCGAGTTCCATCAAATTCAAAGAGAATAATCTCAAGAATAATTCCTGGAATAATACGAATAGTCTTCAACTTGGACAAGAGAAACAGTGGAACATCTTGAGCCTGGACTGGACAGAAGGAAACCAGTGCTTTTATTTTCCTTAGATTTTCTGTGAATCAAAATCGTTATTAATAATGTTTCTATTCTATTCTTATTTTCAGAAACGAGGAGAAGAACTCCTAGAAAATCTAAAAAAGTGAATATACCACCTCACCTCGATTACTCTATACACAGTGCTTTCCATGAATATCCAACTAGAGGAAATGATTTTACACATTCCCAGGCATTCATCAGTTCTGCATGAATAAAGCAATTTAGTTATCTTCCCTCTGATATCAGAAGCATCAACAAATTTAACTATTTCAAATTGTAATTGAAAGAATATCTGACGGAGAAATGTTTTTATAGTGTGAGTAGTGTTTCTGGAACACCCATTTTATACTATCTATGATCTGTCCTATAGTCCTATAATATTAAATAATGGTCCGAAAAGATTAAAGAGATTTAATATTATTATTATTATCATTCGGTGACCTCATTATATTTTGCCGCCTCAGAAGTCGTGACGAATAAAAATGTGAAAGAGAATTTTCACACCATTTTGGGCTATCCCTAATCCGAGCGGCTTCCTCGGTAAATATTTATCGGAGATAGGCGAAAAACCATAAAGGCAGGTGCGAAATGCCGTTTGCATTTGCAGATAACGGCGCATTTTTTCGCCATTAGGGGAACACTAACTAGATAAAACTCTACTTGGGTCCACGAGAACCGTTTCACTGCATGAATTTTTCTCTGCTTTGCTTTTTAATCGTTTTTAATGCTCCAAGTCCAAGATTTTAACTGAAATCCATTTATTTTCAATGTGGAACTGTGAAAATACGAACAATTGAAATTTAGAGAAAAATACATATTGTGAAATGGTTCTCAGAAAGTGAGCTATAGCGATCGCAGCACAGTTGAATTTGAAAATATTTGTTCTTCAATTTTCTTTCCATGAAATTAAACAGTCCCAAATAACTTCAACATGCAAGTTTATTCAGGTAAAGTCCACCTATTTACAATTAGTTTGAATTGCTTGATTGACAGTAGTTCATATATTTACAGTTATTTTAAATTGATTGAATGGCGATATACAAATAGAGAACTACGAGGCTAGGTTGAGCTACCCGATCGAGGATTGAGTTGAAGTCGAAAATCCGTTGAAATAGTTAACATAATATCATGAAACATTCTACATAATGAATGATAATAAATCTAGAAAAATGACTGAAGAGGGTCGCACAAGCAAGTAGATCATAAGACTAAAGGTAAATGAGAGCGAGAGACAGATTCAGACTCAGATTGTAAAAAATCATAATATGTTATTTGAGTGAGGGATGACTACAGTAACAAGTAACAAATTAAGGCTAACTGCCAGTTTAAACTGACAATTAAGGCTGATTGCCAGTTTAAACTGGCAATTATGCCAGTTCAAACTGACAATTGGTGCTGATTACCTGTTCAAAATTGCAATTATAAAAAAAGTCATCATGTCCATTCAGCGCTTTCGAACTTCAAATTCCGTGAAATCACTTTCTCACATTCTCGACTAATTCTATACGTCTATATGAGTTAAGAGCATGTTTGAAATTGACGACAAAATTACAAACATCTTTGAATGTCTTTGAATTTCTCCTGAAAATACCCATGACATATAGGAAGTAGGGTGCAAAAATACATATACCGGAAAATCCAGTAGCGTCATACGCCTGTGTTAGCAAGGAATCATGGAATCGTTCCGAGAAATATGAAAGTATCTTTATTCATCGAATCCGAATGTAACATTTATGCAAATCAATGTATCTATCTATCTATATATCTTACATGTCTGAGAGGTCGACACCTAAACAAAACCGTCCCGTAAAGGCGGTGCCTAATATAGAAAGAAAATAAGTGAATATTGCGGTCACCCTAAACCATTCGCATGTCGGCGCAACGTCAGACCACACGTGAAAACCGCTGGCAGAAGAAAAAAGAAGAGAATCATCGGCCCCTCGAGAATGTCATGCTGAATGCTGACCATCTGGGCCGTAAAACGTTCGCATGCTACTTGCTTACTCCACAGCCACGGCGTTGCCAAAAATATGCATGCCTCATGAGCCCGTGGCGAAAAAAAAAAACGCAGGAAGCGAGGAATTAACATTAAGTTTAAAGTTCATGGAAATATCTATTGAAAACAATAGCCAGATCGTGAAATAGGTGGATGGGTTATCAAGGTCCACCCCCTTGTAAGAAAAAAAAGACAATAGCCAAAAACGAAAAATCAAAGAATCTCTTCGCATTCTTCTGAACGGAGACAATAATGTTGCTTCTGTTCAGTTGATATAGACAGAATTTGGCGTCCACTTTCCAGAACTGAATATGGAAATAATATACATATAATATACTATATTTTCTGATCACAGCCGCCAATCACCACATCGACCTGAAGTACAAGGCATCCGAGAGGAGAAAAAATGGGTTCCAAAGGAAATTTCAACGAGGACCATAACATTTCGAACGAGGACGTGTTCAGTGAACTCGACAGTGGAAAACGTTGATTAACCAAATAATCATGGCTCACTGATCCGCAAAGACATCCATCACTACACGTTAACGACCTGCTTAGAGTCTCACCTAACTTCACGGAGACGATTGCAGAAGCTCAACAGACGAAATGTGACTGACTTTCGGTTAACAAAATTTTTCTATGACCACTAGTGTAAGTTGATGATCACGAACAATCGCAGAAAGCTTCCCCTTACACACAGTTTGCCAAAAGTGTTATGTAATATGAGCGGAAGCGTACGGTTTTCCAAGCTATGTTGATTTAGTTCGTCTTTTAGATGATCATCCACCATCATACCGATACTTGTGCGATTGGTATGTCGTGAATCGCTTATGTTACTAATATCGTTCTGATTTCTGCTTGCAACTTATTCACGTTTTCTTACCATTTATATTTCCAAGTGAAATGTCTTCATGTTATTGATAATAATATGTAAGCCAATAGTAAGTCATGTACCTACTTACCATCTTATATTAAAACATCTTAATAATTGCTTGGTGGCGCAGCGTGTCAGATTGATTTTTGAGCGGCTTGATTTTTTTTCAAGAAAAATTCTAACACCTTCCTTCTCTCCCAAAATTCCACCGCTGGCTAACAAGATGTTCCTCGAACATTATAGGTTTTCCTTTCGTGTTGTCAACAGATAAAAAAAATGAATTTTCACCACTGAAAATTCCCTGAAAATGCTCCGAAATGAATAAAAAATTATAACTTTCACGCGTGTAAATCTCTCCACTCCAAGCGTATGCGATTTACAACTCTTGTTGCGTGATATACTATTTCGATGCTTTTATAGCCTCCGTATGTCTCTAATGACATGACGTGACATTTCTGTAAGTAGTTGAAGAACTAAAACCTACGATGACGCTGAAGTCAGGAACGGAATAATGCGAGTCTGTCTGTTGAAAGACGTAGACATTGTAATTCTCTGGGAAAACATCCAAAGGTCTGTTTCAAAAGCTGTGCGGACTGAAAATCTCATTTGACAAGTTGCAACTATCATCTAATCTTTGAAAAAATAAACTAATGAAATTATAACAAATTTCACATTAAAGATCTCAGAATGAAAAGCACTATCTTTCTCTGTGCGAAAATGGCACCCATAAGAAAAAAAATGAGTTGATGATGATGATCGAAATATGAAACGCCAGATAGCCAATCTGAAAGCCAGAGAAACTATGGTATAAAAAGGAGAAGGCAATAGAGATAGCTTTTAGTTTTGGGATACCTTGTGAAATAACGCTAGAAAAAAAGGAATGATCAATTTCCCGATTTTATCAGAAATCCTCGGGGAATCCGATATTTGAAAGAGGCATTCTGTTAAACAATAAATTGCGTTTTTGCAACTTTCAATGAATAATTCTTTGAATTACCATTCTAGGTAGGTATGTCTTGAATTCTCTTCCTTCTTAGAATTCTCACTCGCAGTGAGGTACTTTTTTGCTCCTTCCGCAAACCATTATATTGAATAGAGTGCAAACAGACTTTGCCTCTTAACCTTTCCAGTATTATTCCAATCCTATCCAGATGGTACAACAGTTCGACATCGGCAACATGGCGTTAATCTAGGCGGCCAGTAACAATTGACATCAGTTTATCTTATGGGGTTATGTCACATGGTGAATGCGTGTGACAATCACCAGATCATCCATCGTAGACGATCCGAATTGATGCGTTATTTACATGGATTAATAGATGCGAGTGAGATGCGCTTTCGAGACAATGACAATTGACACCGAAGGTCAATCAGTATGCTGTGGGACAGAAAAAATTAATGCGTATACAGGGTCTTGTCGAGGAATGCATTTTTTAGCTGATAAAAAACAGAAAGTCGCCTTTCTCGTATGTTATAGTCATTTATGTTGAAAAATCGTCTTCAAAAAAATAATCATGGAATATTGATTCAGATATAAGACTATCACTTCAATCAGCGAACGGATATATCATTTCTTCATAGTCATGGTGAATTCAAATTAAATTCGAAATTTGTTCTGAATTTAAGACGAATTCAAGCAGATTTTTTTTCATCTGTTGACAACACGAAAGGGAAACCTATAATGTTCAAGTACCATAGGATTGGAAGTGCTATGGCAAGAATAGGTACCCAAATATGGTGTTGATGGTTCATTCATTATTTATTTAGTTCAATGGAATGTATCCAGATTCACCTCGATTGAATTCGATTGAATTTATTTTTCTGACTGAACATGTCTTTGAAGTTGTGCACCTGAATCTAGGCTATAACTCAAGTGTAGGATTAGTTGAGGATTTCTGTAGGAGCATTATCAATGTATAAGGTCTAGATTAGTTTTAGTGAATCAAAAAACCGGATGTTTTGATGTAGTGAAGTCAAAATATCAACAACTGTCAATGTCAAATAAATAACTGGCTAAGGGTATTTTTGGTAGTAGAAAATGTCTGGTTGATTTCAATGATGTAACTTTTTTAGTGCTTGTGAAAAAAATTGTCGAAAAAATTTTATGTACCCCCTTCAAGGGTCTATATCTTAACATGGAATGCTCCAATGCTTTATATATGAAAGATCCTTTCTTTTTTTCGATGAGGAATCACCCCCTTGAATGTTTTACACTCATTTAGTTACACCCTATATAGTGACATTCATGCTTCGGATCCTCTGGCTGGATCAATTACCCTCTTAGCGGTATCGCCTTTATGACGCACTTGGCACATAACATTTACTTGGCTTTCTCAATGATCTGTTACGGTTCTAGTTTCCAGTTTCTTGTTGTTTTTCAAAATGATTTTAATATTTCAGAATATTTACCATTTCGAGGTGAATTAGGATACATTTCATTGAACTGTCTACACGTTCTCATATTTATGGAGAGGTGACTTGGGGGTGAACTCGCTTGGGAGGCCGAGAAATAAAAGTACATACAAATAAAGTTACATATTTCAACTATAGTTGAATAATAATGAGAGGAAAATGGTCCAACATAATATGTACCTACAAGGGGACATGCAACACAATATAATTCACCTGTAAAATGAACCCTAAGAGACGCAGGTGGAGATTCATGTTGACTGTTGGCTGCTAAGATCGAAACTAGGTTTACGGAGCTGCCAACGTAGATGAAACATTATACGTGTTTCCTAAGTTCGAGTTCTTTAGTGAAATGCATGTATGTTCAATTCATAACATGATTATTTCAGATTGATAATTTTGAATAATAAAGACTGCTCAATATTGGTCTCTTCCGTGACCATATTCTTGTTATATTCCCAAGAGTAATTATTTTCTATCTTAGCACTTCCACCATTACATAACTGAATAAAGGAGGACGCTGAATGAATTCATGTCATTACTGAAAAACTGAACAAGATAGGTATGAGGAAAGTATACAAACGTGAATAGTAAATCGTCACAGCTCTCCAAATGAGTAAACAAAATATAGAGGTTGTTTCATTTGAAAAAAAAACGGAGAGAAAATACTTTTGAGCCAGCATGTAGCTGAAACTGAGATCCGATTCATTTACAGAATCCAAATTGCCATATTTTGCAATGAGGAAGTCTATGATAACTATGAAATACGGGTTGTTATTCCATGTGTAATATTGAATTTGCTACCGATTTTGAGTAGAAGCAGCAGCACCGCATCATTGAATTTATTTTAGGTTGGTTAATTATGTCGATCATTTGCCTGGTTTTCCAGAAACGTCCGAAAAAGGTTTTGAATCAATCACCCTGAATTATCAATTGGAAACTATAAAATTGGATTTTTTTCCTGGCACTAATGACACAACCCACATCAAAGAAATAGCGACTGTCTTAAAGATGCATACCTTCCTACCATAACTATTATCGTGGAAAAAATCGATAGGAAGGCACGCCACTGCGTCAACACCGCCATTATTCATCGGAATATCGATTGCAATCGTACATCGAAGCCACAAAAAGACACAAAAAAGCCAGCGAGCAAACAAAATTAACGCGAAAGATTCCCGCTAAGTGTAGCAGATAATATACCTGCTGAGGGGAAATAATTGGGGACAAAAAAGACCGAAGGCGATAACGTCAAAAAGTATATGTGTGCATTTGGGTGGCTAGCGAATACCGAGGATTCTCCGATTGCGGCCAAAAACATTCCTACATTTTCAACTGACGTAAGGAACTCGGTAAGGTATGCCAGTGGGCTGATTGGGTTGTATCAACTCCATGCAAAAAAGAGAAAGTTAATATGTTCTAGTAATTTTCTACTAGTGTACTGTACTAATACTATAATTACTCACTTTACGTATTGGACGTTTACTATGTCACCATTGGAACAAAAAATTAAAAAAATTAAATTTTTTTTGATGTCATGCATTCATTGATTTTTTTCTCTGTATCAATGAGGTATTAATGAAGCACTATAGCAGGTCCATGACCTAATATTATCATTTTGGAAAAAAAATATATAACAATCATGGTCCATCCGATTGATAATATACAGGAATATTCATATCGATCATTCATATCGAGGAATATTCATCATTCATATTAGGCTATATTACTGAAAATCAATTTCTATATATATGATATACTGGATGATATTTTTTTTTCATGCGCTTCCATGGATAAATCATGAGTACAATGCAACTCATAGCACAATATAAATAGAGACAATGTTTGTGCCGAGAGTTGTGCGTTGGTGGATTTTTAGAGAGTTTTTAAATCAAGATATTATGCATGACCTTAGAACGAGAAATAATATTTTTGTTCCAATGACGAATTGAAGAAGAAATTCCTCAAGTGTAAATATCACATGAAATATCACATCTGATAATCAGTTCTTAAAAAAAAACAGGTTGTCGAAAAAGTCAATTCATGAGTGGATCATTAAGTGTGTTGAGAACTGTAGTTAAAAACAACTCAAAATTGAAAGCACTAAAGGTATTTCACTCCAACTTGATTACGACATTACGACAAAAGATGCAATTTTGCCGTTAGAAGGAATACATCAGTTCTAATAAGGATGTGTTCGGTGATCCGATCGATTGTTACTGTCCAGTTTTTCATTACATCTTCATATTTTGGCAGCAGAATTTATGGCATTTGCCATGAGATTTTTTTTTAAAAAGAAATTGGGTTTCGAATTCCGAAAATCTGTGGAATTTTTAGGATATCAAGACTTCATATATGATATTTTTCTCCCTACAACGGTTTTCTATTGAGATATAAGTTATTTATGTCCAACTAATATATTGAATATTTCGAAAATATAGATAGGTCTCTGAAATACCGTTCCTTAACAGCATAAGAAATGACTGCATTTTTCCGTATGCACAGAATAATTAAAAGTGGACTCGTATATCAGTTGAATCATTTTTCAAATATCCCAAATAATCTGAACCAAGTTAACTGAAAATGAAATCAAAAGAGAAATAGACAGGTGATATTTTTTGTGTGAGGTAATGGAAATGAGTGAAAAAAACATCGATTCAAATCGAATGAATTGAATGGGGCGAACGCTGATAGAAATTACAATCTATTTACGTCCTCTCGACTGCCACCCGTATCTCACTCAACTCATCACAAATCCGTATATTTTCAACACTTCGGCCAATTTAGGCGACAGCTGACATTTCGCGACGCCTCACAAAAACAACCGTCGGGACGCACGTGCTAGAAAAGGTGCGGATGCGTCTCTGAAACGACTAAAAAAAATCAACTCGGCATCATTAATTTTAACAAATGGATGTTTTCCTGGATGGATTCAACGTCTCGCAAAGGGGACCGACTGCACGTACCATTGCTTTCGCTAAACCTACTAGATCTTAACAAATGATGTGGGAGACGAATCGACGAAATGAGTAGGAATGACGAGATAGTGAGCGTTGAAAGGTAAGTCGATCAGTTTTAATGGAATTTATGTTGTTTCAGAATGTTACTTTTTTTTCTAACATCGTCGTTACGACCTATCCTTTCAATGAAACCCCACACGAAATAGTCCAATGGATTACCGACTGGTGTTCATCAAAAATATGGTCATTTATAACAGTGGGAAACGAGAAATAAAGAGTTAGAACTGCTTTCAATAGCTATGACTCAATTAGAACCGCTAACATATGAACATGGAAGTGGAGACGTGTTCGAAAATTTATTTTGAAATATGCCAAGGAATGAAATATTTACTTCGTGAATTCATTCAAAATTTTTGTTTTATTGTTGATAAAACATTCGATGGGTGAAGAGTATTTTTTGATAATATTCAAACTTAATCTGCTGAACTGATTCGGCATGTCTACAGAACATGAAGAAAACACTGGAAAAATACCTCATCAGTTAGTGACTGATGTGAAAACTGTTGGAATCGGATGGAAAATCTTGAAATAGATGAAGTCAAGGACACCAGAGGTCTTTCAAATCTGTCGTCATTTTATTCTTTATCGTCTTTTCATTCATTTGAAACCGTTCATCTGAAAAATGGTTCGATATCGGAAAAGGGATGTCTAAATAAAACCATAATGGAATTGAGAGAAGAGTTCGAAAATGTGAAAATATACAGGGTGTTTCATTTGAAAAAGATGACTTTGTCACTTCATCATGTGATCATTTCATCTGTGATATTTAACCACCCTGTATGAGAATCAATCTGGCTCTGGGGTGAAAACCATCATGATATCACCCCACTATTTTTCAAATTTATTCGTCGTTGTACTTCACCGTCCTAAATTACCAACATTGCTTGAAGTTCATATTTGGACATGATAAATTAGAAATTAGAATGGTCATAGAGAGGTATAGGAAATAAAAGCGGAATTGTCGCATCATCAAATTTTTTTTGATGAATCGATCGTGTATGATTATGTATTTATACAGATTTTCAAATTGATCCGTTGTTTCGTTCGCCAAGACAGCTTAATTCATGATCATTGTGAAAAATCCTGTATTTCATGTATAATCGGAAACTAAGGGTATAGTAGGTATGAAAATTTTCAACTAGTTGACCCTTCTTATCGAATACCCATAAACAACTAGTTATGGAGACACTGTAAATTAGCTTTTTTCAATTATATTATATATATTATAATTATATTATATATTATATTATATCAATATCGTCTCTTCCTGCTAGCAAGTTCGATTTTACCACCGAATGTCTATGGATCAGGGGTGGGTCGACCACATTGAGGATATCCGTCGGCAGTAATGAGGGTGGTTCGTGATCTGTGGTGTCAAATTATGATGATTTATTATCGAATCTGGTAGCCACGTACCATGCGACCATGCATGTACAAAAGAATTCGATTTATGTGATGCATGTTCGTGCCGAAAGAACGGTTCTTTCTTTGGAGAAAACCGAGGACTGTGTTTCAGCGCATTCAGAATGGAATACAATCTTAATGGAATATCGAACGTCTGAATGGAGTTCTCTGTTTCCATTCCAGTCCATGAACTGACTGTTATAAATTTATATTATTAGGAAAGCAACATCAGGATATCGAATTTTGCTTCAACGTGCAACATTTATCAGGCCGAACTCTAGGCCACCCAGTATTTTGCTATCACTCTCGATGATCTCACAAGTACAGAGGAGTTTTCATCAATGTCGGTTCATGTCGAGTTTAGATTAGTCCCAGATTGATCTAGATCAGAATAGTCCTGTAAAGAAGTACTCCTTAGCTTCTCGCAATATTCATGCAATATGCCAATTGCCATTTAAGTTTGAAAAAACGAGCCGCGAACAAGCTTATCAATATAGATATAGGAAGGTACGGCTGATGTATTTTCCTACGGCAATTATTCCGTTACAACTGGAGCATTAGGCCCCTGTATGAGTCTGGGTACCGAAAGGTACGCAAGTAATCTGAGGAGAGAGGATTAGGTAACTGTTCATGTAGGCCAAAGTTAGAATATTGCTTTGGCGGTATGTACATCTTTTCAGAACACCACTAAATCAATTCAGTAATTTTTTCTAGTACAGGCCTGTTCTTTTTTTCGGGAAATAAATTGATGTCTCTGCTGTTCGGATACTCCAGCAGATTTTTTTGCTGACAGGCTGAATATGGAAAGTAGAAGATAACTTCACTCGTCATGTTCGATAACGAATTTATATTGAGAAAAGTCCCCCCTTCTCTAAGGTATACAATAGATAACTCTTTGCGTATATCCAAACTCACCACCAAGCTAAAACCTGAAAATCAAGCTATCAATCAATTGCTAATTGCAAATCAAGCTGAAATTTTCTGAAGCCATCTCAGTAGAAATTGATACCTGATAACCACCTCCTGGAAACCGGGGCAAATAGTACATAGTGAAACATGCAGTAGTAAATCAACTGAAATTGAACGATGATTATTTTGTATTGTTTCTCGAACATTATAGGTTTCCCTTTCGAGTTGTCCACAGATGAAAAAAAAAAAAGAAAAAGATGAGATCAAGTAAATAAATGTTCAACTAGCGCATAACGATGTTCTGATACTGACATACTTATTCACGAATACAGAAATAAGTGGTCATTATTCGGGTCATTATAATTTTTCAGATATATGGGATTTTCTCTTATGATTTCTAAAAATAAAATATTTAAATATGTCACTGCGCTTGGAATTCAAAATTGAGATACCTGAAAGAGAAATTCTATATTTGTTAATTGATTGTCTATTTTGAAAAAGACAAATATATTCTCAATAAATAACAAAAATTGTACAAATGTCAATATTAGGAACGAGGAAAAAATAAAAAAAAATAGAATAGCAACATTAATACAACACCTCCTCGATTAATCTACAGACGGTATGTCATTATGATGATCCAGAGTTTAGATAAATGGTCTCAGAAAAGGTTTTTTTTCACTCAGACAGTCTATTTATGATAAAACTGAAACAACAATTGATTCGACAACACTTCAATGATTTATTGTTCGGTAAGATAATGGAAACTATATTGAACATTTTCAATTTAACGGTGCGAATTCTGCATTCTATGGGTTTCTCGGCACAAAATGAACTATTTTTCCAACTCAAGAAAATACAGTGCTAGACCGAAAATAATCGGCCGTTCTGATTGGCCCGCCTTAACAAGCATCACTGACGCCCGTGAAGTTAATCGTTGGGTAACGCGAGATCGAGAGATATCATCAAATTTTCGACACATCGAACCTTGTTTATTTCACGGTCCGACGAACAAACGATGTCTGTCGATTGGAAAAAATACAAAACCGTAGCGCATCCTAATTTAATTAAGAACCATCGCACCTCGAGAGAGAAAAACAAGCCGTAACAAGTTAATCGACAAAAAATCCGATGTGAAAAAGACGAGGAAGAATGCGAAGTCTCCGGACACAAGAGAATTCCATTTCAGATTCACTACTGTATTCGTAATTATATCTCGGCAGAAAATAGGCTCTGAGATAATAGAACAAGATAGTTGAGAATAGAATGGGAACTCGACCGAGTCCGTCAATAAAAAAGGTGCATTTGAAATTGTTCAACAAATTCAGAAAATTAGCTGTCATATGTATACAGGCTGTTACAAAATCGATTATATGAATGAGAATATCGGATAACGTGGAAGATACAACAAAGTTGGGATATTTGAAAGCAAAATCAATGTGGCAAGCAAAGTACTCTGATAATTCATATATGTTTTGTTTGTTTAAACTGTACACAGTTCACGGAAATTTTACATATCCGTTGTAACTAACTTGTACCAATGCTCCACAGCTCTATGGATCAAATAAATGTGAACTGATTCTGATTATTCCCCGAAAAATACAGAAGAAAAAACGAAGAAATGCTGGTATTTCTTTTGAATTTCAATTGCGTTCACCCGAAAACAAATTGAAAAATTTATTTTGCATTGACATCATCAATGATTAATTAGAAATTATTGTCGAACAGTTCACATAATAATTGTAAACCAAACCAAAGTGACAGATTTGAACCGAAGTGAATTGCGATTTCAAGACGCTTCTTTGCGATATTTGACTCAATTTGGGTGATTTAGATTCATATTTCCTTCTCAAAGCGGAAATATGTTTTTTATTTAAAAACGAAGATTTGGAAGAGTTGAATACAAAGTGAGATATGAAATGGCCAATGTATTAGAAGAAAAAAACAGTTCTTTCATTCAAAACGCGTGTAGCGAACTGAAAAGTTTCTCGACAAGTTTGTAGTTCGAATACGAATACTTCCAGTGAAACTAATAGAGACTATTAAGGATTGCGGTATTAGGCGATAGGCATAGAAACTACATTGTCTTTTTTGTAAGTGTTGTCAATCTCAAAGTTAATTTGATTTGTAACTTTTCAAAATATCATTAGTGAGGTAAGTAGATTTTAGTAAAAGTAAGAAATACCTTAGTACCTCACGTGAAGGCATAAAAACTGATTTCCAATTAAAGCACATATCGGCATATATCGACATATCATTACAATCGTTCAACTTGTGCAAGTCAAGGTTTTTTGACGTTCTGTGATGTGGATGGAATGTTGCCGGAGTGAAGAATTTTGATCGATAGATAGTATGAATGGTTCATCGGAAGAAAAACTAACCATTATAAGTGGATGGAAATAGTTGAAATCTCATACAGTGTGTGCCAACAAACCCTTACTGTAATACAAACTGAATTTAATGGAAAAAGTGGAGAATATATTCAAGACAATCTGTGATCAGATGTCAATTTTGTTGTTTGGTTTTCAATGCGATATATTTTATATTTTCACGCGGTACTTAATAAAGTTAATGGATCACAGGATCAGTTCTCAGAATACACTCCATCTACAGGGGCTAGTTTGAAAGTTATCGAAGAATATTGAACATAAAATTCCAAAATTTTCATTCTGCATCATCAGATTCTCTTGTCTACAATCCAAGATTATTTCGCCAGAAAATTTGTCAATTATTCAAATGGACTTTGAAATATAACTTTTCACAAAAAAGACCTAAAAAACTAGGTAGAATACTAAGTATCCCATCCTCGATTCCATCCAAAAGAATTGACAACCAATCAAAATTTCATTTTCAACACAAAAAGAACTGATGATTCAAATTGATGACTCTTCAACTAACCCCTGCAGGTGGGGTGCAAATATATGGGAAAAATACTTGTAACTAATTCATTTTTCAAATAACTTATACACTGAAAAAATTATCGTGTGTGAAAACAATGAACACCATTCATCATAATTCTTTACATCGAAAGAAAGTAATCTTCATGATATGAACAAACAAACGATCATTACTCGAGTATCCCATTCATGATCATAATGTAATTGCGTTCATCAAGTACTGACGAAAATATTCAGTAACTCAATGAATATTTCCATCCCTTCGATACATTTCATAAATGAATTCAATGATTTCAGCATTGTATTTATGAATTTTTCCAATAACATCACTATTTTCGACTGATGAATGTGTAACATTACTTTGATGTTCAATTGTTTCAAAAAAGTAACTGTATTCATTCTAGTGATAACCAAGGTTCCCAATATATTGTATAAATACATCGGTTTATAATTCATTTCATGAGGATAATGAATTTGTGCATGACATATGGGAGAGCAAGTACGTTGTTTCAAGCAAATTAATTTGTCATCACAATGCACGCATTCATTGTCGAAATAATGCAAGGTTCAGATCAAATCATAGAAGTGAATATTGAATACATGTAAGCGATAGTGGATAATTATTCGGTGCATTGTATTGAAGAAATGCGTTCATTGGTTTGATCTACACGTACATATATCGATGAACAGTTTATGAATATGAATAACATATACACATTACATCATTATAATGAATTGCGTACGTTGTTTCAATGTACGTACATAGATTGATCATAAGAATAATGCTCATCATGTACCTAAGTGAATAATCGGTACATTGTTTCGGAGAAATACGTTTATTGTTTTGATGTAGACGTACATTCATTTATGATGTCACCGAAACAATGTATCTTATCGTTTTCAACTAATCACCCAGTACATGATCCTAACGAAATGTGTTTATTGTTTCAATGTATCCGCGTACATAGATTGATGAACGGTTCATTGTAATGCTCGTATCATGCAATATATTGATGAACTCTTACATCAGAAAGAAGTATTCCTATTGGCCTGGAGAAAATTCGCTCGGAAAGTTTTTTTAGGATGAAGTCATCACACCCCGCTCAGGTCATTTCTAGTCCAAAAACACAAACGAAAGGTCGCTCAACTGTGCCGAAAGTGTAGCATTGATTTTGAATTCAACTGTTGTTTCACATTACAGAAGGTATGTTATTATGTTTTTATCATTAGGCATGATAATTATTGAGATGTTAGTTTTCAGATTGAATCTCTTTCTATATATCGCAATAAAAATCTAGAGTATAGGGACGGAGAAACAAAGTGAGAAACTGTGTAACTTGATCATATTATGTGAAAATGATGTGCTTCATTTGCAATCAACCAACCAACAAGGCTATCAGAAAAGATATAGGTGGAAAGAGCAACATAATAAAATATACCATGAAAGACTCCCAAGAATCATTTCTTTACTTTGGGAAGAGTAACCAGGAGGTCGAGGAGCACCTAAGATTTTTGAAGTCGAAGAAAAGTGCTATCCAGCCATTCATTATCTGTGTAGGTGAGGACATGACAACTCCCACCGAAATATGTGTTTATTTTGATAATATTAGATATACCTTCTTCCATATAGTTAGAGCAGTAGATATATGTTTCAAAATTATATATTTGTTCAATCTTGATTTTCCTGCTGAATCAGAGATGTTTTGGTCCTTCATTGAACATCATTTCTATAAAATGAAAGGAAGCCTTTCTTTCCCAAAGGTACATATATTATCTGAAGCGCTGAAGGAAAATGAAGAGAACTGTCAAGCTACAATTCTGAATGTACCTATTTAATTTAACATGATCATTCGGTTTCATGTTTAGGTTTATTTCTATGACAGTCCTATGTAGAATGAGTCTTTTAATAAATCGTTTCAATATGGAGAACAATTCGAATTATTTCCCTCATTATTATAGGCAATACTAGATGTACATTCAATCAATTCACTTGTGACTAACATTGACCATTCATTGTTCTTATTATGATCATCTTCTGTATGACTATAATTCCCTCATCAAAACTATTCAGAAAATACATATATAGGACACATGCTTCCTATTTTCGGAGGAGTATTTTCTAAAGTTGAGGATATAAAGAGTGAACTATAATTGCAAAATCAAATTAGTTTCTTGTATCGAACAACTCATGGAAACTATTTCAAATTCGATCAGTGATTGTTTCATTATATCAGAATATTACACGATTTGATGGATATTTATATCTTACGATCACGAGAAAATAATTCAATCTGTCTTCACTCAATCTATGATTTTTATTTCGGAATTATAATAGTTATAACAACTTTTCCTCTTCATCATTACACTCATTCGGCATTCGGAAGTGTTTCTTACTCAAAACCAACTATAATATTATATATACACTGTGTTCCATTAAGATAATTATAATGTCTCTAAAATATGTATCAACCTGTATATATCATTCCAGATAATGTTCAGAGAATACTTGAAAAATTAACTATTTTTAATTAGGGAGATGTTATTCCTTGAATAAATCAACACAATGTACGTTCCATTTCGAATCCACGTAAATATTTCATTGAACCATGGAAGAAATATTTATGGAACCAGTGAACACGTTCATTCAAACAACGTACTAATAGGTATCGGAATAACGAACATATTCATCGGAATGGTGTAGAAATATTTATCAAATCGATGGAATAATTCATTGATACAATGTAAGAATTCCATAATATCAACGTACTTACGCATTGAAATAGAGATTGAATGTGCTTTGAAACGGTAATTGCATTTATTCAAACAATAATGATATTTCATCACCGCAATGGATGCATATTATCATAGCTATCTTTCATTTCATTGAAATGATATTATAGTGTTCATTAAAGTAGTGAATGCATTGTTCATAGCAAGGTATTGGTTTTCGTGATACCAATGAACGTTCATCAATTAGTGATTGCAGCCACAAGGTCATGAACGAACATACTTTGTATTAATGAAACTCTACTTTGGTTGAGATTTAATGATCACGTTTCTTTGTTTCAAATATTTTTTCATTGTATTTACGTACCTTTTTCGTTCAGTGTAGGCACTACCATCATAACTAATTGTTTCGAAGAACATTCAAAACGGATATTCTCGGAAACTGCACATGTTATCGTGATTGAACAAAAGGATCTTCCTCGAATACTTTCATATGTTCTTCAATTGTACACCTTCAAAATTCAGAAAAAAATATTGCCAAAAAAGTTATGAGCATTTTTTGAACGTCAATGATAAGTTAGTCTTTGAGTCTAGTTTGGACCAAGGATGCAAAGGAACCTCATTATTAAGTGTGCCAAAGTCCGTCCACTAGGAGAAGAGTAATAAAAAAATATAGATTTCAAAAAATCAACTTTGAAGGCCAATTATTTGTGAAAAACTTTTGGCAATATCATTTTCGAATAGAATCAGTTCATCAATCATGAATAAAAACATATCTATAGCCAAACTTCGATAAAAACGAGAGCAAAACCCGATGACATACATTTCGCGGTGCATTTTTAAAGAGCAACCCTCGGTTTTACAGAGAAATGATCCGCGAAGAAAAAACACTCACCGAACAGACTTGAAGTCGTTATTTTTCGGATTCCTTTGAACGAATCCATTCGTAGCTGTTCCGAGTCTCAATCCCCCGCATGCCAGTAAACCCTCAACTATTGTATAAAAATATCTCTTTCATACAATCTTTCCCATTTTCGAGGAAAATAAGCGTTCCGGATTCACAATAGACCACCCCATATATTATTTAACAAGCGACTATTGTGTACATAGTTTCAAAAGAAGTGAGGTGCCCAGCGGCGTCCGCATGGGGTCCGAGGGGGACATAACAACTTCATGACTTTCGGTGACCACTTATCTACCTGCCGGGCGACTTGAGGAAGTAAAACAAAATTTGAGAGAGAAATAAAGGGTGTAGAATCATGAATGAGATAGTGGTGCCAAAGATAGTAAGTACAAAAAAGGACACAGACAATTTAATAAAAAATAAAACATTAATCAATCCTCGATCAAATCGATGTATATTGATAAAATGGTACAGGTGGAAGAAAGGAGCACAAAAATTAAAAGAAAAATGGTGATGGTGAGTTTAGACATGCACGGATTTAGTGGTGCCAATAATATAATATGTGAATCTATGGATTATAGTTGTAGGAATTGATATTTGCATTGTATACATTTCATGTGATATTCCTTTATAAACAGATAGCCTTCAGAAACAATGTAAAATACCCGAGTGGGGGATGCCTCTCTCGCCTTGACAAAAGAGAATTACCTGTGAATTGTCTTTTTCAAACACCGAAGAGTGAATTACTTATCCCACCTGGCCCACAGTTCAAATACAAACGAACACAAAGGATACAAAAGAACACAATGTAATGAAGCTTTTTAGTAGGTACAGTTCACTATATATGATCTCAATTAATCGGTCTATGGAGCCAGAGCAATCGTTCGGAAATTTCATGGCCCACTGTTGGAATTATTCATGCTGTAACATTTTCTCGACATTTTCTTTCCCGTGTGCTGGTAATGATGGTGGCATTATTATAGAAAAACGGTCGCCGTTGCCTCTATTAATATCCCTAATGGGTGCAATAGACATTCTCGAGGAAGATTTTTATTTATTTATTACGGCATATACAAGCACCGGCAAGATGACGAATGGCCTGTATCTCTTATTACAAAACAACGACGTACAGCACATTAATTATTTCGATTAGATGGATGTTATTGTTGTTGCAGCTCAGAGTTCCTTCCACTCCGTATAGAAATCATTCGAAATGGAAATCGGTCAGTGTGCTTTGGAATTTCTTTGAAATTAATAGTGCCACAAAAACCAACATTTATTTTATTCATAACAATAGATTACACATGAAGAACCCAATTACATATTGCGGGTAATACTTAACCTAAACCTCCACCTAGAATAAATATAACCAATTAACCCACCAGTAGATACCCTTTTTTCCGTTGGTAGCGCTGGTTGTTAGTAGGTATATGGCATTAATTATGAAGAGCTCATTGCTCAATCAAATGGGTCATACCTAATTTCATATATGTTCGAAGTTCTCAATGAGTACTAATAAAGCTAAGTATGCTTGATATACCTTGGGATTATTCAATGACTAAACCTATATCGATTGTTTCCATGTCACTCGACAGATTCTCTATCACTCGATTTCATTATCACCAAATATCGAGCCAAATACACCACAAACTTTTTGATTTTGGTTATAATGCATTACCGTTTCCATATGAGGAGACTTCAGCTTATAATTTGTTCTGGAGTGGGTGTGTACGGTGTACGTATTTTTGTGTTTTGGCTACTGGCATGCGCATATTTTAACATTATGTGCCCAATTTTGATGCATGAATCCTATTGATGGAATGATTCCATGAATATCATTCGATGTTTTTGCATTGTGGAAAATGTGGCGAAAACGAGGCACAGAAAGATTAGAGGAAAGGATTACAAAATTGACATATTGACTCAACCAACAAATGCTCCACGAACGAAACTCTGTGGAAACATTCATTACCTGATGCTCAATTGCAAATTAGAGATATGTGAATCGGTTAGCACTGGACCTACTTATAATTATATCCGTGCATATATGAAAGTTCTGTTTTCTGAAATTTTATGTTTTTATAGAGTTGTGCAATGTTTTGCTAAATGGTAGATTTTGATAATGTTATGTCACAATTCATCCCAACGAATTACAAGATATCAAGGCCTAATTAGATAGACGTGCTTGGTATTTTTTTGTGAAATATGACTACGCCATTGAATTCGTGATACGTCCAAAAGGATTGCATTGAAACTTCACGAAAAAACTTCGGTCACAAGTTTATAACACAAATTTGGGTGATAACATTGACAATTTCGATATTAAAATAATGAAATGTCATCGTGATACAGGGTGTCCGTTTTTCGAGCTCCACCATGGGGATCTCATTTAATATAAGATATAATAGGTCGGTTGAATCAGGGCAAAGTTGCGCATTATCAATCATTTGTGAAAATAAGAAAAATTGGTGTTTCATTTTTTACTTTTGGATTTGATGGGAAAAATATGAATTGTATTTTTTGTTTTTAGTTTTTCAAGCGAAAACCATAAGAACTATACTTTTCAATTTGGACGTTCTCAAGGCACTTTTTATAAGGAATTTCATTCTGTCATCGTACTGTCCAAGGTGTTATGGATGCCATCAGAGTCACAACAGTTACAAAATCCAGTATGGCGCCCATAAGAAAAACCAAAGTTGAATATTGTAACTCTGGCATCAACAACGACGGCTTGGGAAATACGATGATTTAGAATTAGATTCCTCGTAAAAATGTGCCTCGAGCGAAAATCACAAATTTCTGTTTTTTTTTTTCAATAATACAAAAAGTAAAAAAGAAAATTTCTCACCAACAGTTATTTATACTAGGTACTGTGAAGCTTCGTTTTTCCTAACGGTGCTGTATAAATAACGAAACGACGTTTCAAATAATGTTTGTGAGCTAATATAAATTTTATCATGTTTGTGTTAGAAACCTTTGCTGTTTTGTGGAATTCTGGTAACATTCCTTAGAGACATCAAAAATCAAGTGGCGTAGTCACATTTCATATACATAGAGTTGATAACAAATTTGAAGATTTATGGAAATGAAACAAATTCTAAGTAAGCCTTGAAATTTTGAATTTCATTCCGAATTTTGCGGAATTTTGGCACCATCTTCGTAGTAGTTCGATATAAGCTCTCAACCATTAAATGAATAAATAACACATATCGGACATCAAATTAGCGCCAATGAGTTCGAAGAGTGACTCACATCATGTTTAGGGATTGAAATGTATGGCAAAAAAGGCAACGTGGCTTTTTTCGTCTTCCCTCCTTCCTCCATGTTCGAGATGAATATTAGATAGCTCAATTCTCATAAAGTTCCGGGTCTCGCGATGAACACTGTCAAAATATTTTTCCGAGCAATATCAACATTGTCGGCATAGCCTTACCCCATGCAGGGAACGCCATTATTCGGCCCCTGGAAATCTGACGGGGATGCGCCCTCTTGGATGAAATCACAGCGGCGTACCTACTTAGTAGAGTTTCCTTCGAACGAATTCCCATGAAATTCGATAGTGGCCGAGGAATGGAATGAAGAAATCAATAATTGAAATTTTTACGCTGCGACCAGTGACGTTTTGGTTGAAAACATTGTGAACATAGCTGATGAGATATATACTGGGTGCAGATCTTAACTGCAATAGATTTGCTAGCAAGGAGGTGAATGATTTCTTTAAAAGTTCCCGAGATATATACGTCAACGTTTTCATATATTCACCTACATTTTGCAAGCAATATAATGAATATATAGGCCTTCAGGGGTAGCTGAAACTACCCTCAACATTGGAAAGCTGGTGTAAAGTGGAAATTTAATTTTTACGTACATTTGAGGGTTGCATAAAATCAAAATGTAATTCTGAAGTTAAATCTCTCCCCAACTTAACAATCGCTCAGAATGTGTGTTCTTCAGTTTCGCGACAAAAATCCAAGCAATTTTTTGCTACAACTGTTAATTGTTTTATTTGTTGCTAGTCTTTTTACACAGCCGCGAAGATAAATTAAGTTTGTATGCAGAGTTCGACAAGTAATGTTGTTGCGAACTGTATTATTTAACTGAATCGCTAACAATCGGAATTTTGATGATGATTGGATATGGTGATGGGCGTGAACTCAACGCGCAAGTTGTTCGCCTGTTTCGAGAAGCACATCCTGACTTGCCCCCAATAAATCAAGGTACGATTAGTGAAATTGAGGCACAATATCCATAATTTTGTCAAAAATGACAAAAAAACGCCCTTATGAAATGCAAGCTGTTCAAGAGATATATACTTGAAGATAATCCACATCGACAACTATAGAATTTTGCGATTTATTGATGACCAGTATAGAGTGGATACTTTTCTTAGACGAGGCTACTTTTACATTGAACGGGCACGTAAATCGCCACAAATGTCGTTATTGGGCTGTAGAGAACCCTCATTGGATGGGAGAACTTCATAACCAGCGCCCACAGAAAACCAATGTATTGGCCGGAATAATCAAAAATAGAATTGTAGGACCATTTCTCTTTGATGACAATACTGATGATGATACTATTTTATTACTAATCTATTACCACTTTCGCGAATTTATTACGGTTCATTTGATGGAGAAAACCAACGGCTCGCTCTGCTAGCTTTATATCAACCTAGCAGAACCACAGTACCAAAAAACTTTTTCTCAAATTTCACTAGTGTCATAATCTTTTATTACCAATTTATTACCACAAACCCGATATTTTTACCTTTCATTAAAAGGAAGAAATCGCGCATTTTATCTTGATATAAACTTGTCATCTGATGGAAATAATTAACGGATCTGCTAGCTTCATATCAAATGACGAGTGATAAATTCGCGAATGTGGTAAATAATTGGTAATAAAACAGTGATGATTCAATTTTGGTTTCAATTTTGCTGGAAAAACTTGTTTTATGCAGTGGTTTTCTACTAGGTTGACATGAAGAGCCGTTGGTTTTTATCCGATCAAATGACGAGTAATGAATTAGCGAATGGGGTAATGAATCATTAATAAAATAGTAAGAAATTATGCACCGGAAGAAATTTTCGAAAACTTGTTATTTGAGTTTTGGTTGTTCTTTTCTATCAAATGAAGAGTAATAAATTCGCGATTGTGGTAATGAATTGGTAATAAAATAGTAATAAATAATGCAAATGCGAATTCCAAATGTGCAATTGGTTCTGCTAGGTTTATTGGGGTTTTTGGGATGACAAAGCACGTGATGACATTTTCTAAAAAAACCTGTGTAAATATACATAAAACATTGGGGAAATACAGCTTGTATTGCTCGTATTCAATATTTACTATAATATTGTGAAAACTGTTGGGTTGTACAACTTTGAAGAAGTTCAGCTTTTCTACTAACTGATCAGAACATGTAACGAAAACATAATTTATTTTCAGGGTTCTGCCCCCTAAAAATTAGCAAAAATGATATTATCACGTGCTTTGCTTTACCAAAATGTTCAGGAAAAAAAAATTCTTCAGTTGAGCGCCTTATATCTTTAAGTATTGTGATTGACCGGCAGTTATTTTGTCATAGTATACGTCTCACAGAGTTTCCTTATGTCTCGAACATTTTGTAGCAAATACATCATTCTTTCACATTTTACTTGTCTGCCAAGCATAGCCACCAATTTATTTTGCTTCAACTTCACCACAAACTGAATTGATTGTCAAGTAGAATATTTCTACAAGTGAAAAATAATATCGTGTTACAGGAAATCGGGGTACTTGTGGGTATAACCGTCGGTATAACAAAAAACTTACAACTTGAAGACTTGTTAGAATTGTAAGAATTGTGTTATAGGCTCTTGGTCAATCAAGGCAACATTGCAAACACAAACAATATTCCAAAATCGACTGGCCAATTTCTATGTGTGAAATATATTGTTTGAATTGGTTGGATGTCAGGAGTAACCAGGATTGAGCACCAAAATACCAGGACCAAAAACAGGACTGAACTGGTCACGAATGGTCACTTCACCTATGTGTAGCTATGTACAAAATACCCTGTATACAAATAAACTTTGCTTCATCTGCAATTCATCACGAAAGAATCCAAAGAAGAAATACACATAAAAATGGAGAAGTCCGCGTCATCGAGAAAAAAATTGTTTTTACGATAACGAACCATTTCATGCCCCATCAAAAACACATTCGGCTCAGTATCGGGACAGGGGAGATACACAAGTAATAAAATGTGGGATGGATAATGGCCAGTTCCCCGAATTTCGGCCCGGGCCATCACATGAATATAACGAAAGCGAAAGGTCGACCAGATAGATGAAGGTGAAGACGTCGAAGAAAAAATAATGCCATCGGCCGTACAAGGTACGATACCTATTTTATTTACGAATACAAGGTGTTTCGAGTTTTAATTTTTAGTTTCATATATGTAAAATACTTGATAAATCGTTACTCCAGCACAAACCCCATTCAAAGCATTGCATGATGTGTTAATGTATCTAATAGTACATTAGGACGTAAGTTGCAGATATTCTAGCACGAGTCCGAAATTCCGAAATGGGCTGCGAAGCAGCGAATTTCCGACGGACGAGTACTGGAATGTAACGAATGTTTTATACTATTTTCTCTGTGTCGGCTGTATTATATGGTTTTGTTGATTTTGAAAACATATTTTCGTGTTAGAAATCAATTACTACGTAGGGAAACTTCAGCAAAATAATTAGGTTGGCAGGAATGATTCGTTTCTGACAGTTGACTACGCAATATAGCGGAAATTTTCATAAATTCAAAAGCTATCCTATCAGTGAATGTCATCAGATGAATTTCAAGGGACACCGCCAGACTTCCGGGAACTGGCATCTCGTGTAGCAAATAATTTATTAACTGCCAAATCGAAAAAGCATATATGAAACGGAATATACTCAAGTCATGTCTTGGTGCTCCGAAAAGAAGTACATACATATGGTTACTGAAAATGTCATGATGATGGTATCTCATGGTTTGAGAACATTCCTTTCGAACAATGACCTACTCCTTGCACCTACCTATTATTGCTTTGTTGTTCGAAGGTCTCAACTGTGAAAACAATAACTATATACCATTCCTATTTCTTCAATAGTACTTCCATTGAAAAATTACCTCGGTTATTTTCCTTGGCAGTCGAAATAAATATAAACAAATTGAATCAAAATATTAGGACCATTCTTAGGTTGCTCGCGTCTTCTTCCTGTTTCTTCTTTCTTTCAAGGTAGATCTAGATCAAATCGGGTAGTCTCGAACCACAGAATATATACCTTACGGTATAGGGTAGGTATAATATGTTCTGTGTTTGAACTGTCATACACTCATACAGGCAGGCATACCAATCGTCGAAATTTACAAAAAACAAATATCTAAAAATCGTTTTCTGATGGAGCTCATTATTAAACGAAAAATAGTGCGTTGATGAGTGTTAAAGTGCCGAAGTATCGAACTACACCAGATTGTCAGTTTTAGAAATCACATATAAAGTAGCTAATTTTACTTCTCTAGTACAACATGTAGGTTGTAGGTATACTAGGTTGTATTTCTAATTTTGTTTATGTTGTCGAATGAACAATCATCTTCGATAAATACAGCAATGGGCGAAGAAGACGTGATGAATCGAGAACTAAAAAGAGCGAGTAGAAAAGAATGTTTTTTTTGTCACATTCAATTATGTATTTTGTTCTCGATTCTGGTGGAGCGTCCATAATGATGAAGATTGAGGGACACTCGAGGGGACACTCCACCGAAACGCATCTTTTGTCATAATTGAATTTTTTTCTAACAATACCGAGTGGTTTTTGACTTCACAGTGCGAGAATGACGAATAGGAATTCTGATACATTAGTGAATAGATTCCGAGATCCGAGTTGAAATCTGTATGGAGAGGTGAACTCGGTGAATCCCGAGGTGAACCCTATGATAAGAGGTCAGATCAAAATTGGGATGTGCGTGCGGAAATAAAAATTTCGAGCGATGAAGAAGGTACCCTATGATGAAGACAAAAATGCATGAGTCTCATTTCAACTCACTACCGCGTAAAACTTATAAATAGTGTATAAATATATATATATATATATATATATATATATATATATATATATATATATATATATATATATATATATATATATATATATATATATATATATATATATATATATATATATATATAACATTTCGGCCTCGGGCGATACAACCATAGAAAACATAATAAACACGAGACCTCGCATGAGACTCTATATATGTTATGATTTCTATGGATACAGCTGAGGAAGGGCTGTATTTCCTGATTGGTATCTGGCCTATTGATTTTCATTGCCATAAGTATTGCCCGAGGTATTTTCGAAACGACATACCAAAATCACGAGAATAATCATTGAACTATGACGAGACATTTCTGCGAATGAGTCGAGTACTTGCAGAATGAATTTCATTCTGAAACATTCAACATTCAACACCTTTTCATTCAAGTTCAAGTGAAACTCGATTTTCGATTGTTGACAAAAATTTTAGGAAACCCATAATTGTGTTTTTGACATGATGTACTACAAAATTTGTTTGTTCATAGACCTGTTCATTTACCAAAATATATAAAACTTCTACACCATAGCAATTCCATGCAACGAAGTGTATGGAATGAGATAGCTAATTTATATTCCTCATGCATGAAATATGGAATGAATGGTGGTTATCGCTGATACAAATGTTCGTAAAAATGCCATGATTATCAAAATAACAAGCTCTTTCAAAATCTGTAAAAATATATAGGTTGCCCCATTTAAATTGAAGAAGTATGTTATTAACAAAAAAATGTACATCAGATGCATTTTGTTCCATTGCACTTACCTGCACATTCTCATAAATATCGTTATTTTCGTTCAAAAGATATTCACTTGGTTCCATACATTATCCTTGTATATTCATAAATGAAATTACGATTCACTCGACATTTCTTATTATTCATGTAAAATTGCATATTCGTGCGAGGACTATCGAATCATCGATAAAAAATATGAAAAAGTACTACCAGAGACGACTAGTCCTAGATCCAATATTTTATAACCGAATTATGAATATGAAAATATCTGAAAATTTCTCAGCGAGCTTCGGGGAATATGATTTTTACTGTTCCTTGTTGCACTACCAGAGCTATAGGATATACTTTTTTTTTCGATACTACTGATATCCAAGAAGTGCCTTCAGACCGCTTCAGACTATGCTCCAATTAGGTATTGGAGGTTGTTTATTAAGCGGCACCAGCTACTACTATGAGGTTGGTAATTTTCACTTATAACCATTATAGTGTCGAAACCTGTACAAAAGAAAAAAAAACATCGATGATTGCCCCTTCGTTCCTTTCGGCCTCGACCTCTGCGTGATCTTTTGTTTCTTAAATAGCATCTTCAGCTCGCCCTAAGTAGTTTGTTGTTTGACAACTTCGATCAAATTGAAATGCACAATTCGGCTCTACTAAAGTTTCCTCGCTGGGAAACAAAAAAGGAAGAGAATAAGCAAAACTAAAGTAGAGGGAACGATGACGACCATGCAACTTGTGCCTGTAGGCGGGACATACCAAAACAAAGGACGGTGCGGTCATAGGCGTACGCGAATCATGCCCTCAACCCTCGAAAAATGTATTTTCTCGGCAACCGACCGGAAAGTAGCACTTTTCCGGGGAGTACCTACGTACCTACTTTCATGTTCTGACCATTTCAATCGAATTAATATCAGCAATGTTAATATAAATATTATTATAAATACGAAAAAGAATGTTCCTAATTTCCTGTTCGAATCCAATATATTATCATCAATACAAATATGAATTACAATGTTCCTATGTAATTCAGCCTGAAATTAAAGAATAATGAAGACTTTTCCACACGGTTGCTGAAAAATAGTGTACGCGACACGTACAGAAACTTTTTTTTCTGAACATCGTAGAATTTTTTCTACTCTTCCAAGAAAACAGTATTATTACATAATGGTTACGTACATTCCGGATGCTTACAACCCCCAAACTTTCAAGAAAAATTCCAACACCTTCCTTCTCTCTCAAAATTCCACCACTGGCTAACACGATGTTCCTCGAAGTTTGTATGCTATCTGATAATAAACATGTACCTATTATGTATTCAGATTCATAAGTGTTAGATATTCATAGATACATTTCTATAATATTTTCTGATGTTTTGTCTACCTTATCCTGACTAATTCAAAACAAATCAAACTTTAAATTGATTGGAGAGGAATGGAACGCATGCCAAAAACTGTATTTATTGTCTGTATTGTCAGCTCAATAAAATTCATACCGAAAAAATGTCCTCAGAAGATAATCGAAGTATAATAAAAAAATATCGTTCATCACAAGTCCAGAAATGGATTTTTCCGTATTTGCAGCCCGTGTGTGTTATGGGTTGAATTTTTTACACGCTCACGGAAAAATCCTCGGAAAAATCTTCATTCCAAAACAACTTTAGGTGGTGCGGTCAAATTCCACGCGATTCACGTCCATTCGATTATCAACACACTCATTTCAACCAATCAAAAAAATATGTATCTAAGTATGGTCGAATATTCTTCGAAACAACTAAACCGGCCAGCCAAAAACTATAACCATCATGACATCCTCACAATATATGAGGACAATCTGCCGTCATTTGATAAGAACTCGATTTAGACATTCCTCGCAATTTGCATCCTAATTGAATTTTTCTCCAGCACGCCCATGTGCTAGGTAGGTATTGGCCCGGCTTGAATTAATGCCTAAAAGGTTCTGAAAGTTGAGAATGTTCTGAATGAACCCGACTTAAGAAAGTTTTGTTGTGGATGGGCCACTTCCAGTCATATTATCTCGGAAGGGACTAAATTGGTTTCACGAATAATTCACCATTTGGCACAGTTCGCAAAATTAATGGGATTGGGTAATTAACTTTATACAGACGAATGAATAAATGTAAAGACCCATCGTATTATAATACAAACACTCGATTTCAACCCAGATTTCAGATGAATTCGACGCATTCAAAAGGAAGATTTCGAGGACAAAATTCACAGATAATATCTCCTAATTAGCGAAATGTTCCACGTTTACCTCTAGGGATATTCCGATAAAGATAATGAGTTGACAACATCGACAAAAAACGTGTTGGCTACATAGGCAACTGTTACCAGAAGCTATACTCATGAATCACCTCGTGAATCGCTGTTACAGGTATACAGTATACTGGTATCTGTAGACAGATATTGTATCCAGGAATATCCCGTGAAGACAATGATTCCTTGACCGAAAGAATTTGGCCAGAAGAGTAGGCATACTCCTGGTAATACATCGAGTCACAAAGTAAAACAATAACAATTTTTGATAAGATTCGCTTTTGTATACTTGAATATTTCAGATTTCATCATGGTGTTGTTTGTTCTTTGTCGATATACATCGAAATGTTTCTCATAATAACTGTAACACGGTGGGATTCACCCGAGAATTTACCTTAGTTTGATTATTTGGCCTTTTTCGATTTTATTTCTGCATAGACTGCGTCGGAAGGCGCTGACTGTTGTGGTCACATTATTTCTATGAACTTGACAGAAATCATCGTGTTTTACAAAATGAGCGAATGTACTCAGAATCAAAGTTTAAGACTGTTCATTGGATCGTACATCGATCAGATTGCAAATGATGACCGAAAATCAGTGATTGTTTGACATTAATAAGTCACAGTGACAAATTGACAATTCCAGTGTAATACCTCGAGGTGTACCTATTTCCAGGACTCCAGGTATTTATACTATTGTGCCCTCGATTATAACACATTGTGATTGGTACCCCTGGTACTAGAGAAACTAGTCCTTTCTACTGAGTCAAAAATTGGTACCACTGAAGTTCTTCAAGGAAAAATTCTGGTACAGTGAGTTTTATTTGGTATATCTCCTGACGATGAGATCCGACATACAATGAATGACTCTTCCCAAAATGTATATGATTCTGAAACCCAAAGGATTTTTCTGAAACCCAACTTGACGATTCTCCAAATATAATAGGAGAATATGTTAAGGACTTATACATTTTTGAGCGCTACGAAAAAGAACTTCTTTGAATGAATGCTTCTGTATTGAACGATAGCGAGCTTCAGGTATGTTATGGAAAATGTGATCAGTTGGACATTATTTATAATGAGCACATCTTAAAAAATGTCCAATATGACAATAACTATTCGAATGTTTTGATTGGCCGGACCTAATGCACGGAATGATGTCCTTAACCTATTAGACAGGATAATGAAAAACCGTACGTTTTATTAAATTATTTTAACAGTACTTATCAAATAAAAATATGGAACATGCTTAAAATGAGGATTGTTTAAGATAGTTTTTTCCAAGCTTCAATCTATCGAAACATACATTCAATGAAACCTAGTTGAATTTTGATCTAAGTTGTATGAATATGGGTGCATGAATAATTTGAACACAAGAGTTGAGAGAAACAACATTATTTTCAGGTAATGTCTTCAGCTCGGTCCTCAGACACCGATAGAAATGCATAGTTTATCAGCGAGCATTATGAGCCGACTTCACAGCTTATAACGCCCTAGGGCATTATGAGTGTGTTTATATAAAAGGTATAGGTATTATTATCAAATATATGCCAGTGAAAATAAATTCTTTGGATATAACAGCAGTACAGTAAAATCGATGTCACTTATATTAGGTAGGTAGGTAGTTATCAGAAATGTGCCCGAACTATGGAATTGCGCAATAATCATTTAGCAATATTTATAATAGCCAATCATTGTGATAAAAAATTAAGTTCAATCACTTGGCCCAAGTTGACATGTTATTTCTATAAGAAAAATACATTTTTATACGAAATGAATCTCTCCCGAGATCTCTCCCCATTTGATTATCACTAATATCTTGATTGATCACTTGGTCCGTAACAGATACATCGAATCAAACAATTCTATTGTTCTTTAATTATAAGGAAGTGAGTGGGTCCAAGTGTACCACGATTTCCTTTACTAGTTTCCATTCAATTTCATCGGAGAAAAAACAACGGAAAGTTTCACCGAATGATATTCAGTAACCACGAACCCAGTACCACACTCGAGTGGTGTATCGACCTTCGCGGTTAACAAAGTGAAGAACGGAGACCGAAACAAACGACTACCTAGGTACTTACGAATCATGCGTACTATCCTCGTTGAAGAACCACCACGAAACACCCACAACATGAAGGAACTTCTTAAATATCCGCGAAAACCACAAAGTCTGGAATATCCGTGTAACCACTAACGAAAACGGCAATCCAACTACGCGTCTCGAAAGAGAAATCTTCGGGTACGCGACGAAGCTTTGCAGACGAAAGCATGAAGAATACTGGCGGAGGATCCGAGCGCGACGACGGAAGCGACGTTGCCGGATCGAAGACAAGGTCGTCGCTTTCCAAACTCGACTGACTCACTCTGCCTGGGCTGGGTTGGCATGGGTTAGTGTTGTTACTTCATAGAAATGTTCACAGAATCGAATTTATGTAGTTTTTGCTACATCGTCCATATTTCTCTATATTTCTATTTCACTGCATTTTCTCAAATTGATGAAGAGACTGACAATGCCCGAACATAACACATCTTCTTTCAAAAAATCTTACTCATACACCGTCTGCAAAGTTATGAATTCACTACCAATCGAGTTCAGGAACCTGACAACAAACTCGCTTAGAAAGAAACTCGAAGGTGAGATGATTATTGGTTTCAAGATATGAATATGAATTCATCAGTTAACATCATTTATTGCTTAACTCACTGACTTCATCTCAGTAGTACTCATTTGTACAACTTAATAGTTTATAAGCTCATTGATCAAGATTTTGTATGTGTTATCTCAGTTTATTTTTATGATACTTTCTTTTTATTTCTTTATTACAAGGCTATATACTCCCATTGTACCGGGTGATTCAATGAAGGGTGATGTGGTACTTTATCGGAAGAACTACTGGGAAAAATATCCTCCAGAGGAAATCGACCAAGATTCCTTGTAGACAGACCAGACGAGCTCAGGCTGGTCACCCCTACACTGTCAGGCTCGAGACCTGTCGAACATCGCTATACCAAGCATCATTCATCAATAGAACGGCAAAGTTGTGGAATTCTTTGCCTAGTGAAGTCTTTCCTGATGCTTAAACCTCCAAACTTTCAAGAAAAATTCCAACACCTTCCTTCTCTCCCAAAATTCCACCGCTGCCTAACACGATGTTCCTCGAACATCATAGGTTTCCCTTTCGTGTTGTCCAAAGATATAAAAAAAAAATTTTAAGTTTATACGTCCACCGCTAGGAGGCGTAATAGCTGCAATCGTGAAAATGGAATTAATGCCACCATAATGTGCATCTTTTTGATAAATATATCTTTATTGTAGGACGTACGATAAAGGCGGGAGAGAATCCTAAACTTTTTATACTGTGAATGTCTATAACTTAAGTCTGACTCGACGGAATTTTGCTAACAATGTCTGGTTTGAGAAAGGAAGTTTTGGTGGATAAAATAAAAAACCATCTATGACATCCTGGTTCTTACCGCCCTCGCTAGGGGGCCTGTATTATAAAGTTTTTTTACATTTTTTCCGAAACTGTACATGGAACCGTATGACTATTTCATAAGATTCGGAAAATAGATCAAATTTGCAGTATAATATGTTCAAACCATATGGCGATATCTTCATTCGTTCGAAAGTTATGACTTAACGAATTCATTTTGAAGAAACAAAATAGGTGATTGGGTTTTAATTTATTTCTATAAAGTTCCGTAGTCAAGCAAGCTATGGACGAATAAAAAAAGTTGAAGACTTCTTTCTGATTTTAATTTAATCAAAACAATAATGATAACAAACAAGGAAACAGCAATAACAACATTTTCAAACAAACTTCACTACTGAAAAAAGGATTTTTTTCCAAACTTATATCACTGAGATACAGTACCTCGTCACCCTTATTAAATTCCTCGGTACACTTACGACATATTGAATGAAGTCCTTTTCAATCAGCCTTTATCTGTACCGACAATTATATATTATTGAATGATATTACATAATTATTATTATTATTATTATTATCATCATTATGAATATACCTGAGTTGTTTTTCCTTCAATCACTATCTGAAAAATGTAATTCTGAACCTCACACCTCTCCGCATCGTTCTTCTCAGCGTTGAAGATCTACACCAATTCAAAAAATTAAACACTATCGATTTTCTGAGTTCTTGTGTATTTCATATTTTGACAGTTATGATGAACAAAGTGTTTCTTTTCGAAATACATAAAATGATTTCTCGTAAAGCCTGTACGGTGGGATTTACCATAGTTTTAAGTCTTTTTTTTCAAAACTATTACCGTAGTGACTGCGTCTGAGTTGGTTGGTGAATTTTGGATACGATATTTTTCTGCGATATGTAGGCTTCGACGGTTGTGCTACAATTCTTTCCATGAATTTGAAAAAAAAATCATCGTTTTTCAAAACAAGCGACTCAAGACTCAAAGTTCGAGATTAGTCTTTGAGCTGTTTTCAATTATAAGAAATTCTAATTGCAAATGATTCGATCCAATCCAATTATTTATTGATCCATCGAAACGAGCTTAAAAAAGCAATTGGACAAGTCAGTACATATCAAATACAGTTATAAAACACTTCAATTCTTTAACAAACAGATTCATGAATAACGAGAGGTATATTGAAACAATGAAAAGTGAGAGATCAAGGAACAAGGCTGTATATTATAATTGACAAGGACTTTTTTAGTAAAATTTGTATACCCTTGAAGGTATCGGTAACCATCGGAAAGAAAAAAGTTCATAAGAACTATTTTCTTATTTCTCAGCGAAGATTTTTACAATAATGATGGTACACCCCGTGTATTATAGATATATTATAGATATTATTTTTTTTTCAGAAACTAAAATGCCAATTTTGACATTTTCCAATATGAAATTGAATCTCCGTATGAAAAATTTTAACTCCTTTCTGTTTACTCCGCATATTGTTTGGGTTCTCTTAAATAATAAAAGTATAATACGTTCAGAGTTGCCACTTCAGATAAACTTTTGAGTGTAGAAATAACATCACCTATGTATTGTGCAGAGGAACAACATATCATTTCAAGTTAGGTAGATAAGTAATTGAAATTAAGTTGCCCGTTGTTGTATGATTCTCATACTTAAAAAAACTACAATAAACGTTCGCCATAGATATTCGAATAAGTCTGCTCCCTTCTTTGAAACGCTCGTAACGCTGGAGTTTTTTGCTACCAGTCATTAATCACGCGATAACATGCGGAGTGTCATTTTACAGGGAGCGTAGATTGAATGTTTACTTGAAAAATAAATTTTGAAATGTATGACCAGTGTTCTGTATTTTTCAGCCATATACGAACCTTTGCGACAGGTTATGAGGAAATGCATTAACAAACAAAATGAGGAATAAAACTTTATATTCAATGAATACCTATGTTAACAATTTGTGTCCATTGAGAAACCTAACTGAAGCCGTGATTAGTGTATTTAACTTGATAGCACGCCGAAACCTTTGATGTTTATATACGAAATTCTGAAGCATGAAGATTTATCGGAAGCGACCGAATGTGGTTTTATTGAGTTCCATGAGTTCTTTCCGTCAAAAAATTTTGTACACAAATATGTATACGTACTAGAGCCAAGATTCATTTTGATATCGTTAAAGTTAAATCATTTATATTTATTTATCTTTCAAAATGTTTGTCAAGCATAGCTAATTTTTATTAGATAAGCTGAGTCACGACCTACAATTCAGTCTGTGGAGTTCAAATCAATAAAACAGCACCGATGAATCGAACAATTTATTAAAATTGTTTTAGTTCTTCAAATATCGTGAAACATTCAATTTTGGATACTCCTAAATCATGCGCATTGGGATTTTATTCATCGGTTTGCAAATTTCAATGAATAACAAATTGTGAAGAGAATTTGGATACGAGTGATTGAGTTCTACTTTAGAATATTTCTTCATACAATTTTTCTGATGGTTTCGCTGATAATTCATCTTTGGGGCATCGCAAAAAAGATATATATTATCAAGAATACTTGTACCACAACCGACACTACAACAATAAGAGCTATGAAAGCATTTATACGTCGGAAAATTTGATGGCGGTATTCTGATCAACTTTTTATCGTCAATTTTACATTCGAATATGTGATTTGTTGGTGTTGATGGAATCAGAAAATTAGATCTGAAAATCGATCTGTTGAAAAATATACATAGTGTGTGATAACAAAAGTGGATGTCAACATTCCATTCCTTTATATCTTCAAAAACGAAAGAGTAAAAGGATGGTACAATTTTAAAAGGCGCGCCCTGTACATATAGCTTCATTCCTGCTTTTATATAAAGCTGCTGAATGCCTGGGTATGCGTTATGAATGTTTTCCTCTAGATGGATGATTATGGAAAGCACTATTTGGTGTAAATTCTGAAATGATTTTCTCAATGTTCAGTATACATTTGAATATACATGATCGATGGGAGAGTTGAGATGTTATATTTCTTAACTTGACCTATAGTGTTTCTTTCGAGTCTTAGTTGAAGAGTAAACAAATAATTCTCTTTTGATATGATATATTAAGAGAGTGAACTATTGCACAATAGAGTTGAAGAAACTGTTCCACAGGTAACAATATTTTTCAATTGCATAGAATGGCATAGTACGAAAAATTCAGCTTATTACAAATATAATTTATTTTTGAGCCCCAAATCATTTCGCTATCAATAACGACTAAATACTAGAAATTGATGCTCATCGGAAGAATGAATTTCTTCGTCAATAACACTCACCGTAAAATTATGACTATATAATAATATATATTAACGATATATTTATTATTAGGATCAACCATCAATGAATTCTTACTACACCGAGGTTATTCAATTTTCAATTATAAGAAATTCTAATTGCAAATGATTCGATCCAATCCAATTATTTATTGATCCATCGAAACGAGCTTAAAAAAGCAATTGGACAAGTCAGTACATATCAAATACAGTTATAAAACACTTCAATTCTTTAACAAACAGATTCATGAATAACGAGAGGTATATTGAAACAATGAAAAGTGAGAGATCAAGGAACAAGGAACAAATAATTCTCTTTTGATATGATATATTAAGAGAGTGAACTATTGCACAATAGAGTTGAAGAAACTGTTCCACAGGTAACAATATTTTTCAATTGCATAGAATGGCATAGTACGAAAAATTCAGCTTATTACAAATATAATTTATTTTTGAGCCCCAAATCATTTCGCTATCAATAACGACTAAATACTAGAAATTGATGCTCATCGGAAGAATGAATTTCTTCGTCAATAACACTCACCGTAAAATTATGACTATATAATAATATATATTAACGATATATTTATTATTAGGATCAACCATCAATGAATTCTTACTACACCGAGGTTATTCAATTTTATCAAGTTCGTTGGTAAGTTCCGTATATGTATGAGATTCAGCAACTTCAGCTAGGGTTGTCATCCATATAGAAAACGGTATGATTTGTAAGTGGATGTTGAGGTAGGTCACTCTCATGAGGAAGAAATATCACTATAGACCTAGAATCGATCCTTGTGACACACCACAGCCGATATATCTCAATTCACATAATGAATCGCGAATTCCTACCCAAATTTTACATGAGCTGAGATATGAATGAAAACGAAATAATATCATAAATTATAATATAATGATATACCAAATATAAAAATGAAACATGTAAATATCAATTGGCCCGAATGCTTCTATTGAATGGAAAAAGAGGACCTTCATATTTATTTTTTACTAACTTGCTCAGTACATAATAGTTGAGTAGAACAGTTTGTTGGAAAGAAATAAAAAAAAAATATAGCAGAGTTGTCAAAAATCAAAAAGAAGCTCAGGAAATTACAAGAACTAGTAGACAACTTTGACAATGACAAGTGGGTGCAGATATTTCTTCGTTCATCCCTTTTTCACTAGCTATAAAAACATTCCGGAGGTGTCACTAGGTGAGTTCTAAAATTCCTTCTGCACTCAGTTTAGTTCTGTCATTGAGTTTTTTCATCATCTTATAGCTTCTTTTGCACTATTTTTGAAGTTTTGTCTACAGGAACATTGGTAAATAAAGTCACTACGTGAAAACATACTAAAAGATCATCTGCGTATCAAGATTGAAGTTTTATTTACCTCCTCGATTGACATACAATTCGTTTCGTAGGTTTCAAAAACCTACAACGGTTTCTCAACCGACATTAACTGATACGGAGGTTCTTTTTATAAACTAAAACTGGTACCTACTCGATTGAGAAACACATGAATATTTGAAGAGTATATTTGAGCATTCAACTTGAAATGTGTAGATAAGTACGTCGCTGCATCAGCATATGGATTTTTAATATTTTGCATTGTTTCAGAACGACTTTCACTACTATTCACTACATATTCCATGACTGGTATTTATTCCTGTTTTATTTGTTGAAGTGAAAAGAGGATGGAGAAATTAGGTATAATAGGGTATGAAATTTGACCTTATCTTACATATTTTTTCCTGATGTCGATTTCATAATATATTTCCCATCACTCTGGCAAACCGTGTACGCCCGGCAACACCGCATCTTCTTCTGTCAGAACCTGCGTGCAGCCGACGCGTCCACATGTCGCGTCGCAGCTGTTTCACCGCTCGCCGAAACTGGCCCATGCGAGAGAGATCAAGTGGCCGTAGCAAATTATAATTCGCATGTTGCCGATACAGGTTGCTCGATGGCCTGAACTCGCTCCTCGAGATCGTTTGCGGCTCGGAGCAAGCAAGCACAACCAACCGAAATAATGAATTGCCGCTGGGGTGGAAGGAGAGGAACGGTAAAAAGGGGAGGAACGGGAGGAGTCGTGGAAGCAAGATCCAAAAGGTTTCCATGAAAATATCACAAAGGTCAACTCTTTTTAATTCTTAGACTCATTATTGAAATAATGATGTTGATAATAATAATGATAAGGACAATAATAAGTGAGCGGTTTCCGACTCGCAAATGTGCGATTTTAGTCTCCTCGTGGAGAGAATAAAAAACGGATGTGAAATCGAGCGTTCTAAAATCGTACCTTGCTTTTGAGTCGTCCTTATTGCTGGCAGGAAGGAAGATTCTGGTCGATTCAGGAGGGTTGATCGCTTTCTTGATTATATCTAGCTTCTTTTCACATCGGCTGATGACTTGAGGAAAAAAGTGGAAAGCAGAACAATAGCGGTTTTTCGGACGGTTTGTTCACAAGAGGCGATCACTTCTAGGTTTTTTGATCAATGCTACACAAGTTTCTGAGTTTTCTCTCTATTTCCGACAGAGGCGCTGATTTTTATATATATCACGCGATTTCTGTTTATATAACGCGAATAAACCATATAGGGTGATCACTCTCAGCTGATGTCTTGGTACATTTTTGAATTATCGGAAAATTGATATTTTTATACTATTACTATATGACGTGAAAGGGACAACACAAATGTGTGGGGACGCATCAATAAGTTTATTCAACAAGTAATGATAGATACAAACATTCAAAACAACAATAAATGTGTTATACTGGGCAGTGTTCTTGTACCTCTGTTATTCATTTTGAATCTGAATGACATCAATTCAATTGATAAAAGTGAGTTCATGAATCTGTTTGCAGATGACACTTTATTGAAAGCAAGCGATGTCAATTCACCAAATGTCATTCATAAAATCAGTAGAATCTATGATTATAAATACTCTACATGAATATATTTTCGTAGTCAATAACTTAGTTAAAATAGAAATGAAACAATTGAATTGGTTGAAGAATTTGAATATCTTGGATTTACTTCTGAAGTTTTTGAACCTGAAAAAATATTTCCATTATGTTTATAACAAAATTGCGAAAAAATATTCTTTTTCACACGTATCAGTAGATGATTGACTTCACAGTTCTCAATACTATAATCAAACCTCACTTCGATTACTGTCCTCCATTACTCTTTCTTTTTGATGGAAACTGTATCTCATCCTTGCATAAATAGCAGAATAGGGAAATGAGAGTACTTCTGAATTGCAATAGATATACTACAGTTACTATTCGGAGACTGTGGTTGAATACTCAAATACAAAATGAATAGATACCCATGCAAGAACCACAATAATATTTAGAAAAGTCTAAATACGTACTGTAGTTAGACTTTTCTAAATAATATTGTTGTTTTTGGGTATCTATTGTATTTGAATAGATATACTCCTATTCGGTGTATGTTGCACGTTCTCAATTGGCTATCTGTTAATTACATTGATACTCAATGATTTTCATTTTCAAACTCACATCTGGAAAACTTCCCTACTTATTTCAACCAAATTGTTTATCAGGATGGAATTCATGATTATCCCACCAAAGGAAACATGAATTTTCACTACTCCAGATTTTTTTTTTCTTATCTGTGGACAACACGAAAGGGAAACCTATGATGTTCGAGGAACATCGTGTTAGCCAGCGGTGGAATTTTGGGAGAGTAGGAAGGTGTTGGAATTTTTCTTGAAAGTTTGGAGGTTGTAAGCATCAGGAAAGACTTCACTAGGCAAAGAATTCCATAACTTTGCCGTTCTATTGAGGAATGATGTTTGGTATAGCGATGTTCGACAGGTCTCGAGCCTGACAGTGTAGGAGTGACCAGCTTGAGCTCGTCTGGTTTGTCTACTAGGAATCGCGCGTGGTGGCATAATAGATGATATCTCCGTTGAGCACCGACCATGAAAGTACCTATAAAAAAGGCAAAGATCGCCGACCTTTCTACGATGATCTAGAGAGGTCAATGATTTGGTGAGTGTTGTATCATCGACTAGGCGAATAGCTCTCTTCTGAATTGAATCTAAGAGCTTTAGCGTATGTTTGGGGGCTGAGCTCCAAACATGTGAACAGTACTCCAGGACAGGTCGAATTTGTGCTTTGTAGATCATGAGCAGCTGCTGGGATGTGAAGTATCTCTTCGCACGGAATAGAAAACCAAGTTTTTGTGAAGCAGTTTTCGCAATGGACCTCACATGATCGTCCCATGAGAGAGCACTGTTGGTGGTGACACCCAGCATGGATATTGACGACTTCATAGGAACAGTGGTACCCGACATCATCAAATTGGGCATTGTGTGATCAGCCTTCTTGGTGAACATACAAGCTTGAGTTTTGCTGCATTGAACTGTACTAGATTCTCAGATCCCCATTTCAGAATTCTTGTCAGATCCTCATTTAAAGCATCAACCTGTCTTCGCCTTGCACCTCTGGCCTCATTGGATGATATAGGGGCTCTAGAGGAAAAGGCGGAATGAAGTGTACTATCATCCGCAAAGCTATGAACTGGGCTGGAGGTCACATTCAACAAATCATTGATGTGGAGCAAGAACAAAGTTGGTGCCAAGACAGAGCCTTGTGGAACACCAGCATTGATAGTCATTGTATCAGACGATACCCCGTCTACCACCACGTAGAGTGATCTATCTGCAAGAAAACTCGATAGTAAAAGACACAGTTGGGGCGGCAAACCATATGACGGAAGTTTCGCTAGGAGGCCTTGGTGCCAAACTCGGTCAAATGCTTTGGAGATATCCAAGGCTACAGCCAGAGACTCCCCATGTTTCTCTATTGACATCTGCCACTTATGTGTCACATAGGCAAGCAGATCTCCAGTTGACCTCTGGTGACGAAAGCCATATTGCCGGTCGTTCACGATTCTTGAGCTCTCTAGATTGCTCCGATTGCTCAAAACGCTGGCACATTCTGTAATGTCGGACTGAAACACAATTATCTTTTCCTACGATCATGCGGACAAGTAACTTTTCCGCACTTTTCGTTTTGAAAGTTCTATTTTTTTGCACGATTTTTACTTTTCCGCACGATTCTTACTTTTCCGCACGGTTTTTACTCTTACCCAACCACGAGTAGGTTTATGAAATTTTGTAGTACGAGCGAAATAATATTTTCCATAACAGATTCTATCAAAAACACTCATGTCGCCATTGAATATACAAATATTGAAAAATATGATGAAAATTGAACAGTGAGTACTCTCATCGCTTTCAAAAAAAAAAAACAAGAAAAAAGTAACTTCCCCATTATTCGAACCTCCTACCCTATTAACCATTAATCAGTGCAGAGCAACTGCTCCCTTACTTTGCCAAATCTCGCGGAAAGATAAAATCATGCGGAAAAGTATTTTTTCAGCACTAGTGCGGATTTTTATATTGTTGAAAATGAGGATATTTACTACTGACTAAATTATCTATGTAACTATTCTGTCTTATGTGTCACTTGTAGCATTATTATAAAACCTTGTTAATTTGAAGCCTTTTTTTTCATAAATGAGATGGACAAAAACTCTCGTAGGGAAAACATCGTACCTAACTCTTGAGGAAAATGGCTTTTCCGCCCTTGACAGCTTGATGGAACTCGTTCGTGCAGCTGCCGTTGCGTGCGGAAAAGTACTACTTTCTGCACTTGTTAGGTAAATAACTATTCCGCAAATCACACTGTATATAGGAGATTTCTTTTACTAGGCAAAATAATTCAATGAAGAGGAGTCAAACCGTGAAAACCGTTGAGTATCGAGATAGTGGCGAAGTTAGTGTTATACATATATTGATGAATTGTAAATAAATACGCACGTGTTCGTTATTCACTTTGAGAAGTAAATTCCTATGATAACGTAACAATATCAAATTCCGATGTGCGACGAAGACCTATCTGGTGGGTTTGCGGGTTGACAAAGCAGTATCGTGTTTATAGAAAGGGGAAAGATCGCGTTTTGAGGGTAGACAGGTCAAGGGCCTCAGGGGGCGAGAATGGAAGTGGAAGTGCTGATGACACAGCTCTCTCTCTCGGAATTACGACCACTAGAATATTACGACTGGCTCCTCGAACACGATTATATAATTTGCAAATTGGCGAAAATTAAAATGTCCAGGGCCAATGCAAAGACTCAAGTAGATAGTCTTGATGAGAGGGTTAGCATTCAAGTACTTTTACGTTTCCAAAATTTCGATTGTGCGGTCACAAGGTTTTTAATTTTCCAATACGTATTCGGTAATGCAGCGTGGATCATATTCAGCATTGAATATTTTGAAGAGGTATTCTCTTTATCGGTCTCATTTACAGTGTAAAATTTATGATCGGGACATAATCAATTTTTTTTTCATCTGTTGACAACACGAAAGGGAAACCAATAATGTTCGAGGGACATTATTGGTTCGTGTTAGTCAGCGGTGGAATTTTGGGAGAGAAGGAAGGTGTTGGAATTTTTCTTGAAAGTTTGGAGGTTGTAAGCATCAGGAAAGACTTCACTAGGCAAAGAATTCCACAACTTTGCCGTTCTATTGATGAATGATGCTTGGTATAACGATGTTCGACAGGTCTCGAGCCTGACAGTGTAGGGGTAACCAGTCTGAGCTAGTCTGGTTTGTCTACTAGGAATCGCACGTGGTGGCATATTAGATGATATTTCCGTTGAGCACCGACTGTGGAAGCATCTATGGAAAAGGCAGAGATCGTCGACCTTTCTACGATGTTCTAGAGAGGTCAATGATTTGGTGAGTCATGTTGTATCATCGAATAGGCGAATAGCTCTCTTCTGAATTGAATCTAAGAGCTTTAGCGTATTATGTTTGGGGGCTGAGCTCCAAACATGTGAACAGTACTCAAGGTAGATCACAAGCAGTTATGTGTGGTATGTGAAGTACCTCTTCGCACGGAATAGAAAACCAAGTTTTTGTGAAGCAGTTTTCGCAATGGACCTCTCATGATCGTCCAATGAGAGAGCGCTGTTGGTGGAGACACCCAGCATGGATATTAACGACCTTATAGGAACAGTAGTACCCGACATCATCAAATTGAGCATTATGTGATCTGCCTTCTTGGTGAATGAACAAGCTTGCGTTTTTGTTTAATTGAACTGTACTAGATTTTCAGATCCCCATTTCAGAATTCTTGTCAGATCCTCATTTAAAGCATCGACCAGTCTTTGTCTTGCACCTCTGGCCTCGTTGAATGATATAGGGGCTCTAGAGGAAAAAGCGGAATGAAGTGTACTATCATCCGCAAAGCTATGAACTGGGCTGGAGGTCACATTCAACAAATCATTGATGTGGAGCATGAACAAAGCTGTCTGCCAAGACAGAGCCTTGTAGAACACCAGCATTGATCGTCATTGTATCAGACGAAACCTCGTTTACCATCATGTAGAGTGATCTATCTGCTAGGAAACCCGATAGTAAAAGACACAGTTGGGGCGACAAACCATATGACGGAAGTTTCACTAGGAGGCCTTGGTGCCAAACTCTGTCAAATGCTTTGGAGATATCTAAGCCTACAGCCAGAAACTCCCCATGTTTCTCTATTGACACCTGCCACTTATGCGTCACATAGGCAAGCAGGTCTCCAGTTGACCTCTGGTGACGAAAGCCATATTACAGGTCGTTCACGATTCTTGAGCTCTCTAGATATCGGATGACCTCGACATCAAGTAATCCAGACACTCATTTTCAAAATTCCAAATCTGGAAGAATATTACTGACGAGAAATTTCACTGGACCTGAATCTCATGGAGGATGAAAAAGAAATACAACTCTTTCTGAAACTTTGTTCCACGAAAACATATCGAATCGAGACATTACTATTATGTAGTACATTAGCTAAATTCACTATTGAATTTCAATTTATGTTATATGGTGAATAACGAAATATTTCACGATTTGAAGTCACGGCTACTCTAATAAGGTACCATGGCTTCATCAATTGACTGCATTTCTTCAACAAAAGGTTTTCTATCATTTTCTCATCCAGCATAAACAGCCTCGCTTTTGCCCAACTATATTGTGTTGCTCTGATTGGGAGTTGTCATTACACTACTCATGTGAATCGTCAGTTTGTTTCTGATGTAGATGGAATTTCTTCCAGTGAATCCAGTGATATTTTCTCTTGATTTGCTTTTTCACTATATGATCAAGATCTTTGCCGTAACTTGGGCAGGAGTTCATCTTCCTCTGATGAAAAAAATCAGCTTTATCAACATTGGTTTGGAATCAAACCTCTGCTTGTACTTGTAACTGAACCCAACCTAACTTAACATCTGGTGAAACTTGTAACTGAGGTACATATTTACATTCGCTCCAGAATCTCCACAGTTTTCGAGATCGTTTCCTTCTGCATGTTGTGGTATATTTGAGGTATTATGATAATATTAATTTCTGTCTCAGTAGTTTCATCTTCGTATGAGAACTTTCATATACCTATTGGTGATGTTTTTATGAAAAATCAAAGTTTATTTCGAATTTTCAAAATTTTCATGTTCCATTCTGAATTTTTCTTATTTCGTAAAAATATTCAATTCAAAAAACGCAAGTGCATTTGTTTGATTTTGTCAATACTTTCATAAATTTCGAATGACGGTCTATGGTTCAGAGATATCTCTCTCTAATTCAAGAGTAGAGACCATGAGGTCTTTATATCATATAGTGGCGCCCACTTCTGAAAATTGAATATGAAAATGGAAAATTCAATATTAAATAATAAAAACACCTTGCAACCAGAATTCCTCCGTCTGCCAAATTGTCACTTTTCAGTGTCGAAACCAACTGCACATTGAAAAAAATTTATGAAGAGAAGTGTTTTATTTGTGTTGAGAACGGGAGCTGATTCGTTCTCGAAACGTCCACTAAGATAAGTAGAAGTTTTATTCTCATCGAATATATTTTTTTTTCCAAATTTTTTCAAAAACAAGGTGTCACTGACAAATAGAGAATTTCTCCTTTAGGTATCTCAAGGTTTGATTTCAAGCGCATTGTCATTTTGGGGCAGATCACGAAATCTTTCCTTACTAGAAATATATCGAAATAATTTTCAATAACTCCTACTTCATCTTTCAGAATCGAGTAGAGAAAATTTTACAAAAAGCTGGAAAATGAATTTACCACATGCTCAAAAAATATTACAGACAGTATTCAAATGGATAAGAGTTGGGTGACTTCCAGTTCAAAAGCGAGCCGCGAACACGTGTTCATGTGACAAATTTGCTGTAGATACGAGATGATCTGGGTACTGGTGAATATGAACTATCTCTTTGATCAATTGATTCACCAAGCAAAACTACAATATTTTGTATCAATGTTATTGAAAATAAGAAATTGGTGGCATATTTTGGGAATATCCTCCAGCTCAAGCTATCACACTTCACACTCATGTTGCTCATCTATCAGTCTCAATCAGATATATTGGTTCTTGGTTCTCCTTATAATTTCAAGAGATCACATTCGTTCCTTTTTTGCATGAGTTGCATTTGACAAAAATGAAATTCTGAGACGCCACCCGAAGAATATGAGGCCTCGTAGTAATAATGAAGTCTTTACTTCCAAGGTTCATAATTTGTTTCCATTTCTAGCAGTATACGTCAATCATCATTGTTCTGAGATAACTACTGAAATATGGACCTACTGCCACTACAATGCTTATATCTGAAATCTATATGGTAGTAAGGAAGATGGCATCATCTGACAATCATTATTGAAAACAATTCTCAATCATTTCCATTGTAACTGTTTGTTGATACCAAACTGGTTCTGGTTTTGGAAGAAGTGTAGCTCCCGTATGATTTCTTACATTTTCTGAATTGATAATAATTCGTGATTCAAAACATTTTTTATAATTGCAGAAATCGCTTTGGGCTGTAGTGAATTTCGCAGTCTCATCTATATTTCTTTCAGGTTTCGGGTAAAAATGAAGGTTTCATTGGTTGCATATGCAGGTTGAGTCAAAAATGTGTACCGAGATTTCTGGGGGTGATAGTGCATTCAAAAATAAGTATAGTATGATCAATGAACTTATGGCCCAAGATGCATATTAAGGGAGAATTGATGTAATGAATGAGTTTATTACATCAATAAGGGAGATATATCCTTCCGAAGTTGATAAAATTGAAATAATTTCTCCGCATGACTTCTAAACGGATTGAAACTTTCTACCTAAATGTATATTGTTAAAATATATTTTTTCATTACACTTCTACAGCTCTCATATTGTTATAAAGAATGTTTTTAGAAGGTGAGTCATGATTTTTTTGGGACATCTTCTTCCCTTGTTCTCGTTTTGGTAAAAAAATGGAAACATTCGATGAAGCGAAAAAAATTACATGAAAAAGGTACTCTTATCCAAATACAAAGAATTGAACCGTTTTCGAGATATTTGAGTTTTTTTTTGTCACACGATGTCAGCAGATTAATTCATCCATGCATAAAGTAGATTTCCCTACGTATGTTAAGAGGGATGTCTACTAATATCGTACTCAACTCATTTTCCAAGAAGCTGAGGTACATTGCACCATTCAGAGACCCTGGGTACATGTAGTATCCAACGAATTTGTTACTTAAAGTCGCAGCCCATACGTTTACTTTGAAATTATATTGAAAATGCGTAACTTCAACTACGTGTGGATTTCGTCAGCCCAGAAATGAGTGTTCCTGGTAAAAGTTGATCATCTGTGAATAATATTTTGTTCAAAAACTCAGGACATCTTTGAGTTCGTTCCAGCAACTCTTCGCAAAATCTCACCCTTATTTCGTTGTCACGCGGTAACAGTTCTTGTACCTGCAAATCATGATAAGGGTGTAGTTGTTGCTCTTTGAGAATCCTGGCAACATTCGCTTGTGTTGTGTCTATTCGTCCTGCTAATTTCCTAGTACTTATTTCCGGATCCTGTTCCACATTATTTAATACTTCTTCTTTAACTTCTACAGTTCTCGCACTTCTTGGTCGGCCACCATTTGTTTTTTTTTTTCGTTTTTGAACATCCTGTTTTACGCAGTCTTTGCACAATCCTCAAAACTGTTCTCGAAATTGGAACGCGTCGAGCGGGAAACATCTCTGCATAACGTCTTACGACAGCATTTGCATTTCCGAAGCACTCGCCAAGCATTAAAAGCATATCAGTTTGTTCAGAGAACGAATAACCTACCATTTCTTAAAATCTCTTGAAAATCACACGGGGAAATTAATTACAACAATGTTGTTCGGCCTGCTGAAATATCGTCACCGATGAATCTGGCGATGAATTAATCTGCTGAAATAATGTCACTACAAAAACTCAAATATCTCGAAAACGGTTCAATTTTTTGTGCTTGGATAGGAATACCTTCTTCATGTAATTTTTTCGCTCCATCGAATGTTTCCATTTTTTCACCAAAACGAATACAAGGAAAGAAGATGTCCCAAAAAAATCATGACTTACCTTCTAAAAACACCTTTTATAACAATATGAAAAATGTAGAAGTGTAATGAAAAAATGTATTTTAACAATATACATTTAAGCAGAAAGTTTCAATCTGGTGGCTTTCACCGTTTAGAAGTTATGCAGAGAAATTATTTCAATTTTATCAACTCCGGAAGGATATATCTCCCTCGATATGCATTTTGGGCCATAAGTTTATCGATCATACTATACTTATTTTTCAATGTACTATCGCCCCCAGAAAGCTCGGTACACATTTTTGACTCACCCTGTATAGTTCGGTATCTTCGTGTGTATACTACATATCATGGACGCTTTTGACAGTTCATTATTCAACTAGGTCGAAAAAGTTTCACTACTCATTGGAGGAGTTCCTTGATAAATGGTGACTCCCCAGGTTAGTAGTGGAGAAATCATATTAGTATAATCATCAATCATCAGGAAAAAATTTGTCATTATACAGTTCTCATCTTATCAAGACAGTGAGAAAGTGCACCAGATCCAACAAACGAATTCCTTTGTCGGACCCGAACAATTCTCAAAAATCCCTGGTTCTATACAGTCAAAAGCTGGCAATATGAGATTCTCTTTGATTAAAATTCCACCTGATCCGATACTCTTATTTCACGCTTTTCTCTACCCTAATCATTTCTGAGATTTCACGATAGAAATCTCGTGGCCCGCCGAGAGTTGTCGATTGTTATTTGTACAAGAACAAGAAAAAGCGAACTATCGCTTTGTCGTAACAATATTACAATACCTATTATGTCATGTAGTACCTAGTGTCCTGAGAATTTCGTTGATATAGCTGTCTAATCGGATCTGGAAAACAAAATGGAGGTGATATCTGGACGATTGAGGTAGTCAAAGATCATTCAACGAACCAATATAATCCCTATATCTCCGTTGTTATTTTTATTGGATATTTTCAATTTGGTGCTTCCATTTGATGTCATCAATGTTCAATTCAACTTCCATCAGACTGAATATGACACTTCCGGTTGACCGTTGGTGCTACCAACGTTTTTATTCAAAACGGCAAGAAATTATGATTTAATAATGTTCTTTCCCATACACAAAATATACTGATATAGATTCAATTGAATATAAAATTTGTGTATCTCTCTCGTAACATGAATCTGCTGATGGAAAGTTTGCTATGTAAGATTCAAAAATAGCATTCAAGCAAAAACAAATCCCGTTTGGAAAGTGACATATTTCTATCTACCTAACTATCGATATAATCGATTATTGATATTATCAGTTTCATCGATGATATTGAAGAATATATAGAAGAGGATATCTGCCAGAAGGCTTTGAAGTATTGAACATGCAAGATTCATTCTGAGATACAAATTCCGTTTTTATGGGAATATCAACAATTCCTCAGATAACATGATATTGTATCATAGTGTTTGGGAGACTAGAAGTTTTCGAAAAATACAGGGACGTATTTGAAAAAATGAACTTGATGGTGTAGAGCTCACATTATCAATTTAATAGGCATTAAAGTTTCGGAATAAAGTCAGGAAACGAATCGTATTGTGATCATATTCATGATGAAGAAATATTTTTTTCCGCCTACCTCTATCCAAATTATACATTTCCTGGCCTCATTGTAGGGAATTGTACTTTTCCTTCCTAGGGAGGTAATTACTTTTCCTATCTAGTATCAGTGAACGACGAGTACTTCCGGGAGATAACAGCTATATAATAGTGTTGTCCATGAAAATATCACGAAAACTGCGTTGGCTCCAGCTCTCACTTCTAGTGCTATTCAATTAACCACTGCTCAAAACTGCACTCTTGACATTAATATGAATAATTACTCTAACACAAATTAAGAATACATGAGATGCAAGGATAGAATAACCTACCTATATAAGTTATACTGCACCTTCTTAGTTTTAGTTCTTTAATAAATTCTGTTTGTTAGTTTCATGAATATATTTTAAAATTACTTGGTTTTTGAGGGAGGCGGAAAAATTATATTTATTACATGGGGGTAAAGTGCCTTTTCCTCACTTGAATGATTATTAAACTATTCATGAACTTCATTCCCGGGAGGAAAAGTAGCACTTTCCTCCCTTGTTATACAATCATAGGTATTTCCTTCGTAAATATCAACTGAACCGAGACAGTCAGATGAACGAAAAAGGTGGATATTTGACAAATGTGCCCCGCTATTTTTTGGCAGAAAGCTATATCGATATCTCCTAAAACGGTTAAATTATTCTTGCTTTCTTGTTGGACTTCTGATCACGCAATATTACCTCCATTTGAACTTTGTTGTGTCCCTACCGATTTCCGAGATCCCCATGCAGATTCTTCAAAGGACACATCTCGAACGGAAATAACTAACCAGAAATGAGAAGTGTGTGGTGAAATTTTAATTGCCGAAACACCGAAACCAGTTGCTTATCGCGGATCATGAACTTTTGTCACGCGACGAGCCGCAATCAAAGAAAGCCCCAGAAAGCGTCATCCACCTGTCTGTACCTACTCAAGGCGGATTCACATTGCGCAAACCTATCGGATTGATTGTGTTGAGGTGAATGAAACGTTTTTCAAGTCCAAATATTTTGTAATTTTATTGGAAAAAGCTCTGATTTTCTCAGATTTCTGTTGAAAGTTGATGTCAATTTGAAACTACGAATCATCAAAACAAAAGGGTCTAGGATAAAGAAATCGCATATATGCAGAATTTCAGAACGATAGAAAACATTCATCATTTGTTAATAACTCAATAAACAAATATTTTGTGTTGTCAGTCGGGCAAAATTTCAAACCCCTCCAATTTATTCTTGATGTGAATCGACAACATGCTTATTCATGATGGATATCGTTTCATATCATATCAAATTTATTGTTTGTTGATGTTGCATGGATGTGGCCTTTTTGCGTTACCAGGTGCGTTTTTGAGTTCAATCATCGAAATTTATATAATGATCAAATACTGTACGCTTCGTGATGTCGTCAATGTACGATTCGTGTTCTTAGCTGAAGGACCACTCTTTTAGGGACGTGAATAGCTTCGATATACGAGATTTTTTACACAGATTTTCTTCTTTATTTTTGTATCGATGTGACATGAAATAACATGCAATTATGAATATCTCAATTACTCAATTCTATGGAAACATATACTATGTCGCTAAGATACAAATTCAGTGTTACTTTGGAAACAAAATATCATCATGCCAAACCTAGTAGCATATCTGAATGCAATGAACACATACACAGAAAAATGAGTTTTTTTTGAAGGTGTTATCAAAATAGAGTATGGCCATTTGAAAAAAATGATAATGACGTCATAACTCGAACAGTGATGACGTCATCAAAAATATGAGTAGACCAAGACATGCGCAACTGAAAGAGAAAATTGTCGTGTCTGAGCTTATTTTCCCCAATGGGCATATCAAGCTTCTAACGAATTTGTTCCAACCTTTACGCGCGCACTGTTTATACCTCCGAACAACAAACCCACTAGAAGGATCACAAAACAAATATTCTGAAGCTAACATGAATTCCCAGAATTATCATAATATTAGTACCCAATCGTCGCCAGTGTTGTCATATCCAATCATCAAAAAGTGATAAATATTCCATAATATTTAAAGTCCTTTATGAATTCATGTAGTTCAATGCACAAATATAATAATAAATTTGGGTCGTGATGATTATGAATCAGTTCTGATTGATAGAAGATTGCTACATTATTCTGAGACTTACCAATTTTACTTTCTTGGGGGCTCGAAGACCAGCATGGGTATTGTGAATACTTTTTGCTCATCGTTGCAACACCGCAATTTGATATTGACAGTCGACGGCGATTATTGCTTTGTTTGGTATCTGTCACTATTTACGTCTTGATTTATCGATATTATTCATCTTGTGTTCAGTTTTGGGTACTCAGAATTCATCAGAAACTCAGTTTATTTCCTGTTTTGGTGATTTAATATAATGATGAGACGTTTTGAGGTGTGTTAAAGACACTTTGAACCGGCGATCAAAACACGTCATTTCATAGGTGAGTTACCATTGTCGTATCATTCGAGATTTTGATACATTTTCCCAAATGTAATGGATAAAAATGAATTTGAATTGAATTGATTAGATTATATTGATTATACCCATAGGTCAGCTGCGACATTGTCTTGTGGTAAAATATGTAGCACTGATAAATGCTTCCTTATTTGTAGTCAAAATATGCGAACCTGCTGAAAAATCACTGAGAATGATGATGAACTCAATTAATATTTCTGATAAGAGATATAAGGATATTTCTACACTTCTTGTAGACACAACAATGAGAAATTCACCGTTGAAGGTTTTTGGAACTAGTCAAACTAATTTGGAGAAATATTTCACTGTGAGACTCCATCATGAGTCAAATAAATTGAAAGATTCAACGGAAGTTAGAGTAAGAAATATGTTAACAAAAACAATCCTATTCAAAAATCAATAAATTATTTGTGTGATTATCCATGGTCGTTTTTCATTTCAGTCCTGTTTTAAATAAGAAACACTGCTATTTGGTACATCTTCACATGATTAATGATTTTATTGTCGATATAACATTTCGTCATAATACTTGTCAACACATATTCATTATCGATTTTCACCTATCTACATGAAATGAAATAATCAGACATCAATTTTTTGCGTCAAAATATATCATTCTGCTCGAGATGAAACCTCCTTCATTTTTAACGATATCGTGAAATGATATAAAAAAGTTTCATCTTCAGATTTGAAAATTACATTCAAACATGCAATCATATCTATTTGCCTTGAAAACAAGTTTTTCACTTTTTTGAAAGTTATTTCCACTAGTAGGTACTGAACTTTGAAATCGTAAATATACTTACATGCACTGTCACTGATCGCCAAAGATATAAATGTTCATCATTGAAATTGAACGTTATTTATGATGAAATATAAGTAGACAACTGTATACTGAATAGTAAGTATATTGTTTCATATGGCGTTGAGAATTGAACTTTTCTTGTGACGTGGTCATAATAAGTTTATTGATTACAAGGAAGTTACAAAAATCACCATAGGATTGTATGTATTCGAATATTTCGTAACAATGTGAAGAAAGTATAAAGATGTTCATTTTCCCACCAAGAAATGCTGAAGAGTACTACTGAAATTGTTACGGATTTTCAATTTGGTTTCATCATGAATTATTAATAAATTCGACCCCCTCTGACAACACGCCACTGGTGCTGGGAGAATCAGCTCCTGCTATCCTTGTTTAGACAAAGATAGATACTATAGATGTTGCTTCCAAACAAACTGTATTGCCAGTGGTGTGGATTACTTATCTAGTCTGTTCAATGATCGAAGGTTTATACACACAGTCCAGCAACTGTGAGTATTTCCATTTCTCTAAATGAGTTTCTGCATGATCGTCGCCATCGTACATTAACAATTATTCTGACCGCTCGTTTTTGTAAAATGAACACTCTTTCAACAGAAGAGCTCATACCCCAATTCAAGAATCCATGGCGCATGTGACTGCCAATAAATAGTTGCATGCTACAGATTTAGCAGGACCTCTATTCCACAATGATTCGACATAAATTGCAGTGCATAACAGTTCTTTCAAACGAAAAAACAAATTCACTATGCCTACTAGAAACACAAGACAAATCTATAAACGAAAGGAATATAAGAACAATGGAAATTGAAAAAGAATGATTTTTTTTAATTAAAAACACGATACAAGACACGCTTTCGATTCCACACGACAGCTTTTGACACACATAATCACAATGTAATAAATAACCACAAATTTCGAAAATTTTCGAGAAACAAGTGAGAATAATTTCGTCCGATACAGAAACGCCATCGGATGATCATACACTCAAATGAGTGATTGATCAGATAACATACAGCTCACTAGATTTTTCCTCCATAGCCGAAAATTATACGTCTTCTTCATCATTCCACTTGCATATATAGAGTACCACATCATGGTGGCAATTCAACAACTTCGAACAACCGCATTATCACATTAATTGTCCCAAAATGATACCGACAAATTTTAAGGGGTAATTGAGCATTTTTATGTAAACGTAAACATATTTCCGCAAATGAGCCGTTGTAGAGAAAAATAACTATTCAAATCATAACGTAAATAATTGTTTTACTTCGTTTTTCTTTGGTTGAATACGACCTGCAAAACCATTTTCTTATCATAAACATTTAGAAAATCCCTACCTTGATATCGTCGTAAAATTTGTTATTTGTGATTAGTTTCCGTCATGATATGGATTTATTTGTATGTATATATATATATATACATATATATTTAAACAACACCTCATTTTTCTCATTTATTTTCCATTATTTCATCACATAAATCGAAGTTTGTAAATCAAAATTATCTCATGTAGATCGATTTGTGCGCGGATAACGATATAAGTATGCTTTGAAACTGTTCTTTTCCTTCCATAATATTAGAAAAACTTTTGGAATTTGCTGTGATGTGGATTTTTGAAATTGTATCTATACATGTGACATGGAAAGTATACCATAAATGCATGTTCCTACGACCACTAATGAAAACGTCGCTTCCAACATGTTGATATTTATAAAGTTGCCCATTTCACTATGGCAACAGGAAAGTAAAACGAACTATAGTGTGGAAATATTGAAAAAACGCACGCTTACGAAGGATGATGAACGTAATGATATTCTACCTGGAAATTCTACTACTGGAATCACATATTTGGTACTTATAATTCAGATTGATTTTGCATCCTAACCTTCCTTCTTTCTTAGAGATGAGTCTGATTATGAGATCATCACGTCCGCCTCTCTCATATTTTGATTCCTGTGGATAGTATGGATCCCCTACATCATCCCATAACAAAAAGGCGAAAAAACTCAGGAAATATGACCGTTAATGACTATGTCAAAGAAAACAGTCGAGTTGCCTTTGACTCATGTGAGTGGAGATGATTACCAAAGGTGAAATATCCGAATGTTGCCAAACTTGCAACAGCTCTTAGGCGAACAAAGGGACTCCAATTGGGTTCTCTCGTTCCTGACTGCTCAATTTTGGGTAGTGAAACTTTAAATAACATTCGAATTCGAGTAGACTTATTTCGTGAAATTTCTATAAATGACGGACGGAAGAAACTTATTATCATTAATGATATATTCATGGTCGTAGGAAAAATGGTGTACAAAACTTATATCTCAGCACTCGCCGCTACACGGCTCGTGATGAATGTCTACTCGTTCGAAATATGCCACTTTTCCCACTGGTTATGTAATATACTATACCGTATCGTTGGTATCGTATATATAAAATTTTTATCTCTATGATTACATGATTATAGAAAAGGTTTACTTCTCTACGGTGATAATGGTGTGTTCTAGAGCTAGTAGTTGAAAGAATTTTCTGATGGAATTGACTGAAAATCCAATGAGATTCTTCAGTTCACCACTGTTAGTGTATTGTGATATAACATTCCACTATTTGTAACAATGCATTTGGTGAAATTGATATTTCATATTGTTGAAAGTCGTTCATCCTTGTGAAAAGTACGTACTTTTTCAAGCTCTCCACGTAAGCATTTATCGAAGCTCTCCCATGTGAAAAGTACGAACTTTGGATTGCTTTCCGCGGTGACCGAGAGCTTGCATGTGAATCCACCTTTATCATAAAGAGCGAGCATCTTTCTATCGCCAGAAGATCTCAAAGTCGCGTCGAGTCAGCACAAAAGCTCCGACAGCATTAATTTCACACTGAATCCGTATCGAGGGTGTCAGATTCCTTCGTGTCAGAGGGTGGCTGGTGGCTAGGGGGTGAAGTCAATCAGCGGAGTTTTTAGGGAGGATCTCGATTTCGAGAGGGTCTATTGCCCTAATCTTCTCGTCCGTCAAACCGATTTCGATGACAATTGAACATTGACAAAAAATCAGTAGCTATATCTCTAGGACCGAACAGTAATTTCATTCTCATACAAATAGTTAGAGATTCTTGAAACTATGTCATCGTAATGACGACAATAATGCTGATTTGTCCCTCTATTTCGACAGAGAAAATGCAGGAACGCCTATTTCGATATGTAGCTGAAACGCTCCTTGACAACCCGAAAGGAAGCCCTAGGATGTTCGAGAAACCGACCGTGGAAGTATCTACGGAAAAGGAGAGATCTCATACCTTTCTACGATGTTCTAGAGAGGTCAATGATTCAGTGAGTGTAGTATTACCGACTAGGCGAATAGCTCTCTTCGTCAGTAGTACAGGGCAATATAATCGTATATTTTGAACACCCTCTCAACTATTTTATTCATGGTTTAATTTCCTACTCGATATGAATATTACATCATCCGTATGGGGACGGATCAAGAATTTCCCCATGGTAAATCCTGCCTGTCGTAAGAGGCGATTAAATGGATACCTATAGGTGGAAGATGATGGTTCCCATCATCGCCTGGTGCTACACCACCACATCGACAGAGGTGCTGTGAAATGGGTAACTATCATGTTTCAGTATTTGGTCGATGCTTCGGTCATACCCTATCTCCTTCTTCCCAACCCAAACCGCCCATTTCAGCTGAAGAGAAATCTAGATGATGAATTCTCCTAGGGTAAAACACTCCGGAAGTAAAATACCTCTCCATTCGGATTTCCGGGCGAGAGGTGCTCGAGGGGGTTCACCATCGAAACATCTGAATTTGAAAATAGACCTTTGTAACATCCGAGGTCTGAACAAAAATAAACGATATTCATTACCATCTACAGGCTGAGAAACCAGATGTACTGGCTTTAACCGAGACGCAGGTCAACTCATCAACTAACACGACCTATATGCTCTGCCCTGGATATGAGCTCCATACCCGTTTCAGATTCAGAGGAGGTTTATGTCTCTTTTCCAGGAATGATCTCTCATGCCATCGTGAGGAGGAACTGGAACCAAAAGAATTCGATGTAATGTGGCTCAAGATCGATAACCACAAACAGACAAAGTTCATCTGCTGCCTTTATCTATCACCAAACGAACCAACTCCTGGTGATCTCTTCGAATTCCTTTCTTTGGAACTCGATTTCATCCAACAGAATCACCCAGCAGCTGAAATCATCATCATGGGGGATTTCAATGTCCACAACTCCACCTGGCTCAAATTCTCGAACAAAACAGATGACGCATGACGTCTGGCCGAGGCTTTCGCTATCACCTATGGTCTTGAGCAACTGATAAAAGAACCCACTCGGATCCCTGATATCAGCAATCATTATGCTAATACGCTCGACCTGTTCCTCACTAACAATCCGGAACCGTATGAAGTGAAAGTCCGTGCACCACTAGGAAACTCAGACCACACACTTATCTCCACGATATGTCCTTACATCACTCCGCGAACCAGTCCAACACCCCCACGCACTGTTTGGCATTACAATTCAGCCGACTGGGATGGCATTCGCATGTTTTTTTCCTTGGAGGAGAATGTGTTTTGAATCGGGAGATCCTACGCAATGTGCTGAAGAGATTTCGGAAATCATTATGCTGGGAATGAAAACTCACATACCACATAGCACCAAATCACGAACCACTGGTGAACCATGGTTCAATAGAACCAGCATACCGTCGTTGGCGCAGAAACTTAAGCCCGCAAACTAGAGCTGAGTATGTTGAAGCTAGGAATACATACAATCGAACAATGGATGAGTCTAAGGAGGCATACAACACGAAGATAAGATCAAGGCTCATAGAGTGTCCAAATGGTTCCCGTTCATTTTGGACCTTTGCCAAGGCAATCGGAAGAAATTTCACTTCTAGCTCATTTCCTCCCCTCACAAAGGATCATAATACATTGGCTATAACACCTCATGAAAAAGCCAAGACCTTCGCCAAAATGTTTGCATACAATTCTACCTTGGATCCACGAGGCCAGAAACTTCCCAAAATCGCTACCATCGATAACCGTATGCCAGAAATTGTCTTCCGGCAACGCACAATCACACACATTCTGCTCAGCCTCAACGATAAGAAGGCTATGGGGCCTGACGGAATACCGCCTATTGTTCTCAAGAAATGTGCCCCAGAACTAACACCAGTTCTTTGCAGGTTGTTCACCATTTCGTACACTCGGCGTATTTCCTTCTATCTAGAAGAAAGCTAGTGTCCAACCGATTCCAAAGAAGGGCAAGAAAATCCTCCCTAACAACTATAGACCGATTGCACTACTATCTGTGATCTCTAAAGTAATGGAAAAAGCAATCAACATCGAGCTCATCCGATATCTAGAGAGCTCAAGAATGGTGAACGACCGGCAATATGGCTTTCGTCACCAGAGGTCAACAGGAGATCTGCTTGCCTATGTGACACATAAGTGGCAGGTGTCAATAGAGAAACATGGGGAGTCTCTGGCTGTAGCCTTGGATATCTCCAAAGCATTTGACCGAGTTTGGCACCAAGGCCTCCTAGCGAAACTTCCGTCATATGGTTTGCCGCCCCAACTGTGTCTTTTACTATCGAGTTTTCTTGCAGATAGATCACTCTACGTGGTGGTAGAAGGGGTCTCGTCTGATACAATGACGATCAATGCTGGTGTTCCACAAGGCTCTGTCTTGGCACCAACTTTGTTCTTGCTCCACATCAATGATTTGTTGAATGTGACCTCCAGCCCAGTTCATAGCTTTGCGGATGATAGTACACTTCATTCTGCCTTTTCCTCTAGAGTCCCTATATCATCCAACGAGGCCAGAGGTGCAAGGCGAAGACAGGTCGATGCTTTAAATGAGGATCTGAAAAGAATTCTGTAATGGGGATCTGAGAATCTAGTACAGTTCAATGCAACTAAAACTCAAGCTTGTATGTTCACCAAGAAGGCTGATCACACAATGTCCAATTTGATGATGTCGGGTACCACTGTTCCTATGAGGTCGTCAATATCCATGCTAGGTGTCACCACCAACAATGCTCTCTCATGGGATCATGTGAGGTCCATTGCGAAAACTGCTTCACAAAAACTTGGTTTTCTACTCCGTTGCGAAGAGATACTCCACATCCCAGCAACTGCTTATGATCTACAAAGCAAAAATTCGACATGTCCTGGAGTACTGTTTACATGTTTGGAGCTCAGCCCCCAACAAACATACGCTAAAGCTCTCAGATTCAATTCAGAAGAGAGCTATTCGCCTAGTCGATGATACAACACTCACCAAATCATTGACCTCTCTAGATCATCGTAGAAAGGTGATCTATGCCTTTTTTATAGGTACTTTCACGGTCGGTGCTCAACGGAAATATCATCTATTATGCCACCACGCGCGATTCCTAGTAGACAAACCAGACGAACTCAAGCTGGTCACCCCTACACTGTCATGCTCGAGACCTGTCGAACATCGCTATACCAATCATCATTCATCAATAGAACGGCAACGTTGTGGAATTCTTTGCCTAGTGAAGTCTTTCCTGATGCCTACAATCAACAAACATTCAAGAAAAATGCCAACACCTTCCTACTCTCCCAAAATTCCACCGCTGGCTAACACGATGTTCCTCGAACATTATAGGTTTCCCTTTCGTGTTGTCCACAGATAAAAAAAAATTACAACAAAACTATTCAAATCATACGTGAATAATTGAAGAAGTTGTTTTCCTGTTCATACATTCATTTATGTTGACAGAAATACAGTTGAACATTTCGAAAAAAGATTATGGCCATCTGATCGCAATTTTTCAATGGGGCACCCTACATAAAATGATGTATAAACCAAACCAAGGGTGGGTATATGAAGTACCAAGAACAGACAAATTTTGAGAGGTGATAGGGAACATCGTAGTTAAAATTTTTTGTTTCGTGAATATGCGTCACCAAATGTGCGACCAAATGGATAAAAATCAAAATAAATAAACTAATTGAACAAATTGGTCAACTTTACAATCGACAATATTGACATTACAACATTGAACAGTTATTTTGAATCATCATGTATTTGTTAACACAGCAAAGTCCAACATTCACAAAAAGTGTTTTTTTTCTATGATAGTGAGTTCTCGAAACAGCATAATGTATAATACTGTCTGTAGGTTGATCGAGGAGATTATTTTCATTAGTCAAAATAATAATAGAAATTATAATTATTTCAATATACAGGGTGTTTCAAAGAAGATGACCCCCTTGCTAGGATACGCAGAATACTGAGAATAATTTTGCTCAGTAATAAAAGTTCGTAACGGCATGCGTATTCAAGATACAGAGGATCCACATTTTTTACGATTATGTCGAAACTACTGGTAACACATCCATAGTTGTTGCATATGTAAGTCTCTCCAGTTTATCTTGTTTTCTTTTTTTTTCACTATTTTATTCATTGTATTGTAATTTGTGCCCACTATATTGTCTTCACCCTGCTCAAGGAATCAGCTGTAAGGGTGGCGTAAACCTCAATGAATGAATAAATAAATAAAAAAACATTGCAACAAAATTCTTTATGAATATGTTTCAACTTTATTAATATATCATATAACATCAATATATCGCATAACTTTTTTGAGAATATTTTCTCGTTCATATTTTATGTCAATTTCAAAATCATTCAATTTCACCACAAAAAGGTATTCTTGGTATTCTTAATATTATATTCTCAAAGGTATAAGAAACTATTTGTTCATAAAACACCAAAACGATAACATTATTTCAATCCTGAAGTTATGAATTGAACAAAGAATCATAATGAGGAAATTGAAATAAATTTGACTTACTAAGAGCTTCAGCGTATTATGGGGGGCTGAACTCCAAATATCTGGAAGGTACTCCAGGACAGGACAGAAATTTGTGCTTTGTAAATGAGTTTTTTTGATGACAGGACATCTGAAAATGATGCTATCTGATAACCAGATTTTATTCCTGAAATCTAAATCGAAAAAAAAAACATGGTGTCATTGACAAATTGAGGATTTCTCTTTTAGGTATCCGAAGGTCAAATTTTAAGCGCAGTGACGTTAAAATAATTAATATAATTTCTATCTTAATCAGAAACGCGGAGAGAAAATCCCAGAAGATCTGTTGAAATGGGAAGGGAATAACAATTTTCAGTTATTCTAACAACTAGCAACTGTATTAAGGTAATACCGTGAGGATAAGTGAATTATTCTCGATAGTTTTTTACCTGTGCTTGGCTAAAATGTTGGAAAAAACAACGAGATTTATTTTCTCCCTCACTATTTGTCTGAGTGTCCTTCCTGTCTACCGATAATGTACTCTAGTTTAGAAAGATTCTGAGCATTTCGTCAGGGCATCATGGCGAAACGAGAGCAACAAACTTCAAAGGATCCTGTCTCTGCACCAGCATCTCCAAGTCTGGCAAACGTAATTTTATTGAGGACCCGAAAGTTTGGAAGTCGTAATAAGATAGAACGGCAAACGAGGAAATAGCGATCGAGAGGTTTTCCTTTTATTCTCGTTTTTTTTTCGATTCTGAAGTTGCTTGCGTTCGGGGTTTTTAGTGGAGGAAGTTTACGAGAGTGGAGTTCCTTTCGGATGTCAGAAGACATGTTGAGCACCTTTCTTTGTCACAGACGATTCATTCTTCATAGAAAAAAGTTGATAACGCTGGTAAATGAAAAAGAAGGCTCTAGTTTGTTTGGAAAGTAGAGAAAGTGATAAATCAATCGACGAAGATCGGTCATAGGCGTACCTTTTTCAGATATGAAATATTTAATGAACAGAAAATGTACTCAAATAAATCCTACATAAATATGTACAAAGCATTGGCTATTCATTATGTGATCGTAATCGTAATGTTCAATCGTTTCAGACATACAGAGGGAAGTTGAGGAACAGTTGATTATTCGTTAGTTTGATAGTACTATATATAGGCTGATGAATACTCACATCTTCTGATTAAAAATTCCACTTCCGTTTTCACCTCAAGTGATATCAACGTTCTTCAAATGACAACCTGTTTATCTTTTCGCATAATCTCATTCTGCGATAAATCCCCTAACAATCTCTATCGAGAAAACAGATAGTAAGACAGAAATAATTATTTTCGATGGACCCAACATAACACTATTTTATTGATACTGCAGTCATTTCACTGAAGTTGGATATGGAAGTGGTTGAGAACTTGTTTCTGTTGTATCTAAAAGTCATTTCAGCATCAAATTTTAGTGACGGAGAAAATTTTATCGATGAGTCATAATACTTACTTATAGTAGAATTTTCAAGGTTCCCTCATTTTCTTATTTCAAATAACACCCTGTCTGTCAAACCATTATTTTGTAAATAAGCCAATTTTGTTGTCAGAATAATTATTGAAATACTTATTGGTGGATCTTCAAACTCTCGGATTCATTCATTCTATTTTCCCGAAAATAAGAACTTCAATAATAATAATAATATTTATATTACATAAACAAAAACAACATTGCAATCATGAATTTCGAAAATAAGTTGCTCCATAATTTTGAATATAAGATCGATTTCTGTGACAACACGTTTCTCATTTGATTCAGGGTTTAATGTTTTGTTGAAAGCATATCATAATTACTCTTCAAGATGATCTATTTCGTACAAAATGATATACAGGGTCGCTGATATGTATGGAAACGGTCGATTATTTCCTAAAGTAAGATAGCTAGCGAAAAATGTTAGGATACAAAAGTTGTAGGGTTTTTCAAAATCCATTAAGCTAATGAAAAATTAAGTATACAGGATTAGTCAAAAAGTCAGGACGAAACAAAGTTGTTTTTTCTCTAATGGGACACCCTGTATATTATTCCACATTCCAATTCTGCTCAAAATTCTGAACAAAATTGATAAAGCGCATCATTTCCTAAATTCAACCGATTTCGAGATATCGAATTTTGAAAATAACTTATAATAAATTATCTAAAAATGTTAGTCCATTAAGTTCATAGTCCATCAAGTTACCTTTGAAAGTTTCCAGCTCCATAACAACGCCGCGTCGTTCTTTTGTCTGTGTGACAGTGGTGATCTTGACAACACATGTCAAAAATACATTTAGTGTAAATAATAATAAATTTTGTTCAGCGAGTTCATTACTGTCAGGAGGTAAATGGTAAACACTTTGAGCACCTTATTAGATAGAATTCCAAAGAAAAATTTGTTGTTTATTAAAACTTGTTTTCTCTCTTTTTCTCCTGTCTTAACTATTGTTTTCATAAAATTTTAAATATCCTGGACATTCATTAAAAAATACATTTTATTGTTTTAATTGCATTTTAATCAACCCTGAACAATTATGCTTTTTTTATTTTCTGTAAGAAAATTATAATTAAATTGTAATCATAATATCCACATACCCCACCTTTTGTGACTTTCATAATAAATATGCATCATTTCGTGCTTTTTCTTTAATAAATTTGAGAGTAGTAAAAAGTTATTTTCAAAATTCGATATCTCGAAATCGGTTAAATTTAGGAAATGATGAGCTTCATCAATTTTGTTCAGAATTTCGAGCAGAATTGAAATGTTGAATAATATACAGGGTGTCCCATTAGAGAAAAAGCAACTTTGTTTCGTCCTGACTTTTTGACTCATCCTGTATACTTGATTTTTCATTAGCTGAATGGATTTTAAAAAACCCTACAACTTTTGTATCCTAACATTTTTCGCTAGCTATCTTACTTTAGGAAATAATCGACCGTTTCCATACATATCAGCGACCCTGTACAAACGAATCAATATTAAAATATATTGATTCATCCATTTGAAATGAAATTAAATCATATCTTGACTTTCGTCAAATAATATTCTGAATTCAATGGGTCGATTTTTTCGACTGAATGCATAGTAAATCCCACACTGAACGCAATCATGGAAGAATTTACAGTGTGTAATTTCAAATGAGAAAGTTGTAGAACCTTGATTGAAATATCGATGAGGTATAACTCATTGATTAAATTCGAACAATGTTAGTATACAACAGCATTTTTCAACCATATCCATAGCCATTTCCTGAGAAATGTCTGCAATATCAACTGAAAGGTTGTATGTTGTGTAGGGTTGAGAGTGGTCTGGGACTATCGAACTGTGCCCAATATGGTTTGATTTCTTATGTACTCTTCACCATAGAGTGCCCAGAAAAAAAAAAATAAATTGGCACTCTCTCAAAACATACATGCATCAAATGGATGTATGAAAAGTTGTGCTATACAAAGTTTCCCAATAATCTTTCCTGTTCAATGGGATATCCCGTAAACAACACCCATTTCTGCCCACCCTGAACATAAGATGATTATAGATTGGTAATTCAAAATCAATCCTCAATTTCACGGTCATTGAAGAGAAATGTTGGAAGTGCATGTGCATTCGAATGTGTATTCTTGAATATTTCAGATTTTGACAATTATGATGATTGTGGTATTTTGTCTCGTAAATTTCTCGTGAAGCTCTCGTACACTATTTCCTCATATGATTTTTTTCAAACTCTTGGACTTTCCCAAGGGTGAATTTCAAGCCCAGTGACATTCTAGGGCAGATCACAAATCTGTCGCGAAACAGATCGCAATCTTAAAAAGGCGACACTTTGGGGGAAGGACGTTTTGGTGGAGGGGGGCGGTCATTTTGAGGCAAATCATAAGTTTTTTTTTTATCTGTGGACAACACGGAAGGGAAACCTATGATGTTCGAGGAACATCGTGTCAGCCAGCGGTGGAATTTTGGGAGAGTAGGAAGGTGTTGGAATTTTCTTGAAAGATTGGAGGTTGTAAGCATCAGGAAAGACTTCACTAGGCGAAGAATTCCATAACTTTGCCGTTCTATTGAGGAATGATGCTTGGTATAGCGATGTTCGACAGGTCTCGAGCCTGACAGTGTAGGGGTGACCAGCTTGAGCTCGTCTGGTTTGTCTACTAGGAATCGCGCGTGGTGGCATAATAGATGATATTTCCGTTGAGCACCAACCGTGAAAGTACCTATAAAAAAGGCAGAGATCGCCGACCTTTTTACGATGATCCACAGAGGTCAATGATTTGGTGAGTGTTGTGTCTCTGCTGAATTGAATCTAAGAGCTTAAGCGTATGTTTGGGGGCTGAGCTCCAAACATGTGAACAGTACTCCAGGACAGGTCGAATTTGTGCTTTGTAGATCATAAGCAGTTGCTGGGATGTGAAGTATCTCTTTGCACGGAAAAGGAAACCGAGTTTTTGTGAAGCAGTTTTCGCAACGGACCTCACATGATTGTCCCATGAGAAAGCACTGTTGGTGGTGACACCCAGCATGGATATTGACGACCTCATAGGAACAGTGGTACCCGACATCATCAAATTGGGCATTGTGTGATCAGCCTTCTTGGTGAACATACAAGCTTGAGTTTTAGTTGCATTGAACTGCATTAGATTCTCAGATCCCCATTTCAGAATTCTTTTCAGATCCTCATTTGAAGCATCGACCTGTCTTCGCCTAGCACCTCTGGCCTCGTTGGATGATATAGGGGCTCTAGAGGAAAAGGCAAAATGAAGTGTACTATCATCCGCAAAGCTATGAACTGGGCTGGAGGTCACATTCAACAAATCATTGATGTGGAGCAGAAACAAAGTTGGTGCCCAGACAGAGCCTTGTGGAACACCAGCATTGATCGTCATTGTGTCAGACGAGACCCCGTCTACCACCACGTAGAGTGATCTATCTGCAAGAAAACTCGATAGTAAAAGACACAGTTAAACCATATGACGGAAGTTTCGCTAGGAGGCCTTGGTGCCAAACTCGGTCAAATGCTTTGGAGATATGGAGATCCAAAGTATGTCCGTACTACAAATATGTCGTGATAATTATTATAAGTTCTATTTTCATTTGTATAAATGAGTTGAGAAAATCCCAGATATCTAGAACATGAAAATACCATAGGACAGTAGTTCTGCATAGATTGCGTCTGAGCTAATTAGCAAATTTTTGATCTGATGTGAATGCTAACATTCTTCCAGTGTACTTGACGGAAATCATAGTGTTTTTCAAATCAGCTACTACACTCAGAATAAGAGTTTAAGATTGATCATTATGAGAAATTCAAATTGCAAATGATGAAGAACAATCAGTGATCTTATCGTTTGACAATAATGATGATAATAAATGAATCGAAGTGGATGAATGAACTTCCTTCTCATCCAGTGTACGATGAATGAAAGATATTTTAACTTGATGTATTACCACGACTTCATCATTCACAGTTGTATAAGGGATTCAAAACAATAATGCGGGTATGTACACACATGTTTCACATATTCTAATCTTGATTAATGCTAGTGCCACTAGCCGCGAGCCTAATTTTTCCTATCTGAAATCACTTGAAGAGATTGAATTTCTATTTTGGCACTTGCCACCGCCACCAAATTCAATTGTATAGCGATCCATTTTAATTTTCCAGGGCTTATTTCGACCCTCTGTCCGTCCCTTTGCACATAAACCATAATAATGGATCTCCAGCGCCCCGGAATAAAAGTGATAAATTATTCAATTTCGAAGTAAAAGCCCAAACATACGAAGATATCGATCTCGATCGGCTCGACACATGTAAATCGTCGGACGTTTTTACACTTGATTCATAAGCGAAAGGGCTGAAGGGACTGAGGACTGAATTAGACCGAGAGGAAATGGTCGTCGGTTTGTCACCTGCGACCGCTATTGTATGTATACGGGGTGGCCATCATGAAATCCTACGATTCGGTACTTTTCATCTAAAAGAAAGTGCTCGAACTTTTTGCAGTAGTGCGAAATAAAAGTTATGTAATCAACTAGAAAGTTTTTGCTTCGAGCTGTCTGAACGACTTTTTAAAAATAACTGAGCTAGAGTCGAGAATGACGTTCTCGGCTTGAGGTTAATTCAGTAACTAAGTTCATTTCTCATCAAATACACTATCAAATAAAATTCATAAATTCAACTATGCATTATGAATAACAGAGATAACAATTCATTATACAAAGAGTTTATTGTTCAGTGGCACCCTAACTAGTATATCAATAGTAAGCGCGCGTTAATGTTCGAGATCATCAATCGCTATATAATATACCATACCTCATTTGCAATGAAAAAGAGGATACCCGTTATTGGTATTCATCGGGGTTGTCCAATTGCAATAATTATCCGACTTGTATTGTCATGACAGTCAACTTGTCAACTATGGCATTCGTTGAAAATATAAATGCAAAACACTTTTATTTGTTGAAAACTAGATCAACAAGAATCACCGAAACGTCCTATATGAGCTGTTTGAACACGGAAGATCTTGATTGATATCCACTTTTTTCATTCAAATACAGATCTCACCTAATATCAGCTTCAAAGTGATACGCCACGATGTATGTTTGGTTGCCTATACCCACGATCATGCATGAATAGAGAAATTGATCGTTAATGAGGGTCATTAACGATCAATTCCATGAACGTTAAACGGACTCCTTAATACGAGATCCACGGAAATTGTTATTTACACACCCAGTTAGTGGAGATCATTATATTGATATTTTCAATGATAGAAAGAGTTGAATTCTGTCAGATATATTTTATTGACTGTCAAATAAAAAGTCACCTTTTCTGATCGAATTCATATTGATCTATTCAAAATTCTCTCTCGACGGTGATAATTTTATTTACTATCAAGGAACATGTACAGGGTTATCCATCGAAGAGGCCCACCACTGTTTTTCCTTATTATATTATTAAATGTGTTTTATTGCTGAAAAGAAAAAACAATATACGGAAATTGAATACCGTGATGTGGCTTGAGATAATGTTCGTGGATATTTTGAATAATATCTCAAATTAATAGCTTACAAATACGTTGACAAAAACTATGGAGTTGTTCACCAAATGCGGCAATAGGTTTCCAAGGCAACGCTTTTATATCCCTTCTTTCCTCATGTTATCAAGATATGCTATTGGGTAAGTTGATTTTTACTCTTTTCTCGAAAACCAAGCAAGATAAGAAAAAAGAGGCAGACATTTGTATTTTAGGTGCCTAATCCGAAAAATATGAAAAAGAATAAGTCAGTGGCGTACTTTATTTTTGTAGAAAATATTCGTTGAATACCAGAACGCCTTTGGACATAATAAATTCAATCGAGTTCGAGAGAAATCCGTCCCCCTATACGACAAATTATGACGAATCACAAAAAAAAATTGTAGAGGATGTTTAAGATATCTAAGATAAAGCCGAGAAAATAATTTTTTGAAAATAGTTGAATACATTGTTTTTTGGAAATCGAGCATATTTGTATACAGACATATTTGTATGAACATTTTGTCTTAAAATCATCCACACCTTTTATCATCATAGTTCTGTGAAACTATAAATATAAACCTACTGTCGCTACTATGAAAGCATTTCTTTTTGATTCTAACGAAAATGACAGTCATTATTGAAAAACAATTCATAGTTATCATCATTGAATACAAACGTGTTCTAAACATCACTTGATTCACTATCGTTTCACCATATACTATTCGTTCTGCTTCAAGTTTAGAGTCTCTTGACTCTTTAGAAAATTTAAAATCTTCAGCAGTTTGCCTATACTCACTATATTCTAGTACAATGTTCACGAATCTAAGGATTGGAAATGTGAAATGAAAAATTATTAGAGGGCGAAAAGATTGTCCCAGAATTGTGGCGGTTCTCTGATAGTCTGAAACCTACTAAAGTTTGCTGTGCGAGTTACTCGACAACATATTCTGTATGATCCTGTTAATCTCATGATCCTCATCCTATGCATTTCCATGTTCAAATCGCTAGTAGATTCCCTTGAAGCAGCATACATGAAACAGGAACAAATTAATATCACCTCCACTTCCGAACTGAGTAATGAACAAGTTACTTGCGCTAGATCTATTGTCAATACAAGATCCTTCCATTGCACCTTCGAACTTCTCGGGATGAATCCATATGATGAAATATATGATTAGTGTGTAGTATGAACAATCGCCAGTTTCGAAAGATAAACTCCAGCTTCATCAACAGAACTATTGAGAGTTTGCAGACTGATTCCTATCAGACTGTATTATGCTGACAATTTCCTGGTACAAAGAAAAACAAAAGAGAGAAGGGGAAGGATCTCTCCTCCACCCATGCACTTGGCAGGCTTCTGTATGATTCTAAGCAATTGAGTTTAGGAAGTGAATAGAAAGAAATTTTTTTACCAAGGCTGTAGACTAGAGTGCTACCTTTCGGTTTGACTTCAGTTTTCCAAGTTTATTGTAATATTGTCCCCCTGTCTCTTCCTTTTTCATGCCTTCCTTCTCGCTTCTATCCATATATCTGTACAATTAACCGATGAAATCTATTGTCATTGATACTTGATAAGATTCCCAGATGATTCAGTTTTGCTTTTTCGTTTCCTGATTCATCGACTACTTGTTGTCTCTGCTCCTTCTAGATCTGGCAGTTCATTGATCTGTGGCTGGAAGTGCAGTTCTAGAATCTATTTCATCCAATAGTTGTTGTCTCTGCCCATTGTAGTTCTGGCAATTCATTGATCTGTGGCTGGGAGTGTCTGAAATGCCACGATTTCGGCAATTAGGTGTCTCTCCTATTCTGTACGATCTCATTTCTTCGAAATATATCTATATAGCTGTGACATGTAGTCTTAGAGCTGTCCAGTATCTGTATTCGCTTGCTATGATTCGCTCTTCTAACACATTTGCTTCCCCTGTTAGCTTATAAGTTGCCTGTTTGGGTCTCTCTTTGGACTGTTCTGTAAGCTCCTATGATGCATCTCATGCACAATGCTTGTAATGTCCTCAGTTTTCTTATTGTTGTTTCAAGTTTAAGTTTGTGATGAAAGAATTAGAGTCCCTAGCTTAATATCGAAATGAATCATGTTTGTTGCGTGCCCCAGTTTTTTCCATTTCATGAACATACGCTACCTCAGTTTATGTAATAAGGCGATGCATTTGTTGATGATGTAGTCTATATTTTCTTTAAAAAACTTAATGCCCAAATTGAGTTAGTTCTTGCCACTGGGACTCCTCCCAGTCTCACCGCGGTCTTTCTTCCGTTTGAAATTTTTGAGAAGACTGTGTGTGTGTGATTGGGCCCAATTTCACAGTGTCCTCAAGCTTTCGTTCATTTTTACCTCCGCAAAGTGTTTCTGTTATGTCCCGTCGTTGCGATGGTTAAATCATCAGTATACGCTACGAGACTTACGCGATCTGTCCATCTTGTCCTCAGCAGAGGCTCCACAGTGAGGTTCCAGTGGAAGGGTCTCAGCGCGGAACCTTGCGAGCAACCCTTGGTGAGTGTCTTATTGACTTGATCGGTAGGAGACTTTGCGATCTCTCGAGTAGTTTTTCATTATTCCCACTGCTGGAGCTGGTGGTTCGATGTCATGTAGGTACATGAGCAATCCGTTAACCACATATTGTCAAAGTTTTCGCCTATGTCGACGAATGTGGTAGCTTTGTGTGTGGCTGGACTGTTTATGTTTTCTATCTTATAGCCTATTGGGTGGATATACAAGGTACGAATCTGTATTCATTTTTCCTTATTAGTAGAAACATTTTCTACTGAATTTGGTCAGAGTGTTTATGAACGAGTAGTTCATAAATGGCAGAAGAATACTCCTTCATGCCTTGAAACGGTTCAATCTTTGGTAATATGCTGATCCTACTATAGTGGTAGGTTCTATGGCTAATGGTCAACAAATATCTTAGTTTTTGCACCATTGATTACGAATATACTGTAGTATCTCTAATAATATCTCTTCAATTCCTATACAACATCGGATATCCTATGAACATCCAAATCGAGTCCAATTCATGTATGAATATCATCGAGTACTTCTGGAAGTCCATGGGATGTTCGAAATTTACCCACAGAGGATAATGTAGAAGTCAAAAATATGTGAATCAAAATGATTCAAAGATTTCAAATGCATACTTGATAATGTATATTACTGGAAAAGAGAGGAAACATTGGATAGGGTTTCAGGTTTCAAGCGTTTTTTGGGCATCCATAGGATATTCTTATTGGACCCTTGGGGTACACCGTTTCCTCACATATTCGAAATTAAGTTGATCTGTTAATTTTTCGTCAGTTCAAATGAATTTAGGAAATCTTCTATTATATAATTCATGATGATGAATTAATTATTCGTTGATGTTGCTCTCAACACATCGATGTGTTTTTATTACTGTGACATCAAACATATCTATATCGAATGTAGCTTGTTGGCTGGGTACTGCCAGTATATTTTTCTGTTTCAAATCTTCTGACTATGACTTGCTACTGAAATGAGCAGTATCATCAGACGCCCCGAATACTGATGGTTAGGATTTAAATCTTCAACAAGTGTGACTGCCTGGAGGTGGTGGCATTAGACCAATGAGCAAAAGGTCGCAGGATCTATTTCCGTGACACCAGTTTTTTCTTGATTTCTGACATCCATAAGAGATATCTAATGGACGCCCAGGCTGGTAGCCTAAGGATGTTCTTGATCCCAATAGCAATAGGGTTGATTTATTTTATCCAGGAAATAATATGAAATTCAAACATAAAAATATAGAGAATGTTTGTTCCATTTAAAATCTCCATTTCCGTTTTGATGAAATTTCAAGTTTCTTCAGTAATCTTCCTTTGGTTAGATTCAGCCTTGATTCGACATGTCGATGAAAATTGATGCAAACTAGAACATAGAAGATCCAAAATGCATTTTGTCTGATATCTTGTCAACCAAGAAACATTTTTTTAAACTCTAGTCATCGACTGGAGTGGTATGACATTTCTTACATGCATATCCAGCGTAGTGAGTTGTCATTCAAAATTCATAGCAGTAACCATCTTGAGCTCGTCTAGAGAGAGATCCTGTCTACGATGTTCTAGAAAGGTCAATGAGTTTGTTTAAGTGCGGTATCACCGATCAGCGAATTTCTCTCTTCCAAATAGATCTGGGAGCTGGACTACGACCTGACATAATCATATCATCATAAGACACAAGGTCGTGTTCTCGCTGTATTGATTCTATCAGAAAATTTGCAGTACTCATAAACATTTACAACTTGTGGGAAAAGAGAACCATTTTGTACCACTCTGTGCATTAACATAGAGCAAAGTTTTTATTGTAATTTTCCTAATTTATATGCTTTGAAATTCTGTATTCTATATCTAGATAACGCTCTGCTTGGTCAGATCATTACAGAATCAAGATAAGCGATTTCGAAATGAAGAAAAACCCGCATTCTCAATGGAAAAACATTCCATCACTGTTTCTAATTAAAGCACAATTATAAAATTTTATACGGACTTCGAGGTACTTAACTTTCGTTTATGTATGTATATGTGCCTGTGCCCGTAAAATAGCCTTCCTGGAAGGGATTTTTTATTGGTATGGTACTAATTCTTGAGCATTTTTATAGACCCTCGTCTCTATTTCACTCGATATAATATTTTTATTGCTCTCAGCTGACTTATCGGTTATTATTTCCTGTGGGTGGTCGGTGGATAAGAAACACATCGTGTATAGGACAAACAGAACGTGATTCTTATCATTTTACGATTTGTCACCAATTAATTTCCATTGATCCCCAATTTTGTGAAGTTTGATGGATAATTATTGATCACGTTGAGTAGTAATCATTGTTTTTTAAACAGTCAAGTTGGCTATGATAGATGCGTTCTTGGTTAAGATATTTTCATGACCATTTTCAACAATAATTAGTTTGTAAAACAGAGTGTCTTTATTGAAAATAGCGGTTTCTGAAATTCATTCATTAACCCCCCCGAAAAATTAGGTGTGAAGTTCCTTCAATTGTAATCAAGATTGAAAACTTCAATTATCATTTCGATGATCTTTTCTTATTTATAATGGCATATATATACATGGAATATTTCAAATATTGCAAGGTTGCCGCTCATCCTAGGAAGAAGTTGCAGCTACATTATTCGAAATTTGTAATATATTATATAGTACCTATACAATATATAAAACCTCCGTCAGATTTCCCTTCATCTTAATTACCCCATACATATTGGCGAGAATTAACGAATATTATAAGAATATTATAAAGATAGAGAAGAAATATGATATCGAACCGTTCTTATGCTGAAAAGTCAAAAAGAAAAGCCGTGCGTATAGTATTAGTGTATTCATCTATTAATTCAACATTTAACATGTATTATATTATGATGCGACCTCATTCACGAATAATACAATGCCACAATGAAGTATTCCTCACAGAAAGACCTGAATTTTACGAGGCGTTCAAAATCAAAACACACGGAAATGATCAGTAGAATAGGTGATGTTGTTAGGGAAGTGACAATATTATAGGGAAAATAATAAGATATACAGGAGGTTCCAGAGTTTCATTTTTTTTTCAAGTGTACCAAATGTCTGTATTTCTTCACCACCCTGTATGTATTAACTAAATTTGGCTCTGGGCTAGGAAGCCTCAAGATATCACCTAATTTCATACCGAATTTCATCATATTTTCTCATGAGAATGCAAAAATATCAGCAATTTTTGGATTTCATGTTTTCAGAGAAGAAAAATATTATTTTTCATTTCGTAATATGTCACATATAGATATAGGGAAATGATAGGTGAAGTTGTTGGAGAAGTGATAGAAATACCCAAAATGATATAATATGCATGCATGGTGTTCAATATGAAATATAAGTTGCAATTACCAAGGAAGAAGCGGCAAGTCGCATTACCACGTACACTCGTACACACTAATAAATTTTCTGTTCAAACGATTTGTCGGATAGTTTTTCATAAACGACTGAATAACGCTCTTCGTGGAAACTCCTGTATAGTATGATAGTAAAATAATTAAAACCATATTATACGTCAAGCTGGGACTGTATGTGATCATTAGGTATTTATATAGAGCCAATCAACGGCATAGATTGATTCATTCTGAAAAAAAAACTAGAAATAGAAACTAAGAATATTTGATCATAATTTTGGAACATAGGGGCTGAAATAAAATGGGTTTTCAGAAAACCAATTGACCTGACACATAACTGCCAGCCACCAAACAGTTTGGATTTTATTATTGAATGAACTCGTAAAATCGTGAGGAAACAAATATTGACTAATACATACATAGCATCCTTGATATAATTCAATTGAAATACAGAAAAAATAGCCTTTCGCACTGTCAAATTAGTGTCACGCCGCAATAGGTACTGATACACAGAGATATTTTCCTACAACCACCCAAGTAAAAGCGCTTTCAGCATGGTTTCGTTATTTAGAAGGGATCCAATTTCACCATGGCAACAGTAAAGCAAAACTCGCTAGTGTCGAAATATAGTGTGAATAGTTGGCGAATTTCGTGTAATTCTTATAAATGAATAATGATGATTCAAATTATTATGGTCGTAGGAAAGCTAGTGTGCAAAGCAAGTGTATTCCAAACACTCTGTACATTTCCGAATTCGATAATGACAAATCTTCTCCAATTGTCATTGAGCGAACTCAAAAAAAAACACAAAAACTCAAGAAACATGAACATGACTAACAGTATTTGCAGTCTGCAGAATTTCGGCAATTTCCAGTGCAGAAATAGGGCATCAAAACAGTTTTTGCAGTTCTAACAATGTTCCGTTCATCATAGACCTTGTGTGTTAGTATTTGTAAACTCTTGGAATCGATGTGAATTGTTCGACTCTGACGACTGTTCTATCAGAAGAAGGGCATTGCCGCAATTTACTTTTCCGAATAGAATATTCTCCGTGCCTACTTTTGGCGATCTCAGCAACCGTCGAAAATCGAAAATGTTTTCCGATCACGGATTCGCTCTATGCGACGTCTCGAGTTCGAATGAAGATTGCCAAATGCTGGTCGGGACCTGCAATGAATAAAACCAGGAATTCGTGGAATACCTACTTTCCAGATCTGCATTCGTTTATCTCGTCGAGATGAGATTCACTCGAAGGCTCACTTGCCTGATTGATGAAAAAAAAATCCAAACTAAATGCCGTCTCTGACTCGATGTTGTCATTTAGAAGGTTAGAACTGTTTGGAAATGTCATTGTTTTAGAGTTTTGAGGGTTCACGTACTTTCATACGTATATTATATATTCCCTCAACTTTTCCATTTATAGGTATTGATTCCAAATTTACTCTTTTGTTCTACCAATCACCTCTTTTACTTTTCCAGGTGGACAAACTAGAGGCTACAGGAGTTCAGGCTGGTTACAACTACATTCTCAGGCTCGGACCCATCACTTTTTCGCTCTACCAAGCATCATCCATCAATAGAGAAGTTGTGGAGTTGTAGAGAGCCTAGTTAAATTTCATCGGTTGATAGAATTCACGAAATATTATGTCTTTCGAAGTGTAATGCATATGACACAGGCAATATATCTACATTGTTGAAATACTGTAGTCCTCTTCTAGACAAGTTCATTGCTGATATAATCAATTGCTGTCATCTGACTGATAGCTTTCTTACGGAATAGAATCACAAGTCCTCTTTCTAAATTTCCAAACCAACTGTGATATCCTGATATCTGATCTAAGACCAGTGAGTATATTATATGTGCTTTATCGAAAATTTTGCATAAACACATAATACAATTTTTAAAATCGATTGACATCCTTCCCCTTAATCAGTCATATTACTAAGACACATGATTATGGAGAAATTGCCATGTTCTGACTTCTAATATTCTAACGCCTTCGTTAATAACAACCATAGAGTATATTATCAGCTGAATTGAGATATTACGTACTCTATGTAAGTTATTCGAGGAGGTGGTATGCATTCATTTTTCGGCTCTTCGGTGGGATTTTGTATCCTCTGTTTTGAAAAGAATATGATAGAAGTTATTGAAAATTATCACAATATATTTGTAGAAAAGGACAGATTTGTCACTGCGCTTCAAATTAAACCGTTAGATACCTAGAAGAGAAATTCTCAATTTGTTAGTGACACCTTGTTTTTTGAAAAATTTGGAAATATACATATAAAAACAGAACTTCTTGTCATCTTAGTTAGGGAACGAATCTGCTTCCGTTGAAAACGGACCGATAAAAAATCTGTCCTTACTACGAATATATTGAAATAGTGGATCAATAACTTGTATTTCATTTTTTTTAGAAACGAGTAGAGAAAATGCCACCCAAAAGCCAAAAAATGAGATATTACGAATTCATCACATGTTATTTGACAGATCGTACTCAGATGGTGAGTTGTAATGACTCACTCTCTAATAGAACGTCAATTCGTAATGGTGTGTCGCAAGGATTGGTAATCGGTCCCTTATTATTCCTTGTTTACACAACAAGCATCATAAAATCAATTACTCATGGTTTCACACATGCTTTCGCGGATGACACTCAACTGGTATAAACATTCCAAGCAAATAACTATGATCAGGTGGAGGTTGGAATCAATTCTGAACTTGAGAATCTGTATCATATATGGAACAATAATAATCTCGAAATGAATCCAGATAAGTCTGAAGCTATGCTATCTGGTGACAGAAAATCACAAGTTATAACGGAAGATTCTAATGATATAAATATTAACAATAAGAAGATTGAAGTCGTTTCGGGAGCACGAACCTTCGAATTATAATCGATGATAAATTGAAATTGATGAATCATATAAATAAACATAGCCAGAAATCATACTTCGCTCCTAAAATTCGTCATAGTAGTAGGCAGCTGTTGAATAATGCCATGAGAAAAAAACTTGAACGAAATCTTAGTGCTATCGAATTTCAACTATGCAGATTTCGTATAAGGCTTTCGTAGACTTGAGTGTAAGTGTAAAATTCGAAGATCTCAGTTGGTTCAATATGAATGATAGGTCATCACATCTCTTGCAATTCGTTCATAAGCGCAGGTAAATACGAAAAAAAATGAATTATAGACGAAACATACTTAGAATCAGCAGATATTAGATAATAAGTTTGAGTTATTGTGCACCAAAGCAATATAATGAATTACCTGACTATCTGAAAGTATTGAATATGAATTTATTCAAGCCAAGAAAGAAATATATATTGTGGAAATCGAACTGTATTCGTTCGGCCACCAAACATTATATATTCGGTGGTTCGGCACTGATAATGCGAAACCAGCATTTCTGTAGGTGAATAGGTTGTAATTTGAGTTTTAGTTTTAAATGAGGTTAGGTGGAAGAATAGCTTTAGCTGAAAAGCCTGTCTTTCCTGACGACCTCCAAACCCTCAACAAAAATTCCATTACCCTCCGTCTCTTCCAACATTCGATCACTGACTAACAGGATGTTCCTCGAACATTATAGGTTTATCTTTCCTTTTCCTTCGTGTTGTCACAAGATACAAAAAAACTTTAAGATTTCAATAATGAGAACAGCAAAACAGTTGTACAGTGCATCCCATTTTGATTGAGACTGTCAGGTTCATCGGTTGCTATTGAAGATGGAGAGTTCCGTTATTCACGTTCCTTTTCTACTTCTTTTTGAAACTCAAGATATCCCCATCAGATTTCGCATAACTATTTCTGTCTATAAGGTAAAGGGCGATTTTGAAAATTAATACTTTTTGAACCCCTTCTATATCTACTAAGTTATTAGAAGTACTATTGCGTAAGAGTGATAGAAAATTCTTCGCTAAATCCAGTAGCGTATTAATTTTTCTCAGGGTATGGTTTTGAGAATACGACACAAACTTATATTTTCATCAATGGAACTGGAAATGGAATGGTATTGCATCATTTCGTGGAATTTTCTCTTCAAAATGATGTATAATACTTTACAGATTGGGTTTTCAGAAATGATGACAGTACTTAAATCATTATATTATGAAGAATCATTATATTATGATTAGTTGTCCAATGATTCTCCATATGAAATGAGTTTGAATTGAAGAAGTTTCATAGGAAAGTATAAGAGAATAAAAATACTACGAACACTAATTTACTAACAAGAGACGTATTTACCTGATGTGTTTTGTGTTAGTGCTCGTATTCTTTTTCTTTTTTATATGGAAAGTCCATGGTTTACTAGCATCATCCCAATACAATCCAAAATACAGGGTGTTCCATTGAAATAATATAAGTTTTTATCGTACCATCAAAACCATTTCCGGAAAAAAAGGAGTATGCCTCTGGATTCAGTGCAGAATTCTTTATCAGGCATAGTTCTAAGCTCACCAGTATTTCTAATAACTCCGTAGATATAAACAGAAACAGTTATGCCAAATCTCATGGAACCATATTCAGTTTTGAAAAAAAGTAGCAAAGGAATGTAAAAACCGGAAGGCTCCTTCTCTAATAGCGACTGAAAAACCTAGCAATCTCAACCGAAATGGGAGGCACTGTACATTACAATGAAAAGATGATATGAACTTGAAAAAAAAATGCACATGATTCAAATATTCATGGTCGTATGTAAAATAGTGTACCCAACTCATTGGAAAGTGAATTTCTTGCACTCCTCATATTTCTGCATTGCTAAATATCTACTCATACGAAATATGTCACTTCTCACACTACTTATAAATATACTTTTATATAATTATACAAGTGCTTCCAAATTCTATTATATCATGGCCTTTATTATATAGCCCGCATCGAGATGATAATCTTTCATGCCTCTTTTTCCATATGACTCCGTTTCAACTCTTTTATTTCAACCACTGGAATATATTGTTTTGACGACAGTTATAGATAGATAGATCGAAACGTATCTCTTTCCGTGGTCATTATTCAAGAAATGGTAGGAGAGTCGGTCATATTTATGAATGATGCCGGCGTGCGGTGACACATTTATAAGTCACGGGGAGTGTTCAGTTTCTGTCATAATCGTGGGAGTGAGTTTATCTAGTGAGCGTTTAAAAATAGTAAGGCTCGAAGTGCGAACAAGATATTTCACTTCAGCTGTCAGCTACAATTGTGCCTTCAGTCAATTTAACTATCTGGTGTAGGGGTTAGGGTACTCCATATGCCTTATAATAGATTGAGGATTAGTTTTGAAAAACTGATACACTAATATTTTTCACGCTTTCATGGCAAATCTTGTAATACCGATATTTTTCATTCACCGCAGATGATCTAAGGAAGAAACGAATAGTTTCTTTTTTATATCCAGAAAGTCAACACTCAGTATCTTGAAATTTCGATATCCTGGGTTGAAATACCTAAGTTGAAATTTCAACTCGGTTATGTTGAAATTAGTATATTCATCAAGAAATTGGTAACTTAGTATCTATTTAATTTATATCTTACTTAGGAAGTATGTAACTTGTATGTAATTCTGACATAGTATCATAGAATTCTGAGGTAGAAGTCAGAATTCTGACAAACATTGAAAAATTCTGAAATGAAGTCAGAATTTAGACATTCTGGCATGATCATTTTAATGATTCCAAACTATATCCCGAAATTCTGAGAAACTGTGGCACATTCTGACTCTATCTAAGAATTCTGACTTGATTCACAGTTGTTTTTTTATATTCTTTGACAACACGAGAGGGAATCCTATGCCAACGAAAATAATATTTCGGAGATATATAATTCTGACATAGTATTACAGAATTCTGAGATAGTATTCTATATTTCAGAATTCTGAGATGCAAGTCAGAATTCTAACATACATCACAAAATTCTGGGGAGAAGTCAGAATTCTGCGATGAATGATTCTAAACTATTTGTCCGGATTCTACGCAACTGTGTCAGAATTCTGACGCTATCTAGGTACTATGTCACAGCTTCTGAGATACTCCATCAGAATTCTGTGATACTGACAGAATTCAGAAGTGTCAAAAAAACATTCATTTTGGCACTTTCGCAGTAATAAGCTATTGAAAGAAGAATTCCAAGCGCCCAAATGTAGAAAAAACTATAGATTACAGGGATCCGATGAACCGAAGAACCGAAAGAACCGAAAGAGATCTTAGATTAATTTTTCATGACAATCATCAAAAATCTCAATGAGCTACCCTTCTAACCTGAAGACAGAATTGCGCTCAATCGAGTTTGTTGTTACCATGAAAGAAGTTTTGTTTCGTGGCCGTTCATCTTTTTTTTTCGAAAAAATAGAGTGAATAAAGCTGATATTTTGAAGATGTATGTTGAGTTCAAATGATATACATATCTATATTATTCTATATCTCTGACATAGAATAACTATTTGAAGAATTAATCTCTAGGGTTCAAGGTTTAATCATCATTAGTTTCAAGATAACTGGACCATTCTATATATCCTTCGATAGGAAAGTTGTGTGTGATTTTCTAACAGATATTTAATTCACTGGTACAAAAAAAAGCTGTTTCCAGCAGAGAAGGGAAAGTTATTGAAATTGAAGTATTAGAATTTTTTTCATTTCACATTTTTCATTTGGAACTGAAAATATTCAATGTAACATGTCAATTTCAAACTCAAGAAAGAAGTACAGATCGATCAATGATGAATTACAGTAATTTGCTCAGTGGCCATGAGAAATCTCACAATTACCCACCCTAACCTACTTTTGATATGGACAACTATGTTTCTACTGATTTTCTGGTTAATTAAAAAAAATTAATTGGCTCATATTATTATGTACGTGTATGAGCACTCTCAGCTTCCACTTTTTTCCCTCATTCTCTACATTAGTCCCGCAGTATTTCCTGCAGTCGATTCGAGTGAGCCGTGACATATTCATTTCGTACACTAGACGACGTTGTTTCCGGTAGCGGGTACATTTCCGATTCCAATTCTGGATTTCGTTCCGACCGTATTTGTCCTTTAATTTCCCCTCGCTTTGAGCGACACCGGCCCGTAATGGCAATTTCACTACCCTCATACAGGATGGTCAAGTTCAACTTCAGATATTTTGTTGACAATCATATTTTCCTCATCGGCCTATTCAGTTTTTTGGGAAAGATTCTGGCGAAAAAAGTTTCCAAATGAAAACCATTTTCAATCATTACTTCTAACGAAGTTCGCTTAGAATATACGTCACTGGAGAAGGGCTATTTTTTGAAGAAATGTCATTCAAATGGAACCAATCAATGGAGTATAATGAAGTGACATGAAGCACTCAGCTGTGTCGGTCTGATTTTTTTCAAATTCACATTATAGTCGTCAAATTTCGAACCAGAATAACTTGAATCACATAACTTATATAAGGTGTTTCCTAAAAAAAGTAGTTCCATTGCTAGTACACTGCAAAATAATTTCCCATCAAAAATTTTGTTACAGCATCCGTGTTCAATATATCTTGAAAAAAAAATGTATGCATATTTTTTACGAATATGTGGAAATTAATGGCAACATTGGGATGAAATTGTATGGGCTTGTTTTGAAAGCTGAAAAATCGCATGAATTTTTTTTTTGCCTAACTCTACTTATCACGAACGGTGTAACTAGCGCCCTAGGGTCAGATATAAATGAATCCATTTGATTTGTCAGCTTCCGAAACGAAATCTTATACCAATGTTGCCAGTGGTTTCGCCATAATGGTGAAAAATGTGTATAATTTCGTTTTAAGTACCTGTATCTTGAGTACGGATGCCATGACACCCAACTTATACTTCAGTATTCTACGGATTCTAGCAACGGAGCCACCTGTTTTTGAAAAACCCTGTATGATGGTTTGAGTCCTGAAGATTTTCGCCATTTACAGAAATGTATATCACAACAAATTCGAAAGTTAGTTACTGACAGTCGCAACTGAATTGTTCAGGATCACATGACTGAATCAGAACTTTTTCTTATTCTAAAACTTCAAGAAGATATAGTTAGAGAAAGATAGTGGCACGTTTATTCTTCAATGATTTCGATATTAACGATTTTTTAACGTTACTGGTGAGTCACATTCCAGCTGCTTTAAAAAATAGCCAATCTCAAGCAATAAGGTATACTCTTATAGGTCCATGACTCTTACCGAACTCAGATGGATCCCTGTTTTTTTTTCTAGAATATATGCTGAAAAAATATTCATCATTGTAAATTTTGACACCCTGTATTCTTCCTGACAAACATGTTGTTATATATTTTCCGCATGAGAACGGTGAAGCGAATATTTCATCAAAATATTCGATATGTTAAATCTGAACCAACCTGTATTGATTTCGAAGTCGAATAGGGAATTGTGTTTCGAAGAGATTCGGATTGAGTGTTGTCATGTATGAGATATCATCATGAACGTGTCTCATATCGAGGTTTTGGATTCATGTTCCCCGATGATTGAGTTTAGTCAAGTTGATGCACGGAACCTGGCATGGAAAATAATTTCACGTAGTGAGTCGAATGAAATCTATTGTCAAAGATCCTGCGATGATGTTTACAATGTGGAGATGGAAGCGAAGGATTATTAGCGAAAATTTGTGATTCTATCAAAATGATATTAGGATCCTATTTTATTCAACGCGTACCTACAGAGTATACCTTGAGGAGCGAATGCGATCGATATACAGAGGTAGTCCCCAAAAGGTTTACGGTTCTGATAAATATAATGTCATTGATTTTTTTCGAAGAAATTCATATCATATTCACTACAAAAAAGGTACTCTTGACGAGACTCGATTACTATTGTGAAATTTTTACTCCAATAATTGAGAGGTTCAACAAAGAAAAATACTGAAACATAATAAAAGATAATAGAGGAGTGATAACTGTTCAGATTGTTTACCTTGCAAAGAAAATAACTTATTTGTAGGAGATCTCAATTAGAAGTGATGGAGAAGATATGCAAAGGATACATTTTTCATCTCTTTATTCATGACAGCATTGTGATTGGTATCCATATTTTAGAAACAGATATTTTACCGCTAGTGCGTTATAGAAATCATAACAACAGGAGGGTAGCTGAATCTGAAAACGCTCATGCCTACAGAATTCAATTTTTCACTACAAACTAATCATCAAAACTGAGTTCGAACTCATCAAACTTGTGAGAATATGGGTTCAAAAAAGATGAAACAAAATGTTATCATCACATATCTTCAGACGAATACAGGAATGCAAAGTATATCAGAGGCATTATAAGCGAACAATATACAGTCTGTAAGTTATTCGAGGAGGTGGTACATTCATTTTTCAAGTTTTTGTGTGGGATTTTCACTCCTCGTATTCTATGGGATCTTTTCCGTTTGAAATAAAATTGGTTTGAATGAGCAATTTCATCTCGGAGATTTGAGGAAATTGACTCAATGATTTGTATCAGCCAAGGAGTATGCTTCTGCACTGTGGCAGTATCAGATATAATGATATCATCATGCTGGAGAAAATGAATAGTACAGTTAACGTATCCTATTTTCTCGAAAATATACGTCCAATTTCAAAACTGATCTTTTGACAGGTATAGTTTCAATGTTCCACTTGTGGAAAATGTTTCAATTCGACATGGTTTATTTTTCAGCTTCCCTCTGGGATTTCCTCTCCTCGTTTCTGAAAAATAAATCAGAAGTTATTGAAAATTATTTAGTATGTAGTAAGGACGCAGATTTTGTGATCTGCCCCAAAATGTCACTGCGCTTGAAATTAAACTTCTAGATACCTAAAAGAGAAATTCTCTATTTGTCAGTGACACCTTGTTTTTTTAAATACAAATTCGGAAATAGAAATATATTTTCAATGAAAATAAAACTTCTACTTATCTCAGTGGACGTTGCGGGAACGAATCTGCTTGCTTCCGTTTTCAACACAATAATAACACTTTATTTTGGCAAAATGTTTCTAATGTTTAGCTGTTTTGACACTGAAAAGTGACAATTTGGCAGAGGGAGGAATTCTGGTTACAATCCCACAGAGGAGCTGAAAAATGGATGTACCACCTCCTCGAATAACTTACAGACAATATTTGACATGCTTTGTCAGTAACTATGTACCTGTTTATTATATAAGATTATAAATCGAAAATCATGATTATTGCATATGAACTTACACTTGCTTGAAAATGAATCAAATAGGGCTATTTGATTAATTTTCATCACTAGTAATAGTGTGTGTTCTCAACAAATGATTCTTTTACTATATCAGTTTATGTATCGATTCATTTCAAGGATGTTAATATACGATCAATATATGGGACTTATTCTACGATGAAATAACTGTGTGTATCTATAGTATCTTCACGCCAATGATACATAATAATTGAGGGTTCTTTCCGTTATAAGTGTACGAGATTTGATGTCCTTACTGTATATTGGCTGATGAACAGAAATGAAAAGTACTGGATTCAGATGAAAGCGTTGCGAATTCGTATAATAAATTCAGATTGAAATCTGAAAGCTTTGAAGAAATCCCGTCCTATGCGCCGCTCGGATATATATTAGTCTATCCATCTATCCGTATAAATAAAATATATTATGCAGCTCAAATATATCCGGCAATATAATACTTTACGGATTTGAGAGGAATGTCACATAATATTTCATCCTGTCATAGTCGGAGAGTAATTTGTCGTCAGCGGCTGTAAAATGAGACTGAGTAATTGAAAAAGTGGATCGTTTTCGATCGTACGAGTCGGACGAATGAAACATTGTCCAAGATTAGGATGATTAATATCTGATAATTCACATCGAATACCTACCTATCCGATCTTTATCAGGTTGTCGTAGATTTTTCTCAAAATTCTGACATAGTATCTCAGAATTCTGACAAGTTGGTTTAGAATTAAAAATGAATGTATCACCTCCTCGAATAACTTACAGACTGATGTATATTATTCGCTTATGATGCCTCTAATAACACTAATGATACTAATGTCGAAATTCTGATATACTGAGGCAGGATTCTGACTTTTGTATCTCAAATTTTTTCAGAATCATGTGATATATGCCAAATATATTTTTTCATTCCAAATGTCATTGAGAGTGACTTTTGACACTTGACGGGTATGACGGCAGTATTTTTACTGGCTAGTCAGAAAAACTGGCCTTTTTTGGCCTAGGCAGAAAAAAGTTGTCTATAATCCATGAATCTTCTGTATGTATGTTCATATATAGTTCTTGAATATCCGGTAATAGATTTAATTCCACATCTCGCGCCAGGTCTCTTATCTCAGGTGGTGTTATTGACAATAAATCATCCTTACTTTCAATTAAATCCGTTTCCAACAAATACTTGACATTGAAGAGAAACAACTGAATAAAAGTCATCAGCGGTAAACATAGTAAAGGAGAGCCAGATACCGTTGTTAAAATAATTCAATTATTTGAATATTGCGTGAATTGAATTATTTGGATTTTGCATGAAATCAGAACGAATTTGGAGAAAAAATTTCAAGTTTCACACGGTCGAAAAAAAGATTCAAGGCTCGTAGAAATAACAATCGCGACATTGAATATTGTACTTTTCTGCCTAGAAAACAAATAACTATTGTTAATTCAGAGGAAGAACACAGCGCCTGTTACACGAGACTGAGTAAGTAAGTGAAAAAATGGGTCGTAGTTCGATCGAAAGAGTCGGAGCTTAGAAAATAAAACAAATGGAACATGTCCGAGATTAAGATGATCAGGTATGCCACATCGAGTACCTATTTATCCGATCTTTCTCAGTTGGCCTTTCTTGGCTTCCTCTCTTATAGTTTTTTGTATTTCCTTAGAATAATGACTTACTATCTCAGAAACCTGATATAATATTACAGAATTCTGGCATAGTATCTCATAATTCTGACATGTTGGTTAAGGATTACAAAAAGTACAAATATCAATATATGTCGGATTTCTGAGATAGGTAAATTTTTACTTGTATCTCAAAATTTCTGTGATGTTAAATAAGAATAATGTTAAATATGTCATTTTTTTAAAACTTAACGATATTTTTTTTTGTTAATTACATTTATGTCAGAATTCTGTGATGTATTATGTCAGAATTCTTCGATATACTTTTTCAGGATACTGTGATCTGAGTCAGAATTCTGAGATGCTATGTCAGAATTCTGAGGGACTATGGCCAATCAGAAAAGAGAGGATAGGTCGCGGAATCTGGTTCAGTTGGGATTTTGGTAGGTGTATATGTCTGTTGCATATCTCAAGAACAGATATTGCCAATACATAAGAAAATATATAATTCCCTGAGTAGCGTTTTCTTCACTTTGAAAATTTTGTGTCCAGATTTTCAATACTCCATAGTCTTTCGTGATGACCCTTTCAGAAAGGAAAGACATCGTCGACCTCGTAATGAGAATCACTATCCGAATGAGTACTCAATAAATAAAAAAAGCCGTCGATAAAATACAGGGGTTTCATTCAATTCATTCAAGCATTCTGCATATTTCTGATACGACTGAGAACAACCACAAAAACAAAATCAACGTGTTCGTATATGTATTATTCCATTCAGCTGATTCACACTGTACAGATTCGGCGGGATAGTGAGTCGATTCCGTTAGACAGAATGAACTCCAAAGTTCCGAATGAGGAACAATAGTGCAACTCCGCATAGTTTCAACTCTCGGGCCTTAAGCCCGTACCAGTCAATTACCCTGCTCCCGGCACCGTGAACAGATTCTAATTACCCTTCCTAATGAAATTTTTATTGAAACTATCGATCTCTTCCAAGTCGGAAAGCTGGAATTCCTAAGTAAATCTAGCGACAGTGCCACATAGATTTGAGGATAATAAAATAAACCAGAAAACCATGAATAGTCTCTCTTACTGGCACTTTCACTGTAGAAAAAGCTTCTGAGTGACTGCATATTTGTTAGTAAGTGAATGTTCGAAGTCAAACTTTGTATTGAACATTTCATAAAAATTCTGGCCTTTCTGTAACCTCCGAGGTCTGGACAAAAATATAGAAGATGACCATCACCATCTACAGACTGAGAAGTCACCGAACAACATGACCTATAGGTTCTGCCAGAGGTCAGAGGTCAGAGGAGGTATATGTCTCTTTTCCACAGAAGTCACCAACTTTTGGTGACCTCATCGAGTTTTTTTCTCTGAAACTCGACTTCTTCCAACAGAATCAACCATAGCAGCTGATATCAGCATCATGGGGGATTTCAATGTCCACAACGCAGGAATTCAGACAGAGGCCTTAGCTATCACCCATTATCTTGGGCAACAAAAGGAAAATGAATCCACTCGGATCACCTTCAACAATCCGGAACCGTATGCATGAAGTGACAGTCCATGTACCCCTAGTAAAATCAGACCACACACAATCTATTCCTATCAGTCCGCGAAACATTCCAAAAACTCCATGCAATCTTCGCCATTCAAATTCAGCCGATTGGGATGATCTCCGTATGTTTCTTGTTCTGAATTTCCTTGGGGAAGAATGTGTTTTGACTCAGGACCCTACGAAATGTGCTGGAGAGATTTTGGAGATTATCATGATGGTAATGGAGACTTACATATCGCATACCATCAGATCATTGACCATTAGTGAACCATGTTTCAATGATACCTGTTCTAGTTTCGTCGCTTGGAAGTAAGTATCATACCATCATTGGCGCAGGAACCCTTGTCCAGGAACTGGAGCTGTATGTTGAAGCTAGTAATACATACGATGGAATAACAGATGCGTCTAAATAGGCATTTAACAATAAGATCGAAGCTCATCGAGTGTCCAAATGGCTTCCGTTCGTGTTATATCTTTGCCAAAGCAATCGGGAGAAATTTTCCTTCGAGCTCATCCCCCCCCCTCCCCCTCACCCCTCACAAAACATGATAGAACAGTGGCTACAACACCACAAGAAATAGCCAATAAATACATTTGTCAAAATTTTTGCAGAATTTGGATCCACGAAGCCAAGACCTTCCCAATATCGCGACCATCGATAAACATATGACTGAAGTGATAATTCCAACTGATATTCGCATGAAACAACTGAAATTCCTCCAAAATATCACTTTCAATATGCAATATCACTAAGACACTAAGGAGAGTAAAAATTCCTCGAGCAAAATGCGTGCGGAATGACACTCCGCACGTGACTACTGGAAGGTTAAATCACTTTTTAAATCAACCTACACAGGGTATAACTAAATAAGTGTAAAACATTCAAGGGGGTGAGCCCTCATCGAAAAAAGATAGAATCTTTCATACAAAGAAACTTCATTGGAGCATCCCATGTTAAAATACATCCCCTCGAAGGGGGTACATAAAATTTGTTTAACAAATTCCACAAACCTAAAAAAGTTACAGCATTGAAATTAACCTAACTTTTCCTGCTACCGAAAAGACACTTAGCTAGTGATTTATTTGGTTCACCCCATGGTTGTAAGGTGTGAGAACCGCAACCCCTACAATTTATTTCTAAAGTGACTTTTTGTCTTATCATTTGTTTAACATTTATTTCCGATAGCCTGTTTCATTCTCAACAAAAAATTTCTCTTGAATTTTTTGCCCAAGAAGCGAAAAATTATTTCACGAACAACTACAGAGATACATCGTCATGAATGCAAAGTGGATTTATTGTTATTTTGTAGTTACTACCTGCATTAAATGATTTAGAGGGGATGAAAAAAAACTAATTTAATCATAACAAAACAGACAACATGTAGAAATCATAGTAAATGTTCAATATGTCTACCTTCAGACATTAGGCATGCATTTGTACCCCTCCAAGGGGTTGTATCTTAACTGGGGATGCTCCAATGAAAGATCCTATCTTTTTTTCGATGAGGAATCACCGCCTCAAATGTTCTACACTTATTTAGCTACACCCTGTATACCCTGACGAGACGACCGTGCCGTGCTAGCAGACTAATTGCGGCAAAAGGATATATCTACATCTAAGCTAAGTACGAGAGGATCTGGATACTTGGATAGCCGGCAGATACTCTGTGTTGTTCTTGGAGTTAGACAAACATTTGTCCAATTAGGTAGCGAAGCGATCGAAAACAAGTGCCAAGTCAGCCGTAAGCGAATGATCAAGAGCCGGTCTGGCGTTGGTCTTGCTTGCGGCTAGCGTAATAGTATGCACCAGAGACACCAACCAGTCCAGAGAGAGTATTATTATTCACATTCCGATGGCAAATATTACAATAGTGTCGAGTAGGATTTCATCTTTCACTTATACAGTATTTGTTTATGAAGCCTTGGATACCGTCATTATAATAGTTATTTATGAACCAATGATATTTGTACGATTCGTGTTCTTAGCTGAAGGACCACCCTTTTAGGGACGTGAATAGCTTCGATATACGAGATTTTACACAGATTCTCTTCTTTATTTTTGTATCGATGTGACATGAAATAACATGCAATTATGAATATCTCAATTACTCAATTCTATGGAAACATATACTATGTCGCTAAGATACAAATTCAGTGTTACTACGGAAACAAAATGATTCAATCATGCCAAACCAAGTAGCATATCTGAATGCAATGAACAATATTCTTTATTACCTAGGTGTATATTACATGTTTTCCACCACTAGCAATATATTTCAATCATCATAGTTCTACGAAGCTCAAATATAAACCTACACGGAAAAAAGGATTTGTTAATTCAACCAAATATATTTGGTTGAAATTATTCGTTTGAACGAATTAAATATCATTCATTTCAATCATCAGTTATATTCATCGAATGAATATGTTGATCAAACGGAATCATCTCCAATTCAAATTGAATAAATGATAATGTCGAATCAATAACATATCTCATTGAACTGAGTGATTCAAATCTATCTATCCAAAACGATTACGTATCGAACGAATCATTTATCGATTCACTTTGAGCAAATGGTAATATCAATTCAACTCCAATACAGGATCGATTCAAACAACTGATTTTGCTCAATTCAAGAATATATAGTTATCAAATCAAAGTCGTTCTTTCTCACTTCCAGTTGATAATCATGATGAACTGAATGATAATATGCGAATGGAATGAAATATGTGAATTATGTTCGATCAGTATCAGAAATTATTGACCTGAGAATTTCGGATGAGTTTGAGAACCGATTCTGAGCTACATTTGCGAATAACCACTAGATTCTACTTGGATATGCAGGTCGAAGATATGCAGAAATAATACATTATTTGTTCTTCAAAATTCAACAAATACCATATCCTGAGTGTATCGAGTGAATTATTTCATTCATTTAGGTACTTATATAATTCATATTTCAGCACAATAATTTTTTTGGATAGTGAATATATTGAGTATACCTAAAAGAATATTACTTCATCACTGTCAAAAATTAATGGCATATGGGGCAATCATTAGGGTGGATGACCAAATATATATTATTACATAACAAATCCAATACCCTATGGAATACCTGAAAGTAGGTACCCACCTCATTAGATCAATATGAAATTTCGATCATTTCTTATATCACTTATACAATAATTCAGAAAAGAATGAGGAAATCAGATGAATATTCGGTACATTGGATTGAAATACTTATATTACCATCATGATATTAGTCAATAGATGGCTCTGTTTACAAATACCAATTGGAGGACGGTGCCAAGGTATTGAATATTGGGATGAAATCACCATAAACAAGCGAAATGATATCTTACTTTGATGACAGTTTTAGTTTGTTCAATGGATTCTTATGTTCAGTAGACCAAGAGAGGTAAATACACTGAATCGGAATAGTGCTCCGATCGAATGACACACTTTGTCAATCCAATGATGAGCAAATTTCATCCAACCGTTTACCAGAGTTGATTCAACAAAATATTTACTTCACTGATCCGTAAGTGCTTATGAATCCAAACAAAAGATTGTATTGATATGATCATGAATTCGGTTGATTCGAACATTTTTCACATTCGGATTAACGAAATAATCACTTTGAATTATTGTATCAAATTGATAGATACATGCTGTTGATTTGACATAGAATTTAGTCGATTCAAACATTTGTCACATTCCGATCAACAAAATAATGAATTGGATCGAATCAATTTCTGCGTTGAAATAAAACATAATGTAGTTGGTTGGACATGATATATTGTTCATCCAAAGAATATTTAGTTGATTGAAACCTTAAATTCGCTCTTGAAACAAGATGAAATGTTACTCGTTTCAACATTATATTTTGTCCTGCATATGTGACACTTTTATTTGGTTGATCGAAGTAAATATTGCTTGAATCAACTAATTTTTTTTTTTTGTGTACTGTCACTCAGTATGAAAGCATAAATATTTATATTTTGCTACTCGAAATGTTGGTAGTTGTGGCACTCTCTTTCATCTCAACACAATCACCGCGCCCTGTCAGTTAGCTCGTTATATCTCAACATACGCGCAAAACCCTGCATCGTGCCTGTCAATAACCCCGCATTTGTTCTCAGGTCCTCTGCTCTGTGTTGATACGCTAGTACCATCTCTGCGGATATCGCTATATGGGATATCGTATCATGACACTGATGTGCTGTTTTTGATCTACTAGTTCATAAAATGTGAAAAAGCACCTTGGTGAATACTAGTCTCTCCACGCCTTGAAAAGGTATAGATAATGGCAGCTTCTATGGCTAGTGGTTTATAATGCCTTAGGGCAATGTTAGCCATAACATCTGCTCATTATACAGGGTGATTGATTGAAACGGTTCATTAGACTTTCCTGGCGAACCAGTCAAGGGATCGTTTTGAATGTTGAGGTTATCTCATAAACTAACCCCCTCTGAAATAATTTCAATAATACGGTGTTGCCGCTTCTTCAATATTTCAAATGGAACACCCCGAATATAATATCATTTTCAGAATCAACAACAATTTTCTGACAATTTCTCTTGATATCTCCCTACACCATCAGTAAGCGTTTTTGAGTATGAAATTATTTTGTATTTTTTCTTAGAAAACATCACTCTCCATCCAAAAAAGTCGATATTCTACAGCTGTGACTTAATAAGACGATGAAATTTGGACTATACCAAATTTCATCGGAATTGGAATTGGAATACCAGAAGGCTCATTGTCCTGTAGTAAGACCGCATTTGATTCTATACACTTTATAGTATGGAATTCGAATTTTTCAAACAGAACACATCATTGTATCGAATGTCATTTCAGTATACCAACTCATTAATGTGTATCACATCTATGCTTATCTTCTCAAGTTTTTCAATATAATCAATAATTGGTAATCCTCTTTCAACTTTGTAATCGTCCACGATGTTTTTTGATAGACGATTCCTCTATTTTCTGAAAACTCTCACTATTCATTCTATTAAGCACGGCAAGATATCTCAAAGATGTGAATAAATCGGGGTGGTTCTAATCCCTGGCCTCCAACAACACCAGTCCTATTCAATTATGAAGTACATTTCACACAGGATGTACAATTTCACAATGAATGTTTCAATCCAATCCAATTATTTTATATGGGGTCAGTTAAAATCGATGGTGTACGATGTTGCAGTTGACACAAGAGTTTTGGGACGTATCTATTACGCTTGCGAAGAAATCAGAAATGCAGTCAGGGAAATAATTAACAATCCAGCAGATACTGTTCAAGGAAAAAGTGGTAATTTGGAAAATTTTGATGTATGTATGTACGGATTTTCTTCATTGAATCATAATTTTGTCTACTGGTGAATATTATTTTCTTTTTCCGCAATCATTAAAGGGAGGTCTTTTTGATATTTTGTTATTTTGTTCTGGTGTTTTCAACCATCTAAAAACAGATCTACAAAATTTTGTTATACAACGTGTTGATTTTGAAATATGAGAAATTGTGATTTTTTTTCCTGAAGACGGTTCTGATTTCGTTTCCTAAGTTGCAATGAGCAATGTACGTGGTTTCTACATACCAAGTATGAATAGATCATACGAAGTGGTTCAAAAGTTATAGACACATGAATATTCTGCCCAAGTAAAGATAACGTCCTGTATCTCGTCAAATCATGACATTAGATACATCAATGGAGGGTTAGTTTTCTTCATCTGCAGGTAGGATGTACATTTTTTAGATAGATAGAAAGATTTTTATTGGTGCAGCTGATTAAAGCAAATCTTCACACATGTCATCAGAAAGAAACATGTCACAGACAGTAGCGAGTAAATATGTACGTACACGCACTCACATATGTATAAAAAATATATATAGAATACAAAAATTAGGTGAGTAATCTGAATATTAAGTTTGTCGGTCTTATTCTGACTCACCATGTATACATACAGAGTGAGCATGTAATTTGGAATGAATTGAAAATTCGAAAACATTTTCTGCTGAATTGTTGAAAATCATAGCAATATCTCCTTTATGTTTACTAACTAGATTACTTTTTTTCTGATAATGTATACAAGTTGCCCCAGTCAATACATATATTTTCCAATTTCATTTTTCTTGTGATTGATAATAAAAAAAAATTAATTTGGCAGTTTTGCAATGCAATGTTTAATTGTGTCTTATCCAGGACGTTGACTATCACATGAGCCCAAAATGCCATTGATTCCATTCAAAAAAATTGTCGATGACGTCATACCTTTGAATTGGGACATCCTGTTTACATATTTATGGCATGCAAAAAAGCGACGTGTCTCAGCGTTTCCCAAAATTATCATTAGTGAAAAGTATCATTGAACTTATGAATTTAATCCAAATTATAGACTCACCCTGTATAAAAATGCAGTGATATCGGACTGTTCGGGAAGAGATTGAATTAATAAACAAATAAATCAAAATCGCGAATAGCTGGCTGATTATTATCAATATTACCAAAATTTTTCGTTTTGCAATTCTGGCAATTTTTAGAGGAATTAACAATCGATGTTGACGTAATAATTCTCAACTTCGAGTGGGAGACTACTATAGTAGTCGTCACGATAATCTGCAAATGAAAAACCACAAAAAACGCTGCTTATTGATAAATATTCCGATGAGAAAATTCTGCAAAACGTGCCAGTATCATTCTGGAAGCCATAAATTCAGTGGAAAATATCCCAACTTCACGGTTACGGTTACCGCAGTTTCATTGATTTCATGCATATTGGACATATATGGTGGTTCAGAGTGGATATACAAGCTTTCATTTTTGTGTTGAATTTTATCGGATATTCAATAATTTTTGAGAGTACGTTCGTTCATCATCTGGATTTTGAACAATTGAAATACTGTTTGTTGTTTGTTGACGATAGTTGAAAACTATTTGTTCATCGCCACCTTGGCCAATAGTAGTGATTCCTGTCACGTCCATAGTTTGCTTAGCTTAGACTCTTTTGTATGCTTCTGCTGGAAAAATATTCTCATGGTCTATTGAATGAATCAATTCTCAAATAACCATATAATTCCACATTATACCATACTCTTATGCGGTGAACTTGGAGTAGATTTGTGATATATTCCACTGAATTTATTGCCTTCAGAACAATACTGGAACGCGTTACACACTTCTTATCGATATATTTAAAAATAGTTGCGTTTTTCCTGTTTTTGTTGCAGATTATCGTGACGACTACTATACTTGTAGTACCACTTTTGGGTGCAATCAAAGCGGAATTAAGACCGCCCGAGCAGCTGTTTGTGAAAACATCATAAATTATACGCTCAAGTTCAAGTTATTTCGTCCAGGTGTTGTTTGTCTGCCCCATAAGATTCAATTCGTCTTCGTGCAGAGCCCTTTATGAATCGGTGATACTTGATATCTACGGAATTAGGGTGTGTAGAAAGCTTTTGTAATACCTAATTTGGCGATAATTTGGTTTGGGTTTCATCAAGTATGAATGTCCGGAAATGTTCTAATGAAGATGGAATATTGCCGATTCAATATGGAGTACAAAATCATATTCTGTCAGAGCATTTTTTGACCAGTGAAGAAGGCGATACTAATGTCGCATGCTGGTTAGAAATTATTCGCTCAGTGATAGAAATTGAACACCAAACAATAAAAAACACAATCAATTCAACATTCAGTGACCTGAAAGGGGAATTCTCTATAGGTCAGTATATTTGAAAAAAAAAACCTTTGGAAGACAAATATATTCAATGAATATCAAAATTCCTGCTTATATTAATGTAGTGGAAGTTTCGGAAACGACTCTCCTCCTGTTTTCGACACAATGAATAAATATTGTTTCTCTTCGTGAAGTTAGCAACGTTCATCTTCAACATTATGACAACGGTCATATTTGTTGGACAGATGGAGCGAAATTCTCAAGTATTGAACAGTGTACACTAAAACGCATCATTGATATGCATACGAGAATCCACGTTGGATACAAGTTGGTCATTCTCAGAACGTATATGGTCTATAAATATTTTGGTGGATATAGTCGGAAATCAGCTGTCAGGTTCATATTATTTTGATTGGAACTGAGAAAGTGGGAGATACCTTAAATTTGCTATACTCAATGAAATGTATTCAGATTTGTTCTTCCAATAAGGTGGGAGTCCTGCACAACACAACAGACCGGAGGAGGATTATGTTCGTCATCGGTTCGTCAACTGGCCAGCTCGGTGACCAGACCTCATACCTATGGATTCATATTTGTGGGGCTATTTGAAACAAGTTTATGAGTCGTCAATGGTGAATGAAGAAGAAATGAAAGGAAAAATAACAAATTCATGCGCACAAATTGATCGCAACGTGATACATAATATGGTAACAATGAACGTTATCTGATTATTCCCTTTTTATTTCCGATTACAATCGTGTTATCAATAGAATTTAGTTATCATCCATTCTTGATTAAATCGATCTATTTTTGGCCATATCTTTTTATAGTCGTTAGAAAGGATACCATGACGCCCAGTATTGTTGAATATGAATTATTATCGTATATATTATATTGTATTATAGTATATATTATCATACTATTCGTATAGAAAAAGGAAAAGAATGTTTAGGTAGTATTATCGAATTGGGATAAAATTTCAGGTCATAGGATCGAGCAATTGATTTTTTACCGGTAATAACATATTAGCTAGGTCTGGGACACGACGTATTTTAAATATTTCATATTTATATATATATATATATATATATATATATATATATATATATATATATATCATGATATTTTCAAAACCTGTGTTTTTGAATTCTGAATCACTTCTCAATTTTGAAACAATCAGATGAGATTAGTGTAATAAAATAAAATAGTAGGAATGCCACGCGAACCGTGAAGTGCCTGATCTATCGACGTCCGATCGTTTTCCATAGACCATTCCGCTCAATTTCCACTGAATTTTCGCGTAACTTCGTGGCCATAAAAGTGAATTTGGAGCGACCATTCGGGAAAACTGCCAATAAATTTTCATCGGCTTCTGATAAATTTCCGTCGGAACGATTTTTCACCAACTTGTTCTATATAACGCGAAATTGATCAATATCCGGTTTAAATTGATAAATCAAAAAGTCGACGACGTACCGGATGTTCATGAACGCCGGATACATATAGGAAAGAGGCATATTTGAATTCAGCAGAAAATGAAATATTAGCAAGGAAAAATTGTTTTCTTACGAGTTACGGTGAGCCACGGTTCAGATTTATCCAATAGAAAGGCAAAATATGTGGAGGAAAGGAATAGCTGATATTCATTTACATGAACATTTACATTGAATGTGAGTTGAATCACTATTTGTTCTACACACATCTTCACTGACTTTGAATGCAGGCAGCACAATATTTGAAATTCTGATTTAGATTTATGAAAATTGATGGTTTCTAGATTCATCAAAAAATGTTAATAGAATTCATACTGAGAGAAAATTATTGCTGCATTTCGCATTTCTATATTGTTTAGAAACTTGATGCAAATTTCATGGTACACTATTGATAAATCTGAAACTGAGAGAGATGCGAACCAGGTTATATCACATGCGCAATTCGATGACCATCTGAAATATTGAAAATCATCGATTTTCATAGTATTCCATAAGTTTTGAACTATTCCTGCTATTAGGTGTTCCGGAATTCGGAACACCTAATATAGTTCGCATGCTACAAGTAGAGGTGTAGGCACAAAATATTCAAGGCACACCAGATTTGAAGATATAGAAGCCAATTTTTGGAAATTCTAAAATTACCAATTCATCGATATACTGTATATACAGTGAGATCGATTTTGACTCATACAAACCGAAAGATGAATAACAATCATCAAAAAATTGTATTTACAGTTTACCATATGTTTGTGAAAAAAAATTATACCGGTGAAACTAGCAGGCCTCTATCAGTAAGGATGAAAGAGCATAAGAACAATATAAAGAAGAGATATACTGACAAATCAAAATTAGCTGCACATATGCTTACTGAAAATAGACAACATATAGCCGATTGGAGTAATATTAAGATCATAGGAAAAGAAGACAACAATCAAAAACGAAAAATCAAAGAGTCTGCTTGCAGTTGATATAGATAGAACACTGAAAATTGAATATAAAAATGAAAAATTCAATATCAACTAATAAAAACACCTTGTAATCAGAATTCTTCCGTCTGCCAAATTGTCACTTCTCAGTGTCAAAACCAACTGCACATTGAAAAAATTTTGCGAAGAGAAGTATTTTAATTGTGTTGAGAACGGGAGCAGATTCGTTACCGAAACGTACACTGCTAAGATGAGTAGAGGTTTTATTCTTATTGAATATATCATTTACAAATTTTTCAAAAACAAGGGGTCACTGACAAATAAAGAATTTATCTTTTATGGATCAATTTCAAGCGCAGTGTGACATTTTGGGGCAGATCACAAAATCTGTCCTCACCACAAATATATTGAAATACTTTTCAATTACTTTATTTTCTAGAAACGAGGAGAGAAAATCTCACAAAGAACTGAAAAATGAATGCAACCTATATCCTTCACTTTCCTGAAGTTATTGACGGTATTTGGGATATTCAACATCAGAAGTGTTTTTCCACGATTTCCGTCACAAATTACAAATTATTTGTAACTCATGTTACGCTAATACCCAATGGAGGTTACACCGTTCATATTATTGGTCTATTGGTAATGCAACAGATTTTATGAAGCATTCGTATTGAGTAGCTTTGTTTTTCTTAAAATCTCGTTTTTCAGCCATAACATCAAATTGATTATCTTGCCGTCAAGTTCTTCCCTTTTAATTTAAATGACATCCTGCAACCTATCTTCTCATCTGCATAATTATATTCCTACTTTTCTTCGGAATATTAATTTCCTGAAGGAAGGTCAGATTGAAAATTCTGGAAGCGATGAGAAATATTTATTTATGGTACTAGTGTGTTATGCTGAGAATAAGTCACGCGAGAATGATTTACAGGAATATATAAATTCTCAAGTGACTTAGGAAACAACACACGAGTGGCATACAATGTTTCATCCAAGAAGTGGAAGAAATCGTTTCTTATGAGATAATAATAAACAAGTTTTGTGATCAAATCAAAGCTACTTGCGTCTCTGTGCCCTATGAATGTCAGAATGACTTGACAGTGACTTTTCTACATTTTGGTCAGAGTAAGGTGTTTGTTTGGTTGCCACGGACGCATAATACATTGTTAGCAAATGTTTGAGAAAAAATTTGACATTTGTCAGTTTTCCCTGCAGGAAAGAGAACCTTGTTTGAAGAAAAAAAACCTATAGAAGGAAACCGATGAAAATTTCTGCTCCTGAGGATATCCTTAAGGAAGCGGAAGAAGCAGCGATGCAGATTTTGCCACGAAAATCCCAAGATGCTTACGACAATGAGTTCAAAATGTTTGACTCTTGGATGAATTCACGGAAGGTATCGATGGAAATGTTCAATTGGGTTATTTTTTACATTTGCAAAAAAAATAAGTCCCATCGTCGTCATGGATCAATTACTCGATACTTCGCTCGACTATTCACCTTCATGAAATAATCGACATTTCAAAATATGGCAAAGTAACCGAGTTCTTTGAGAAGAACAGGGATGCAAACCAAAGAAGTCCATGACATTAGAACAACGTGATATAGAGTAGTTTTTGAAAGAAGCTCCCGGAGACGAGTACTTGTTGGCTTTGATAATGGGGTCTCGGCCAAAAATTAACAGTCTCATGTGCCATGAAAACACGAATCTCATACACGACACACAAACAACATTTTTTGTACACCTGTGAATGAAAATCTGCCTCCGTAGCACAAGCATGAATAGAAGATAGTTTGGATAACAAAATTGAGATTTCTTACAAAAAATTGAATTGTCCATCTTCTTCCAAACAAATTAAAATATCTGATGAAATTTCTAACGTTTCTGATCAGCAGCAACATGCAACATCTTCGGGAATTTAATCGTTCCAATGATTGAAATTGTTTTATGATGAATAATCAATTACTAATTGACATTATTTTCACGATGGAAAAAGACTTTTTTTGCGGTGAAAAAGAGTTTTTCTGACAGTTGTACAAAAAAGTATTTTTTGATTGACTGACTTGAAATAGCTGAGAATTTGAGTTGAAAACCGCCGGCATCTGCCTAACGGAGAGTCGATCTTTTTCCTTGATTCCGATTCCGAACCTACTTGAAATGCATAGAAACTATTCATGCGGCACGTGGTAGAATTGAAAGAAAGCCTTCATTTTGCATTATCCGGCCGGTCTAATTGGCATTTCCGGGGTTTTTTTCGCTTCCGCGAAAACACATAATCCCATCTAGTCTACATAGAATGCAAACTTTCGGAAACGAACGCGCCGGAAAGTCATCATCGACTTGCCAGTTCCACAATTCTGCAGAGACGGAATCGAGAGGTTCGCTAGCATGATATTATGTTGGCAACTCGAAAAATAAATAGACGTCTTTTCATAACATAGATTTCAACACTTTTGGTGAAACCGGATGTGTTACGGGTTCGAAATAAATTCAACCCCTCTGCTGGGAGCTCTGAGTAGTTGCTTTTGGATTTTCTGAAGGCACTGGGAGTGAACAATAGGTTAGAGAGTGCTGGAGTTCACCATGAGGTACTTACGTCACCTGGTATTGAACTGAGGATGGTAATCTGGCTGACATTGATAATAGGTGCCAAAACTATTCTCTGATAGTGACAAGGGGGACATTGTATTCCAGGAGGGGAAAATGATGACATTTTGAGGTTAGATACCTACTGCACATGTGCATGTAGCAGTATTCACGCATTTTGCGGATTTCCTCGATTTTGGTTGAGGAAGTTGAAACTGGTAGTAATTTTGGAATGATTCTACTCGCATCAGTTGTGGATTTCAGTTCAACTTATTCACCAAAATCATACAATCATCAATTGTTCAGACGGACAATCACTCTTCGAGACCACTCTCCACCACAGGTAGGTGCAATTGAGATCTTCGCCCATCGCTTACTTTACATTGTCACCAGCTTATCACTTCCTTCTACTATTCACCAGATGTTATAGTGATACATTATTTTAGGCCTTTTTTCTTCTGGGTATAACCTTGGACACTGCTCGAACCTTATTTTCTATACACCTTTTGGTCACCCCTCTTAGTCACCACCTACTTTCCACTCTTCACCACCTACTTTCCACTCTTCCACTGTGCTCTTCTTTCGGGTACTTTGGGGATATCGAAGGGACTACTGGGCGATCCACCAAGGCGAGGAACTGTGTGAGTAGGGTATAGACCTTGTAAGTGACGGCAGTTGGGAGTACAGCCACTACTGTTCAACCAGTGGCACGTTCCCGGAGAATCACCCATCACCAAGCATTGCTGGATTTCAGATAAGCAATAACTTCAGGCTATATATTTCCATTTTCAATACTTTACTCTTTGACTCACTTGAGCGTTCCATCGATGTGTTAACTGTATATCTTGCATGAGCTGCTTGTTAAGCTTGACCCCAGGCATATTTCCATGTATTCATTGTTGCTAAAGCAAATTGCTCCCCTTCTTTGTAAATTGTATATAATACCTTGTTATAACGAACAATAACAAACCAAAACCCAAAACGTTGACATTTTCTGACGTCGTGACATTAGAGGTTGACGTCAGGCGTAGAGACACAAGACGCTAACACGCAGCCACGACTTTTACACTACAGGGCCGGGCTCCACTCCACTCCAACCACTGAACCACGAAAACCGCCCGGTTGGTACGGTCGAGAGATTGGTGGTATAGATTGTTGGGATGTTAGTATATATAGATTACACTTGTGAATGAATATTTGTTGCAGCATTTTATTTACCCACCCCCACTCCACTGAGTTAGCTGACATTGGCAGAATTTTTGCTAGTGCTGTTTTTTCTCGATAGCATAAACCACTAACTACAAAGAATAGTAACAATATTTATTTTTCAAAATTTACACCGACTATTTTTTGAATTTTCAAAAAGAACAGAACAATTGCAATATTTTCTTCATCTAATTTGATCAATTGTTGAATTCGTTTGATTGTTTGAATTTAAAAATTTCCATAGAGAATACCTGATAACGAAAAATCAAATCTCGCAGCGTCATTCCTGATAATTTTTCTTTCAACAGGGCCATCTGCTTTCAGTTCATTTTTCATGATTGATTTCATGTTTTTATAAATTAGGTTAGAATTGGCTAATTTTATATTTAGACCTTCAGCATGATGCTATTTATACTATGGTGGGAATGGAAACTCATACATACCTCATACCAATAGATCAGCATTGTTCTATTAAACCTGTTTTAGGGTTACCGCCATCCCCAGAAACTGAAGCAGAATATTTTTCAGCTGAAAATACATACAATCACCGTCAAATATAAGAGGCATATATCTCGAAGCTTGAAGGCTCATCGAGTGCCCAAAGAGTCACCTTCCGTTCGTTTTGAATCCTTGAAGGAAGGAATTTCACTTTCAGCTCATTTTGTCCCCTCATACGAAACTCCAAGGAAAACATCATTGTTTGTCAATATGTTTGCAAAGAATTCTACTTTGAATCCACAAGGCCGAACCCACTATCGCTAACATCGATGACCATATGCCTGAAATCGTCACCCGTCAACGTAAAATTCGACACATTCTGCTCGGACTCAATGCCAAGAAGGCTATGGAGCCAGACGGGATTCTAGCACCGAACAGCTATAGACCGATTGAACTACTTGAGTTTAAGAAAGTTAAGTTAAGGAAAGAATAGTCAATTTTGGGCTCATCCGATATAAAGAGTGCTCAAATATCGTAAGCGACCTGCAATATGGCTTCCGTCACCAGACATCAACAGGAGAACAGCTCGCATTCGTGACACATACTTGTAAATCTGTGGCTGTAGCACAGAGCATTTTGTTTGGTACCACAAGACCATCCAGCAAAACTTCCGCCATTTTTTTTATCAGTGTGTTTTATTCATACATCATCCAACAGCCGAAGTCAATTAGAAGATGGGAAAATTAACATCTAATTTCAAATTAGTTTAGATACAAACTAGACTAAGATAAACTAGATAATTTATGATAATAGTGAATGGAGATGGGCATATGAAGAGAGAAAAAAAAAAGCTTGCATTCATCAGATAGGCACACTATCAAACAATGCTCTTTATACAAGCAGTAGTAGAATAGAGGATATCAAATGAATCTTGAGGATACATATGATCTTTCTTTCATCTTTGGACAACACAAAAGGGAAATCTATAATGTTCGAGGAACATCGTTTTAGCAAGCAGTAGAATTTTGGGAGAGAAGGAAGGTGTTGGATTTTTTCTTGAAAGTTCGGAGGTTATGAGCATCAGGAAAGACTTCACTAGGCGAAGAATTCCACAACTTTGCCGTTCTATCGATGAATGATGCCTGGTATAGCGATGTTCGACAGGTCTCGAGTGTAGGGGTGTAGGGGTGACCAGCCTGAGCTCGTCTGGTTTGTCTACTAGGAATCGCGCGTGGTGGCATAATAGATGATATTTCCGTTGAGCACCGCCCGTGGAAGTATCTATTAAAAAATGCAGAGATCCCCGACATTTCTACGATGATCTAGAGAGGTCAATGATTTGGTGACTGTTGTATCATCGACTAGGCGAATAGCTCTCTTCTGAATTGAATCTAAGAACTTGAGCGTATGTTTGGGGGCTGAGCTCCAAACATGTGAACAGTACTCCAGGACAGGTCGAATTTGTGCTTTGTAGATCATAAGCAGTTGCTGGGATGTGAAATATCTCTTCGCACGAAATAGAAAAAAAAATTTTTGTGAAGCAGTTTTCGCAATGGACCGCACATTAAAAATGGTGATGACTTCATCACACGAAGGTGGTTCACCCTGTGTATCAGATTATGATTTGAAAAAATTGTAAATTGAAATCAAAAATCGATCTGTTTCTGGAATGATTGATTTCATTGTTTATTTACCCACTAATGAATTTATGCGTTACTTTAAGGAAGCACTGTCTATGTATAGTGAGAGTGAGTTTGCAAAGAATAGAAATTGATTTGATTTTTTATATTTCATAAGCGAAACCCCAAGAGATGTTTCAAGAGAATATGATATTTATAGATCAAACCAACATTTTCTAAAGGGTAAAGGTAGATACCTATACCTATATGTATTGAATAAATCAAGGTTTGTTAGAAAGCAGTCCATAAACTTTCTAAATGGAAAGGAGATATATTTCCCCGGTACAGCCCTGTTCGGAGAATGTTTGAAAAGTTTTCCGTTTTCCGCTCTCGGCTTTATGAGCTTCGACAAGAGTCGAAGGATGTATGTCGATACCATTAAAAAAGTTTAATCTTTCACAAAGCAAACTTAATTTTCATAATGCTGCTGGCATACGCGGTAACAATGATTATTTTCTCTCAATCCTCTACCGCTCCTACAAACGGAATGTATACAGGGTCTTTAGGTAAAAGGCGATTTATTATACTCAGCCTGCAGCTGTTATCGCACATATGCCAGAAATAATTTTTGATTACCAAAGTTGCCTTTAACAAAGTTGTTGTAGTGGAAGCGCCTTATGTTTCGAGTTTGGCATCTCAAAAGCATTTTCATAGTTACTGAAGAAACGAATTTTCAGGATGATCTGTATGGGATTGAAAATCTGTATGGAGGCTATTTTCAACGCAACTAGCTGTAGAACTTTCAAGTGCATTGAGGCGTGAACGGATATTTAACTAGCAAGGTATTTATTCAAATTTTTATGAACAACTAGTTCTTAACACAGCCACCTATTATTATCATCCTGAATTCAAAAAAAATCGAGATGCTGCAAACCATGCGCGTGCGCCTTAACGATAAAATTAAAAATAGCTTACAGAATACAAAATACTAGGTTTGTTCTAGCAAGAAATTTGGGATGGTTTGAAGCGATTTTGTAGACTGACCAACTGCGCATGTTCGTCGTGAGACTGGTTGCAAACAGTTTGGGATTCGTATCCTGCTAGAACGCTTATTTGCGTGTTGATAACCACCATTGATTTCAGAAACAGGAAGGAAACTATACTTGTATTTCTGAACACAAATATAGAAAAAATAGACAGTTTTAAAGTCAATCGAAACCAACAAGAATAATAATCGAAACGAAATTCATGAGAGAGTTGTTAGATTCGAGATTAGGATAAAAAAGAATACAAAACTCAAGATTTCTTTTCTCTCATAGGTACATAGCCAAACAATCTTAATCCAGAAATCATAGCAAATGTGACATCGGATCATTCCGAACTGAGATTCCGTTAGTTCCGAAGCTTTGCGCATGTCACAAACTAAAAATCCTTACGAATTCCTATGGATTATTTCGACCGTTCTCCACCTGTTTGCAAACTGGATTTTGTTTTAGCTAGAATGTGGGACTAGTAGTTCGAATCTCAGATTCAACTTGCTAGAACGCGTACATCAGTATGCGCATGCTTCAGACGATTCCGTACCGTTTGATAGCGCTGCTAGAACAAACTTATAACAGTAGACCTACTCTGGCCTACACGTGACTAGCGCTTAGCGTTTCATTTCCCCTCAAGCTAGATATTGAAATTCGAGATGATATACAGGGTTTTCCATAAAACAATAAACTTTGATATCCTATGACCTCATGAATCACCCTGTATATCAGGATATAATTTCAAAATGTAGGGCTTGACTCTATTAATACCTTTTATATATAAGGTTATCTCGATATCTAGAGGTTATATCTATCTTTTGTCTTCGTTTGAACGAAGTATAATGGCAGCCGTCCAGTTAAGGAACATCAAATTCTCACCTGGTATACTGTAGGTTTTCTCCATGTCCTCTGCTTGAGGCCGGCCTTCATTACCCGTTCATAGGATGGAAAGTGGACTATATAAATTTCTTGAGAAGGATCACTCCTGCTTATTTCGGAATATTTTGTTGAGTTTGGGAATTATTAAATTATTGAAGATTTGTGGTCCGGCGCGGTCACCATCGTACCAATACGAAATATCGACTTCAAAATGCCCGTTCTTCTTTTTTGCTCTTCGCGCTGAGACCGGGATTTCCTATACTGGACAGTTTTGGAGTAAATTCGGCGACATAAGTAATGCGCCGTTATTTGAATATAATGAATATTTGAGGTTGAAGAAACTTGTTTTAATATAGGTAATGCAATTAGATCATTAATCGTAAGTATCTCTCTAGACAACGCAGGTATATCACTTGAAAACCCTCTACATAGATTTCGATTTTGAAAAAATTTTGAATTTTGAACGAAAGTACTAGGAAATCACCGACATCATACAAGCCTTATAGAAATAAGTATGAAGGAATACTGTCTGTAGGTGAGGAGGTAGTGAATCCATTTTCCAAGATTTTTCTGGGATTTTTTCACCTTATTTCTAGAGAATGAAATAGAAGTTATTATGACTATTACAATATATCTGTAGTAAGGACAGATTTGTGATCTGCCCCAAAATGGCACTGCGCTTGAAATTTAATCTTCAGATAACTTAAAGAGAAATTGAAACTAGGAGGCCTCTATCTGTAAGGATGAAAGAACATAAGAACGATATAAAGTAATGATATATCGACAAATCAAAATTAGTTGAACATATCTTTACTGAAGATGGACAAAATATGATCGATTGGAGTGATATTGAGGTCATAGGAAAAGGAGACAACAACCAAAAAACGAAGAATCAAAGAATCTGCTTGCATTCTTTTGAACGGAGACAATAATATTGCTTCTCCTTCAGTTGATATTGATAGAACTTGGCATCCACTTCTCAAAATTGAAAATGAAAATAACCAATAATACCAATTATACCAAATAATACCAATGATACCAATTACCTGGGAACCAGAATTCCTCCATCTGCCAACTTGTCACTTTTCAGTGTCGAAACAAACATTGAAAAAATTCACGAAGAACAAAAATTGTGTTGAAAACAGGAGCAGACTCCTGAAACGTCCACTAGGATTAGTAGAAGTTTTATCTTTATTAAAAATATATTGGTATTTCCAAATTTCTTGAAGAACAAGGTGTCTCTGACAAATAGAGAACTTCTCTTTTAGGTACCTGAGAAATATTGAAATAATTATAATAACTTCTCTTTCATTTTCCAAGAACAAGGAGAGAAAATCCCTGAAGAGATTCTCTTGACACCGTAGATTGCATAGGATAAGGAACATAAGATTTATGTGATTATAGAGAATTTGTTTTTGACGAATTTTTCACAATATATAATATACTCTAGTAGGTTTATTCAGTGACACCCAGCATAATCAATCCCAACTCAACGTGTGATGGACCTCATTTCACCGTAAGTTATTCTTTCTGGGGTACATTCCGATATTCTTCGGTCCCTTCGACAAATAAGCGTGAAGACAGGACACAGAAGTCACAATAACTCGCCGGGAGATTGGAGTGCGTTCGACGTGTTTTCGTAAATAACCACTCTAAATAGGGGATGGTATACGTCAAAACATATGGCGCCTTCTTATTAAAAAAAAAAAAAACGAAAATGCAGACCAGCTTGAACGGTATACCTGGCATTAACTATACAGGGTGTTAGTGAATGAGTGCGACAAACTTCAAGGGGCGATTCTGCATGAAAAAATAATAATGACAGTTTGTCACTTTGTCCGTGATATTGTTTTCGATTACATTGGTTCAGGGAATAGAGCCTCACTGATGATAATCATGATTGGGCTTTCTTGGCCTACTGTGACGTCCTTCTGATTACAGCTTAGGTTCTCATTAGACCGAACATCATCGGATTCACTTTTCAGATGCCTTGGATACGATTCTGAGATCTGACTTCAAAATTCACTTCACTTGTCAGTTAACTCTGTCTAATAATTTGTCAAGGTATTTCATCTCCAACGTTGAATGATTTCAGTGAATGATTCTGAAAACTGATAATGTAATCCATGATAATCCTAGACTGATTTTTTTTCAATATCTTTGTCACGTGACCATTCATAATGTTCTTCTGGAATTTGATGTCTTTTATGAATGTGACGAGTTAGTAACCTAACTTTTCAACATTTCGATTCACAATATTTCAAAATTCCATTTCCAAATTTATTTACTTACTTGCAGGTACGCACTGATGATGACCTAACGGTCGAAAGGGCTTTTCTACAATTATTGATGAAAAAATTTATGCACGAAATACAAAACTTCTCTCTTTGAACAAAACTCTTGTCCGAAATTGTCTCGTTTTGAGAAATACGGGGTGTTGAAGTTTTTATTTAAAACTGAATATTCATTCATTCTTCTGAAACCGGTCGAGATATGCAAATTAAATTTGTTGGGTTCCAAGTGATAGTTATTGCGCGTTTTCAGCATGCAATTGAGAATATTAGGTTCATCATTGGCGTGCATAGGGGTCATGATCCCAATCTTTTTCAAAGAAAAAATTTGGTACGCCGATGAGATATCTCAAACCAAAAAGCAATTTTAAATTTCTCGTTCAATTTGTGATAGGAGATCTCTTGTGCCTTTTTTTCGTATGCAGCGCCGTTCTTATGCAGAAAATAAAATCTGCATCTGGCCTGGTCGATCGCCGGATTTAAATCATTCAGAATTTCTCAAATCAGTATGTCATTCCACTCCCGTCGAAAATGTTGAAGTCCCGAGGAATCGAATTACAGCTGGCTGTGAGACAATAAGAAATACCAGGTATATTTTCGCGAATACGATAATCGATGAGGCGAAGAGTTCAATTTTGCATCACGTCTGAAGAAGGTCATTTTTATTGCGTAAAGAGCTGTGATTTCGAATACGAAAGTGAGTTTGGAAATTCAGGAGTTTGATAATATAAAGTGATTTATGTTTTCTGAAATGCACCAACTTTTATCAAGATTAGAGCTTTCTGACGAATCGATGGTATAAATGTTGACCATATAGCGCGAAATTTTTGATTCTCACTGTATTTGTGGTACTAGAAAAAGTATAGAACACAACTCGAGTTGTAATGCAATTACGCACTTGTGGAGTTACACATGTAGCCGCGTAGCGATTTTGAATTTGATTCTGAATTAGTATTATTCAGAATTCAGAGGTTTCGTCCACCCTGTATACGGACAAAATAATGAAATCCACGAGGATTAATGGATTATGTTGTATAATTAACAGAGTTCAAATCAGCACGAGCTTTAGATAGAACTTTCATATATTTCAAAAGTGTATGACCATAGCGTGAGAAGAAATATAAATCATGGTAAAAATTCTATGTTTGATTTGTCTTGCATTCATATGACACATATTTCAGAGTTAAAAGCAACAGGTATATTAGACTTTGCGCCATACCTGTGTATCCTTAATTCTTCGACTTCTTGAAAAAAATCAGTGTCGTAGAGAAAAGTTCTACTGTAGAATGAAATGTCTCTTTCTCAATGTCTTAATGTTTGTCTCTGAATTCTCAACTCAAAGTCCAGAAACGTCACAAACCAAATTTTATAAACATTATGTTCAATGTTAACAAATATATCCGGAAACTCAATCTTGACTCTTGGCCTTCTTCAAACCCCCTGACCTCTAGGTCAACGCTTTTATTTTCAAAATTCTATAAGAAGTTTGTCACACTGTATGATAATTATGTGTTGCGAACTCGGGTTCGTACAATATATTGAATTATTATCCAATATGTAGGAATATAGTATATTATATACCTATGCGATGACAAGTGAGCTATAATATTATAACAAGCTCTTACGTATCCTGATGCGCGATAATGCCGAAGGATATAATGTGAGAGATATAATAGCATTCTCCCCCGAAGTGTTTATTTGATTTTTTCAACTACTAACACTATAATGTCAACAAATTTCAATTTCAATAATGCAGTTCGTTACTTCCACTAAAGAAGCTCACTGAAGAAGGAGGTGATTATTTAGCATATTTCAATCGGTAGCTTTGGAGTACAATTGTCAAACAAAACTAAAACGAAAAACGACTTTGCTGTCAGAAAATAGACTAGTAATTGAAATTATTTGAGATCTCTAACTATATACCTCCTGAACATCTCGAACTGTTTCAAATCATCGTATCTATGATTGATCAAAAAGGTATTACCAAATACTACATAATCTTCTGTAGTTAGTCATACAGAAGATTCTGTAGTCTTTGATATTATTTCTCATTGCAGTATTTCCTCGAATAATTGTGTTTTATAAGGTCAATAGTGAAAAATTTTTGTATTAGGTGCATAAAATGAGTGTTTTTTAATGGCACATGAGAGTGTTAATTTTCAAGCTCAGACCGCAGGTCGATGCCAAAAATAAATATTTCCAGAACACCTTGACGTGGTATTCTGTCCCGATAAGTTCTCAAACGACTGTTTTCCTGCCTGGAAAAATAAGTCCATAATGACTAAACAATACCTCTCTTTTCCATACATGCTTTATCCTTAATGGTATCAATACTTCTTATCTATATTCAATCGTCTGTTTGACAGTGTTTGCTCGTAGTTGCTTCAATTACAACTTGTTTTCAAAAAGATGTTGATTTTGATGGTGGTACTGATACCCCATCAGATATATCTGAGAAAGCAAATGCAATAGTATCTAATATGTAACTGGCCAAATCCAAGTTAGTGTATGAGAAAACTTATGAACATTTTCGTGAATGACGGGAGAAGAAACATGTAAAAAAATGTGTTACTGAAAATGTGCTTACATGCTATTCTGAGGAAAAATGAAAAATTATGAAACCTCCTTCCAATGTTGAAAAGTACATTGAATGTTAAGGAAAATATTGATATAAGGGAGCTTTCAAAATTGGTCCCGCTCATTAAGAAGAAGTTTTATCAAGGGATGATATCAAATAATTCATTCAAGATGCTAATATCGGAACAAATTTACTTCATAAGGTACAAATTTCATCATGATTTTGTAAGATGAGTAGTAATTTCAATATTTTTCTTTTGTAGGTTGTCCTAATTTTGAGTATATCATCGGTGCTTGTCGCCGTGAAGAATTATTACATATAACTATTGATGCCATTGAGATGCTGGATCTATATTAATTGTTAAAATACCTGATATGAAGACCTATTGCGCAGGAACGTTAACTGTTTCAAATTCAGATTATATCGAGATATACCGCAAGTATAAAGCACTACGGCCACCTCATACGAAAATTAACAGATTATTTTTGAAATATTCGAGAGGAAAATGTATCAACCAACCGAGCTACAGAGGTCACTATTCCAGGAGAAGCTCTGTAACTCTTCTGGCCAATGCAAGGGGCAAACTTACATCCAGAAAGAAGAAAGAAAACGGGAGCAGATTCGTTCCCGAAACGTCCACTGAGACGAGTAGAAGTTTTATTTTCATTGAATATATTTGAATTTCCAAAATTTTTCGAAAAAACAAGGAGTCACTGACAAATAGAGAATTTCTCTTTTAGGTATCTAAAGGTTCGATTCGATAATGAGTTTAATTTGATAATGAGCGAAGTGACATTTTGGGGCAGGTCATGAATCTATCCCGACTATGAATATATTGAAATAATTTTCAATAACTATTATATTTTAATAATTAACGATGAGAGAAAATCCCACAGAAACGCTGGAGGATAAATGTACCACCTCCTCGAATAATAAGATAGTTTGAACAACAAAACTGAGATTTCTAACAAAATATTGAATTGCTCATCTTCTTCCAAATTAAAATATCTGATAAAATTGTGGAATCAGAGATATCTAACATTTCTGATCAGCAGCAATATGGAACATCTTCGGGAATTTATGTTGAAAGTAATTGTTCAAACTTCACTATCAAGTATTATTCCAATGAATGAAATTGTTTTATGATAAATAATCAATTATTAATTGACTCTGTTAAAAATGAATCCTTCATGAAGTAATATTTCATGTTTATTTTGTGAATTATTTCGGCAGTTTTATGACGGTTGTACAAAAGAAATAGTTTCATTACTATTATGCGACTCTTATGCTTTCTCGTAGTGATCGTCGAAAAAAAAATCTCGTCGAACATTCGATCTGCAGATCAGTTTCGTCTCACGAATCCATCCGCTTGTGCATTCGAGACGTCCGTCGATCAGTCATGAAACAGCATACCAAACGACCGCTGGCGATAAAAACGATCCGAATTCTCGCACAGTCGAAAAAAGAAGTAAATTCAATTTGTCACAAGCCGCTAAAATAAATCAGAGGATCTCGCTCGGCCCGTAAAAAGCGGCTCGCCGTTTCAAGGTCGCCCAGCGAGATGCGAGCGTGTAACAGTTTTTACCCCAACGGGACAGGACGAGGGGATAGCTTATAGTGCTGCCACCGACCTACAACTCCAATAGATCATGCTTGTTCGATTACTCAGTCCAGCCACCAAACCCAAGTTATATATATTATAATATGTATAGCTCATATTTCAATATGCAATATATTATGCAAATATTTCAAACTGGCCGCAAAAATATAGAAATTTCCTCAAAAAAAGAGAAAATATCCTTATTCCTACAAGCGATTATGAAATAAAAATAAACTACAGCTATACATCAGGCCAGATTCCATTTTTCTCAAAACTGAAGTCCGATACCAGGAAACTGAATTGAACCCTTGCATCTTTACCAGATCTGACATCTCACCCGGAAGAATTGAATTTGAAGACAAGAAAAGCAGCAGAACATTGCTAATTCATATGGACACGTGAGAGGGTTCAAAAATAAAAATAAGTTTCACAAGACTTGAACTTGCTTTATTATTTAGTCTTTAGTCTAGTCCTATTTCATTTGCAGCGGCTCTTGGGCCATTTAGAGCTAGACAGACCTGTCCAAAATAATTGAAAACATTGTGTAAAAATGATGAGAACTTATAAAAAAAAAACTGCCCGTACATACAAAGATTATGGTAGACCTAGAAAGAGCGGTGTGTGTTAAAAGTGGTAAATTATCACAAGCGGAAGGCGGCCGCCAAAAAGTATGGAATAAACAACGACGTACGATTGAACAAAGTTTCATCGACTGTCGAAGAAGAATTGATAGCACAAACACTGGGAAGTGTTAGTGTTTGGTGATACCCTATGACGAGGGGTGAAATTTGTTAAAGAAAAAGGGTTGTACCACAGTGAAAAAACACTGTGCCGGGTGTTGATATCGTTGTTATCAAGAAGCAGAGAACATCGGTAGGGAAAACTACGGAATTGACAGTTCGAACTGGCAATTAGGGTTGTTTGTCAGATTGAACTGGCAACTATGGCTTATTGTGGGTTTGAACTGGTAAATATATTTAATTTGCCAGTTCGAACTGGCAATTAGCCCCATTAGACGTTCTCTGAGTGTTTATATTCATTGTTTTTCTTAGCATTTATTGTTTATTTACTGGTACATTTCAGCGATCGACGTGTTTTATAATAATTTGATCTGAAGTGTTCTATTTGCCTATTGTTCTATTTGCCTATTTGCTCAAAGTGTTTTGACAAGATAATGTTTTCATGGTGATCTACAAATGTGATGAAGACCACCAGGTTGTGTAATCAACTCTTTTCCTATCGTTCTCTGAATCTCACTTTCTAGATTTAAGGAGTGGCTGAATTGTTCGAGGAATGAATCTTTAACAAGAAGAAAGAAGAAAGTTCATCATCATCTGGATCCATAAGATTGCATCAAAATGCAATAGCAACTCTCTTTGTATGTTGAAGAAGCAGAAGGTTAATATTTCTCATATTCAAACGATGAGTAATTCGCTGGTCATATCTCGTACAAAATATTGCCAAACACTAAATCGCATTGCTTCGCACTGCCTCGGTCTTATATTTCAGACACTATATACAAGGGTAGATAATATGTATGAGAATGCACTGATAAAAATAGGTGGAAAAACAGTATATTATCTGTGAAATAGTGCAAATATTTACTGGATTTTCACAAAAGTAATTTCACAGAATAAAGGTATATATCCTCTGTAATATTGTAATTTCCTAGTATTTATCATTTTTTTTTCATTTCACTATGTAAATATCAGTTCTTCACTGAATAATCAATTTTAATAATAAGAATTCACCATGTAAATACCGAATTCACTGCGTTTTCTCTTGAGAATCATGTTAATGTACAGCAATTCGGTACCTATTCTTTGATTTCACGCTTGACGTCTACGCCTACGACCGCGCAGATGCGGAGATTTCTAACCTCACAATAATTTGTTGTATCCTGTCTTTCGCTGCTGATATTATAAGTGCATAATTTCTAGTAGTGAGTGGAACGCTTGGAGGTAAGTCAATTCTATTCATAAAACCAATAAGTTCATCTGTCAGACATGTAATTTCGGTTGTTTGATAATTTTCAATAATATGTATTAAACACCAGTACTTATATATATAGAGAATAGAGGAGCAGAATTCCCTTGCTTGTATGTCAACTGCGAAGTGGTGTTCACAAGATACCCAAATTACGTTTAGTCAGGCAGCATGTTTTTTTGAGATTCATAAAATGGTTTCTTCAAAACCAGGGTTGATCACTTAGAGGAAAGCTTTTCTGCATCACTTTTCGATCCATATCAAAGAATACAATGCTACAACATGGCCAAATAATGCAGAAGTGAAACTTGGTTCAAAAAGGTTCAAAAATAGAAAAGGCATTCGAGTTCGCACATGAGCAGGAAATGATGACATTATTCATGTTCTTCATGTTCATCTTCTTATTATCTGATTTGATTTTGAAGTATCTAATAGAACTGTCCCTTTACAGGATCTCAATGATATAGAATATCTCGAAAGCATCGTCCAGTTCACTCCATGTATCTAAGGAGGATATCAATTTTCAGGACATCCTGAAACTTCCAGCTGAAATTACACAGTATAGATTCAGTGATATTGGTACCTGTAATGTTGATTAAATGTTCACCTTCAAATTGACTTTCCTATTCAAAAATCTTACCCTTCCAATTATTAAATTTACAGTTCAAAAGTACATCGTGAAAAAGCAGAGTGAAATAACATATGAGAAGTATTATAGAACTTTTCCAGAATAATGGCATGTAAGAAGACAACATAGAAACATTGAAATCGCATAGCAATAAAGCAGTATTTTTAATGTTTTAATATTCAGATACAGGGACTGTTATTTCATTTTACAGAATCTCATGTAAAGTTCTGGTAAATAACGTTTGTCATTGAATAACCAACGTAATATACCGGAATTTTTCAGATCGGTTTATAGTGTGGCCCGACGATGACTTTCACGGTCAATGGTATATCCAGACATATGCCCAGTCCAAGAAGAATTCAACCATTGGCTCCCTGATTTTTTTTTTCGCCATGATAATCTCACTGACAAAAGTAGGTAACCAAACTCTGTTCCAAAGTTTCCGCATGAGATTGAGAGGAGAAAATGAGAAATGAGAGGGATGAGAAGATGAGAAATTAGCATACTCTTGCACTAACCGAGTATATATCCGAATATCCATATATCTACATTCATGCAACACAAAAAATGCACTCATAAAGTACGTTTCTCATTTCAAATTTTGAAGTAGGAGTTGATGGGATGGAGGTGGTTATAGTGTGGAGTTTCGCTAATATCTTATATTATTTATCTCGGCTTTGCCACGAAACATGTTAGGGGATTTCTTGATATATTCATTCATTTCTCTGATCCGGCACTTCAATAGTCAATGAATGATTTTTCGTGTATTGATGAGCTCCATTGACACAAGATTTTTAGGTGATTTTGTTCAGGGTTTTCCAGATATTAGTATGCCTGCATGTAATGAATATTTGAGAATCGGCAGTTCAAACATGGCTGTTACCGAGATCTATGTTAAACTAAGCAGGAAGAGGAAGAATACCCTGAAAATTGTAATGATTTACGGTGCAAAATCAATAAAATAATCAAATTGGAAGATAGGAAACGAAAATGATAGCAGTGAATACATCAACTGGTAACATAGGCAGGTGCTTATATAGGTTGTTATTGTTTATAGTTGAGACCTCAGTTGAGACTAACAACGAAGCAAGAATAGTTCATTGAGAGTTCCCGAACTATGAGATAGTTAGAAATAGTTACAGAATAGATATCTGTAGAATCTGCTGATGTAGTACAATTAGTGCAGATTTCGTAAGAAATGTCAGAAATGGTGAAAGTACCTCCTGCATTCATGGAAATTCCAGGAATATTATGTAGAGTGCTGTCTCTTGAAATTTACATGACCTATGAATTCACTGATAGAAAGGTTCATTTTGAAAAAAAAATTGAAAGTTTTTTGAATATACTAGATTTTTCTGCCACTCTGATTATGTAGCCGAAATTTCGTTGAATAATTATTGAATCAGTTGATGTAATCATGTATTCAATATTGAGGTATAATACAGCCGAATCAGAGAAAATAGTATAAAACATTCATAAGCAGCTCATAACCAAATTTCAGTCTCTGCTTACGTTTTAATATACTATTTCCAGATATATTCGCATTTGCGATTTCCACATTCGACACAGTGTATAGAAAACCTCCTATTTGGCTCACTCAGTATTCGAATTACTATCAGTGTCTCATCGTCCGGCAAAAACAATCGGCCAAACTAGCCTACTTCGACCCCCTGGCACATCCATCTCCCCGATGGACCGTTCAGTTTTTTCCGTAATCGAAATCCGATGCGTCCGTCTCGACACTCAAGTGTTTTTCTGTGGCGCCTTTTCTTTCGATTCTAACTCGATGATTGAAACCCGCATCATCTCGGCCAGGTCCAATAAAGTTTCGACCTTTCCGTAATCCCCATCGGAGTCGAGCGTGCCGGATATTATTTCGTTGGACCTAAGCGTAGAGATCCGGTATGAAAAAAATTGATCTTCGAAGCGATTCTTATCATTTGTTTCAAAAAAAATACTGTTATATGTATAAAAGAAATAGTGTTTCGGGAACGATCAATGGAGGACGAAAACGTGGAAAAACCCAAAAGATGTCTGAGACGATGCGCAATAAGTTGTAATGTAATGTAAAATGTAATTACTGTCTGTGAGTTCTTCGAGGAGGTGGTACATTCATTTTCCAGCTTTTCGTGGGATTTTCTCTCCTCGTTTCTAAAAACTAGATTAGAAGTTATTAAAAATTATTTCAATATATTTGTAGTAAGGATAGATTTTGTGATCTGCCCCAAAATGTCACTGCGCTTAAAATTAAACCTTAAGAGACCTAAAAGAGGAATTCTCTATTTGTCAGTGACACCTTGTTTTTGATTAATTTGGAAATACAAATATATTTAATAAGAATAAAACCTCTACTTATCTTGGTGGACGTTTCGGGAACGAATCTGCTCATGTTCTCAACACAATTAAAATATTTTTCTCTTCGCAAAATTTTTCAATATGTTTTCGGTTTTGACACAGTGTCAATTTAGTTTAGGTACCTGAAGGTTTAATATCAAGCGCAGAGACATTTTGGGGCAGATTACAAAATCTGTCCTTACTACGAATATATTGAAATAATTTTTAATACCTCTACTCTATTTTTTAGAAACGAGGAGAGAAAATTCCACGAAAAGCTGAAGAAGTAAAATGTAATGTAGTGATAAAGTTGAAAAAAATGACATAGACTTAATATGCCCCAATCTTTTGAATGGGAAGTAGAAGCTTGTGATTTATCGTTTGGAAGGTCTCTCCATTCTCTTTTCGAAAATGTTATCATTTTCAAGTTTACTGCAACAATTGGGACAGAATCAAATAGAGTCATGTGGATACCGAAATTCAATCAAACACTAAAAGATAATCAAACGTAAAACACTAAAGAGGAAAATGAATGTCAATGAAATATAGATATTCAAAATGTTCACCGCCAACGTCTTGTCATCATCCTAACTGAATCCTAATGAAACTGTCTTCTAACATTATTCAACATATCAGGCGTGATCGACCTAACCGCAAGCGTTATTCATTCATTTAAGTCATTTAAATCAAAAGATTCAGTTTTGTACACATCCTCATATAAAGAAATCTGGCGATGTAAGATCAGGTGATAGCGCTGGCCATTCTTTCGATCATTTTGAACATCTACTTCTTTGACATTCATAGTCGGAACGTTTCATTACGTTCAGCATTACATTTTAGTTTTTCATTTTATTATAGCGAATTTCAGTTATCGCATGATTCCATATCATTCTATCTCAATTGTTGCACTGAACTTGAAACCGATAATATTTTTGAAAAGAGAATGAAGAGACTTTTGAAAATATATATACACGGTGTTTCATAATATATGCGCAGGGTTTCAGGATGTGATAGCTCGTCCAAAGTATATGAGAGAAAGTTTATATTAACTTAAATCTCTGAAATGCACCATTTTAGAGATACAGGGTGTTGAAATTGAAAGTGAAAAATCTTTTTTTGCGAATATCTCTGAAACCCTTCGCACAGGAAACAGCTTTCGTTAGGATTTTCTACTCAAAATAAGCTATATTTTCCAATATAGGAGTTTATTTTTCTTGAAAACGGTCTAATTCAGAGTTCATGACCAAGAGAACCTTTTTTGTGAAGGAAACATCAGCAGTTCAAATTGGCGGCTCGAAACTGTTCTCCTCCCAGTGGCGTAGAAGTCGGAGAGAAAAACAACCACCACCCCTTTGAAATCTTCACCAATTATGACTTGTAGAGAAAGCTTATTATGAGTAGAAAAAGCTGTTTCTTGTGCGATGAACGGTTCCAGAAATATTCGCAAAAAAAGTTTTTTACTTTCAATTTCAACACCCTGTATCTCGAAACTGGTGCATTCTAGAGATTTAAGTTGATAGAAACTTTCATTCATACTCTTGGACGAGCTATCACATCCTGAAATCATGCGCATATATTATGGAACACCATATATATCGATTATATATAAATATTAGAAACGATGGAATTGGGGGTTTTACCTGCCATTAGAATGGGGTTCAAAGTAGGATCGCATTTCGACGTTGGAAAATGTTAATTTTTAATTTAAATTCGATGTGTTTCGTGATTTTTCATAAATATGTACAGTAACCTAATTAATGAATTCATTCCTTTTGGCTTTTACACACTGTATAGTGAACAAGAGAAGAACGGACATTAAGACCGACATGCCTCGTTGCCAATTCTCTATGCGATGGCTAGGATTCACAGAAGGATTTACGGTTTTGAACTGAAAATAAAACTCACCTTAAAACGTGAAGCATGTTCTCCTTCATTTGAACAGCCTAGCCGAGATGACTCCTTGGAGGATAACAATGCCATCCTCTCGCTCTCCTCCCCCGAGACTTCTTGCTCCAGCATTATGCTAATCATCGCTGTCGGTGACCCCCTTTACTGCCTCTATTACCCCATATTGCATCCTGCGTGCCGAAACAAAAGACACGTCAATTCTCATCTATATAGACAACTTTGTCTTGTATAGTTTGGGTAGGGGGGTGAAAGGGGGTATATTAAACGAGCATCTTGTGTGCAAGGAAAATGATTATTAGTGTGGTGAGTGATTATGTTGACGATGGGAAGACATCAAACGTGAATTATAATTTGTTTGCTTGGTATCGGCATTTCGTAAGAAATTACGAGGGGTGACCTTGTAACACACTCAGGAGTACTAGTTTTTGTTGATTGATTCTTCGAATGAAATCAGCCTTTCTTCTTTGATTCAGACTTGGTTTTTTTGAAATTGATATTTATTCTTTGAATTCAGTGTTTTTTGAATTTTTTTCTTCGAATTCTGATTTCTTCCTTAATTCATACTCACATATATTATATCAAATTCAAATTTTTTCTCCGATTTCATACTGTCTCCTTCGAATTGAGACTCGTTCCTTCTGGTTCAGACTATTTTATTTGTATTCGTACTGTTTTCCGTTGAATTCCAACATTTTATCTGAATCCTCACTGCAGATTTTGAATACATTTTCCATTCGAGTTCATAGTTCAGTCTTTCAATTCTTGAAATATGTCAACTATATGTATATTTTTATGAAACTACGAGGGGTGGTCTTGTAACTTACTCAGGAGTACTATTTTTTGTTGATTGATTTCAGAACATATTTTTGCACATTGTCTGAATTATATAATGGCTTCAAACATCAAATGTGAGAAGATAATAACGTAGAGTGGATCTTTAAACATGAATGGACTTCTTTAAAACACGATTTCTCGAGCACGACTGAAAAGATAAGATAATAACACGAGTGAAAGGATAATATCATGAGTGGATCTTGAAACATGGATGGTCTTCATGGATGGATGTCATTTCATTTTGGCATTTCAAAAAGTCATCATTAAAATCATGCAAGCTTCCGGACGAATCTAAAATCCATTATTAAGAAGGATATCGACAGTTTTGTGAGTGGCGAAACACTCTGAGGATTATTCTGCTTCGTCCTTATGGCCTAAACATTCCATGTCACGAGCGTTCTGCCCCAGACGGGAAGTTTTTAATGATGAAAGGTGGCCTTTTCAATTGGAATTGGAGGAGCCTGTCGAACCAATGAATTAGCGAAGATGACCACGGAAGGTCTTGACGTTTTAGAAAAAAAGGTGATTGTTACTTATCATTCCCCACTCAAAAACCGATAAGAAACGGATTTTCGCTGTGGTATCTGACGGCGAAGTCAAGAAGTGATATTCATATTTGAGATATTCACGTGGGGTGGGATTTGTTATTGTTATCATTATTATAATTATCATTATAACAATTCATATGCAGGGTGTTTTTTAATTGATAGCTAGAAATAAAGGATATAGTTCTTTATCTCATTTTGAGAAGGAAAGTTCACATAAACATATGCCCTGCATATCTCAATGTTCTATATATAGTGTTGGAATTCAAAGAAAAAAATGTTTTTCTTCATCATAACTTCATGCTGTTCTAGATATCTTTATGAGATTTCACATGCACTTGCTATAAGTACCAATCAGCATTTTTTGGTGCAGGAGATTTTTCAATATTTCTACCAGTGGCGTCTGTATGGGATGTATTTCGAGAGATACGTGTCGTCATGACGGATATTTTTTGTTGTTATCTTTCGACAACACGTGAGAAAATCCTATAATATTCGGTGAATATTGTGTTAGCCAGCGGTGGAATATTGGGAGAGAAGGGAAAGGAAAGGATATGGATATAGTTTTTTTCACGAATGATTTTAGAAAACAATCACTTCTTCTGGAAGAAAATATAACTTCGTTGGAGAGCTAATTAATATTGTGATCGAATGGTGGAATGAACTACAAGGTATCCTTCTTGTTTTAAATCAAAAGTTATGATGACATCTCGAAAACCGAGACATGCAAAATTTTGCTTTCATCAGTAATGAATTCATTTCAAAAGAGTGCCTTGAGAATGTGTTATTAGTTTTTTGATTCGACTCACGGATATCGAAAAAGGGAGGTCCATGATGAATGGTAAATTTTCAAAATCGCCGTGTAGTTCGGCAGCCAAGGAAGACAAGGACAATCGCGAATTGCGCCATTGTTTTCTCCACAAGTTAGGTTTTCCGTACATATTTCCTGAAGATATAGAAAAACGGTGGTGAATTCCTGAGGTATTATTTGACTACCAAGAAGTTTAACGTATATTTCCTGCGGTGTATAAAAATACCTGATGTTGTTAATTTCCCGCCATTCAGAAAGAGTTCTCGTTCGTGTATTTCCTCTAACTAAATGAACAGTTGGCATGGAAAAAGTCAAATCATTATAAATTCCGAAGGGAGTTTTAGACAAATTGTGACATATAACGGAATTGGCTTTAAAATTGGCAGTCGATAATTATACCAATTATTGCGGGGGATAAAATTGATTCGATTTCATCAGTCCTAACAAAGGTCAAAAATATTATGCATCAATAATCAAGAATATTCATGCTCTTCATTTAGTTGACGAACTCGTATATATTTCGTTCACTGATATCAACAGATCACCCGAGGTGGTACAAGCATATCGCAGCTGATCATCACAATAAAAAACCTGTATACCGAGATAGTGGAAAAATAACTTCGAAAATTAATAAGTGATTATTGCCCCACGCATTCCAGATTTTATCTCCACTAGATTTATCGCCCCGAATGAAGCAAAGTATGTAAATCTACCTTTAATTAATAAGCGATTGGAATTTTCGACGACGATATTTTACTATTAGCGAAACTATTAGATTTACGGCTTGATTTATGAAGGCCTTTCTGTATTCCATCTATGGAACTTTGCTTGTTAATTATCCTCGAGAATTATGGCTTCTTCGACCGTTGAGGACTTTAGGGAAGTCGGAAATACTTGCAAAAGGGACTTGGTACCTCGGTCATTCTGTTATATACAGGACATATACTGGTTCAATTTGTCGTGTCATTCACATTTTTTCTGATTTTTCAAACGACAGAAATACTCCTGGCATAATCGACATATGAAATGTCAGTTGATAGTTCAATGAGTTCACTGAGACAATTCAATTAGCTTTTTATCACTTATAATTGCATGAGAGGTTTGTATTGCCTTGAAATTAGGTTGACAGTTTTTCTAGTTGAATTGATTGAGGAAACGGAAATTCCGCAGGACATTTTGATAAATAACACACAGATATCAACAATTTGACTTAACAAAAATGTCAAACTATTCATTTCGGCAAATAACACCGCGATAATTGATGAACAAATGAATAAATGAAAAAACCACTGAAGCATTTGTCGCTTTAAAAGCTGCAGATAAATGCCGATGTCAAACTGACAATTGCACTTTGACATGAGTCTGAAAAAGCTGATTTCAGAAAAATAAATTCGAATTGAATGGATCCTGTATTCAAAGATTGACGTCAGAATTCATAAAAGAAATCTGAATCCAAAAAAATATCTGATTGCAATGAAAAAGATCCTTATTTCAAAGAGATGAGTTTGAATTCAAATAAAAAAATCTAAACTAAATGCTTCGAGTCTGTATTTAGAGAAAAAATATGAATTCAGAGAAAAAATCAGGGTTCATGAAAGAAGTTTTAAATCGAAGGAAAAAGAATTGATACCAGCGAAATAAAATGGAACTTAAAACGGGATTCCAGAGATTGAAATATCAATTCCGAAAAAAGTTTGAATTCGAAGAAAATATCTGAATCCAAAGAGAAAAGGCTGATTTCAAACACATAGGTTTGAATTGATAATAATAATAATAATAATAATAATAATAATTCATTCAGTATTAAATGGAATAACAGAATATTATAATATTAGGAACATGAAAAAATTAGAAATACCACAGAAGGAGAGTGGGTTGCGTGGGTTGAAGTTACTATAAAATAAAATACGCTTGTAAATACTTAAATACTAAGGATATAGGCTATAGATATATACACAGACCCTTTGTAAGCACACAAGCATTCCACATTTCCTGATGAAATATTACAATGAAAGTTAGTTTCATAAAAATATACATGGAGTTAACAAATTTTAAGTGTTGTCAATCAGTTCATTTCTTTGTGCGTGGGTTGGAATTACTTAAAAATAAAAACGCTTCAAATACTTCAAATACTAAGGATATAGGCTATAGATATATACTTAAATAAAATCACACATACCATTTGTAAACACACAAACATTCCACATTATCTGATATAATGATACAATAAGAGTCAGTTTCATAAAAATATACATTGAGTTGACATATTTCAAGTGTTGTCAATCAGTTTATGAATCGACAAAAACACATAGGTCCGAATTGAAAGACTGAAGTATGAGTTCAAATGGTAAATGATTTCAAAATCTGAAGTGAGGATTTAGATAAAATTCAACGGAAAACCGTACGAATACACAAAGAATAGTGTGAACCAAAAGGAACGAGTCTCAATTCCAAGAGAGTATGAAATCGGAGAAAAAATTGAATTTGATAAAATATATGTCAGTCTGAATTCAGGAGAAAATCAGAATTCGATGAAAAAAAAATCAGAAAAAACACTGAATTCGAAGTTTAAATATCAACTCCAAAAACACAAAAGTCTGAATCAAAGAAGAAAGGCTGATTCCATTCGAAGAAATAGGTTTGGATTAAAATCCACCTGAATTCGAAAATTCAAGTATGACTTCAAATAGTGTGAATTCCAACATTGATTCCATCTGAATTCAGAGAAAAAGTCTCTATCAAGATGAAGAAAGGTTGCATTCAGAGGAAAAGATCCTGCATTGAGAGAAAAAAAAGTGTGAATTCAGATGAAAAAAGTCTGAATTTAGATAAAAAAAATCTGAATTTTGAAGTTTGAATTCTGAGAATGTGATGGAAACAAAACTGTGGTCTCTCTATTACGATCTCTGAAAATCACGAATGAATCTGCCAGGCTACAGAAAGCTAAGAACAATCCTACTCTTTCGATACTCTCGTGATCCGGATGGTATCTCTTCTCTAATGGACTCGATAAGACCGAGAGAATTGTATTGAATAATTATTTCGATCGATTCACGTCAATAATTTCTACAACGTTTTTCAATTACAGTCCTTCAGGTCTCCGTATCTGACGGCTGGCTGGCACTTTGCCAGATAAAGCCGAATATTGAATTCCATCATCATAATAATACGGCAGAAAATGTCGGAATATCAATGGCGGGACTTGATATTCCTCGAACTAAAGATGATTCGGTTCTTGAGATTTATTCCCCAGATATACAGTGATATTCAAATTCGAGTCTATGCATTAGGGTCTCAGAAAGCAGTCATGGAGTCGGATAAATGAGGCGAAGAAGCGTATTTGGAAGATCAAATATATTGGCCAAATTGATCTACCTTCTTGAATTCTGGACTTACATTAGACACATTGTATTTGTTGTATTCCATGTACATATAGTTTTCATTCTGTGAATCGTTTTCGACTATATCAGCACTTCTCGATGCCTTAACAATCATTGTGGATTAATTATCAGTAGAAATTAGGTACATAATAAAAGGGTGTTACATTTCACATTAGAATGAATATTGAAAATGATATCAACTTGAAATTATTAATATACCATTATTATATATCAAGAAAAAAAGCAAACAAAAGGAGATGGCTTGCAATTTCATATACTCGGTCATGATATATAGCGATATATATATATATAGCGATATTCATTTCGTGTTGTCAACAGATGAAAAAAAAATCACGTGAAATGCATGTGGAATTTCCCCAACTAAATCAACGGTATATAAATCTTTATGCACACAATCATTTGGTCATCATATATGCACACAACACGTTGATTTGTGTATTCTGAAGGATATTTTAGAAACTTAATGAATGAGGACTTGATTAATGAATGATCTTGAATTAATAGCTCACAATAAATATGCTCAACTTGTATGCCCAAAAAAGAACAAATGTATGATTTTAGGTAGTATGATTTCCAGTGCAAAATATATTTCTATAGTCAACAAGAACCTTCTTGGTGCAAGAAATAATCCGTCTGTGATATAATTATATGTCCACAATTCAACTATTGTCGCCCTGATAATTCAGCTGAGCATATGTGATAAAAACCTTCAAAAAGCTATAAGGTATGCCCTAATGAACTCAATGTTGTTGAAGACAAATTTCTCGAATGTTAAACAATTCATTAGTGAGTCATGTCTACTGTTTATCAATAAACAATCTCCGCGCTCCTATGTGAACAAATATATTCTTGAAGATAAAAAATGTTGAATCATCATTTGAAATCAAATGATCAATAACATATAAAAATCAATGAAAAGGCTATGGGAAAACCATCTACCATCAACTTCAGACACATCTCCCACTTCGATTGTAATCAAATCCAGATAAAGAAGAATGTTCTTCCATTCTTAGTTTCTTATGCGGCTCAACATTAAAATTGTTCTACTAAATGAACTCAATTAAACTAAACTGATTTCATAACTCTATCAACCCTGGTATCGTTGAGTTTCTTATTGAAATCTCAAATCGATTTTGGAATAAAATGAACGGTAGGTACTATCCTGTGAATCGTTTATTTCGGACAGTTTGATAAAATATGGTCTGATGATGAAAAAATCCTTTTCAAATCGGTTTAGAAATAGCCTGAGTTACAGAGATGATTATTCGGCCTGTACAACTTTTATCGCTCGATTAAAATTTGAATATTTCGGTGTGTTCGGCGTACAAAACCATGACACCGTGTCGAAAAAAATAATCGAGTATAGTATGGGGTATCGCAATCGTAAATATTAATTACATTCGGGAAAACTGGCGAACTAACTATAGATATAACGTGACTTTCTCGAATATTCAGTGTTTAAAAAAAAGGATTATGGTAATATTTCGTTATTATTTTTATCCGAGTTTGTATCATTGGAGTTGCGGGTGGAACAGGAAATATCAGATTACAGTAATAATTAAGAGCACAAACAAAAGGGTGTGACATATTATATTATTATGTACGACCCTGGTATTTTTTGCAGTGAAAACACACTGAAATCATTAGGAACGAAAATAGAAAATGATATACCACGCCCGAGAAAAATGAGGAAAAACCGATTGGAAAATAGGGCACTGTTATTCTCGGATGAATGTATACAGGGTTTTTCATTTTGTACTATATTCCTCATAGCAAATTCACGAAATACAGGGTGATTCAACTAAGTATGCAGGAAAAAATTGATTGTCAGCATGACATCAGAGGAAGTGGCTGCGAAATTTCAGAACAATCCGACTGAATTTATGGATTTTTCACCAAAGTGGACCTCCAAATAAAGGCCACTGAGCAGAAGAGCACTTTCCCTTTCGAACATTTAATGACACAAAGTAACAAGATGTATGATCTAAGCATGACAATAAAGAAAAATCAGGCCAGGCAATCGCTAACAAAAAGACATTCAACTTGGAAATCTAATAAAGTCAATTATTGTCTCTGACATCCTGATAATCCTATTGTTTATCATAACGCTGTTCAGATGAAAAACTTCCGAATGAAAAGAGCTGGCAACACGATGTTTACGATACGTCGTAGATATTACCTGTAGCTTCATTTGAAATATCTTGTGAATCGTTGTTGGAGTTCGAAATATTATTTTCTGATCAGTTGTTTTTTTCAATTTTCAAACTTTGCAAACTTCTAGGTCGCAAGAACGATCAGATTTCTGATTTACATTTTGATGATTTGACAGGATGGTACCTAATGAATCAAAAACAAGTGAGATTTTCGGAACCAATTTTGTCAGATTGTGAGTGATCTGGTTGAGTTGCACAACCTGGTGAATTCAAAAATCGCATCGACGATGTTGCCAGATCTTCCAGATCCGTTCTTTTGTGCATAAAACAACTAAGTTCTTTTAAATGGATCACTTTCTTTATTTTCACTGAATCCATCGATGGTGCTACAACAGAATGACAAATTTTCATTCCCAATATTTTCAGAGTTCTGGCGAACCAGCAATTTCCGAAAAAAGTACAATATCTTTGGTATCTATTTATGTGATTTCGATGAGATTCATCGACGGTGTTGCCATTATTCTGTGCGCTACACAACTATTTTTATTGGATCAACCCGTTCATTTTTATTCCATTCGATAATTAGTGCTCCGATAAGCGGAACCCCAGAATAACAAATTTCTCTACTACTGCTACTCATACAAAAATAGTTAGATCTCGCAACATCTTGGATTCTTTTTTTGAATTCGCCAGATCGAATAGCCAACAAATACTCGATTTTATTGAAATCGCATTTATCGCTTCGGAGGTATTCAGAGGGTAACCATACTATTCTCAAGAAATGCTGGATTGCCAGATCTTAGGAAATATTCTGAATTAAAATTCGTTATCCTAGGGTTTCACTAATTGAAGCACCTGCAATCGAATTTATTCAAAATTAATGGAGTGTCCTGATAAGAAAAAATATTGCTTTTCAAATAAAAACGTTAAAATTTGGCAACATTGTCAATCGATTTTTGGAATTGTCAAGTTGGACAGCTGCTAGGTAATGAATTTCATTAAAATCACGTGAATCGTTTAGAAGATATTCAGGGGTTTTCATACATTTCCTTAACCCTGTTATGATACTATTGACATAATTATCCTTAGCTATATCAAGTATCAAGAAACCTCAACTGTTACTAATTGTTTTGACGGAAAAAATATTAGATTTATATTAATAGGAGCCATAACAGAGAAATTGTGTGAAATTGTGGAAATCACATGCGGAGTGCCACAAAGGTCCGTTCTTGGCTCATTGCTTTTTTAACTCTATGTCAACGATTTGGCTAAAATATCAATCGGTGGATATTTCACATCTTTGCAGATGACACGTCTATTTTTTGGCACAACAGTAACCTGAATACACTACAGAGCAATATTGAAAATTACTTGGAAGAAGTTCAAAAATGGTGTGATGCAAACCTATTAACCTTCAATGTCTCAAAAACCAACATCATAACATTCAAATGCAATATAGAACACATTTTTCTTGATAACCAAACTACTGACTCCAAACAAGTGAACAAATTCTTAGGTCTACATATCGATAAAAATTTGAAATTTGATAATCACATCAATTATTTGCGTGAAATATTATCTTCAAACTGCTATGCCATTAGAACCATCTCAAATTCTCTCGACTTCAGCTCAGCTAGAAATGCCTATTTTGCACATATTGAATCTCATCTCACATACGATACCGAATAAGTTACTTGGGTGCTGGCTTCCAGAACTCTACTAACCCTATTTTTAGACTCCAGAAGAGGGCTCTCAGATACATTTGCCGAGCTGGAAGCAGAGATTCCTGTAAACCTCTCTTGAAAGCACACGGAATTCTACCATCACCATGCATCTTTATTCTAGAAACAATCTGTTCAATTCGTGAAAAATATATCGAGAATATTATGTCTCAGTCAGTCTACGCAACCCGTCTAACTCACAACATCAGTCTTCCAATCTCCCCAACAACACAAATCAAGGATTCAATAATTTATAACTCCCACTTACTATCAGAAAACTGGAAGGGGAAAATAAGTTTCGTAAAGAAGTGAAAAAACTCCTTATCCAAAGAGCATATTATGATTTGAATGAATATTTTATGGACAACCTCATATCTCACACCTCTATATATTATAAAAACTCTTTTATATATTTTAACCTATCTCAAAGTGATGAATGTGTCTGAATTTGTTGTGTTTTGTGACAAATTGTACTGTGATAATTCATTTTATATTTAAATTTTAAAGTTAACAACTTTTTCGAATTCCATTTATCATTTTTTATTTTATGTGTCATAGTTTCAGGCAAGCTTTGTCAACATAATTAACATCATATGACAATAAAGCATTACTGATTCTGATTCTGATGATGATGATGATGATGAAGTTATAAGTCGAAATTTTGACCTGAAATTCCGTCTTATAACTCAAAATTCCTACTTTTGAGCAGAGAATTTAAAGCTTTGTATGACTCAGAGTTTTGGATTTGAAATTCCGAGATTTACCTCATAATTTCAAACTTTCGATTTTGACAGGAAACTGGGAATTTTAGAAAAATAATAATTTTTCTTTCCAGGTCTTCGTGATTCACTCAGTGCCTTACACCAATACAGATTTTCGAGTGAAGATTTTCCACCTATTTCACCTCCAAATCCTAAAACATCTTGCCTACAGAATACGTTCAAAATTGATATTCTAATTTGAATTTATATAGCCCTGAGACACAGTCGGATCGGTAGCATAGTAAGTGACGTCACGCTTGAGCTTGTTTATATGATAATAGACCAACCAAGATGCATTCAATATGGTAAATTTTGTGATAGCCTTTCGTTGCAGGAAGGTCCGAAATCCTTCTGGCGACAAAGGTAAGTGAAATTAGTTTCCAATTTAGTCGGTACATGTAGACAGAATAATATGAGTGCATATACTCTATACTCCATTCCAGTTGAGAATGGAGTGCGGACTGTTTGACCAAACATCAGATGACAATTCAAGATTAGAATTTGATTTTTTCTAATATACCTACACTTTCAAGATTCTCAATTTGTTCTTCAACTTTTTCCCTGATAGATTATGGAATCTTTCGTGGTTTGAAATAAACTGGTTAAGTGGTAAGTAACCTATATGAAAAATCCATCATTCATGGACTGCAAGATTTCTCAACCTTAGTCTATAAGATTTTTATTTCTAGTAAGTCGAAGAGTGAATCAGAGAACATATAATAAATTAGAGAATAATAATTTGGTTGCTTCTGAAGCAATATGAACTAGTAAAATGTCAATTTATTCTGGGCCAAAGTAAAATTTGTATGTACCCCGCGTACCCAGTTCATAATGTTCCTCTCAATCACTCTGTGCAATTTCGGGCGTGAAAAAAGGAAGAACAGAGACAAATAACATGGTGCGCCATGCCTTCGCAATTATATAAACCGCTGCCATAGCCGTAACGCAATGGAGATGCAAAAGGAGAATCGAGAAGCCGGGACAAGAGAAGCTGCTGATGAAATTGACTATCCCTCTAATCTTAGGATCCCAACACAATCTCAACAATCACAAACCAATATATTTTGGATCGTGGAATTATCTGTGAAAAAATCACAAGAGAGACGTAATAAATTGAGAATAATAACAAATCTTCGAACACCTGATAGACTCGAGCCTCAGCAGTTCGAGAAAAATTCTAGAGAAATATTTTTCAATTCATCGAAGTAACTAAACACTTTGCTACTTATTATAAACTGGAATTCAATGTCCTGGTGCGAGATTCACAGGAACAACAGTCACTTGAATAAAGTAAGTATTTTACATATATTATATTGATAGTATATCATACAGGGTGTCCCAGAAATACGTTCGTATACTCCCAGCGGTAATTGTACAGATGAAAATAAGAAAAAATGTTCCGACCAACATGTGTCCGAAAATGCTTCCTAAGGGCAATAAAGCCCTCTGGAGGTAGGTCCCTACATGCAGTTTTCTTCAATTATCTTTGTTACGATTGATCCTAGTATATTTTACATGAAAAAATTGTTTTGTTAGAATGCCGTAAAATGAACCTTAATCAAAAAAACTTTTCATTTTTCATTTTGATGCGTCCGAAAAAATTCACCTAGTGAATGAGCATGAGAAAATCACTGGAAAACTGAACATCTAAGCTTGCTTCATCCATTTCGATCATTGTGTTCATGACTCAAAATGACACACACCATGACAGTTCATGAGAGGGATGTCAGCATCACAAACAAAATACAAGGGGAATCCCACCGTTTTACAGGCTTTACGGGATAATTGCCAAAATCTGAAAAATTCAAGAATACACATGCAAACCCAAGAATTTCATTTCAATTCGTGACTCGGTCAAGTTTCAGGACTATACCGTTCTTTCCTTTATTGAACAAGTGACAAGTGATAAATTCCAATTACAAAATATACCTGGGTATCATGAACTTAACTTGCAGATAGATAAAAATAGTATCAGAGTCTTTCATGGATTGGGTATTGCAGAAGAGTATTATCCATTCATTATTCATGTGACAGCACTTGCCATCGGCTCGTTGTGCAGATTCCGTCTTCGTTGGTAATATACTGGGTGGCCCATCGAAAACGTACCGCAAGGCATTACAGGCTGAGAAAGAACTCTTCGATAAAATCAGAAAACAGGTCGAGTAAAACCTTCAACCCCCTAAGTAGGGGTGTCACCCCAATTTTTTTTTCAAATGGGAAGGGCGGGTCAAGCGATACCTCTTCAGAAGAGGCTGGTCATTCCCTACACAGTGATCCACTCGTTCAGAAAATATGGAGCGTTGAAACTCCAACGATAATATGTGACGAAAAATGCAAAAATTGATTCAATTGTACTTCAAAACTCATTTATTAGTCAAGTAAATGTTCGAATTGCTGTCCGTCAACCTGCATACAGTGGTATAAGTTATTTTCAAACCGTTGTCGTACATTCTGGTTCATTCGGGGTGTCACTTCGCGACATACGTTGATGATTCTTCGTTGCAACTGTTCTAATGTGTCTGGTGGTGTTTTGTAAACAACGCTTTTGATGTGTCGCCACAAAAAAATCTAAAGGACTGGAGTCGGGTGACCGAGGTGGCCATTCTATTGAGCCCCGTCGTCCTATCCATCGTCCTGGACGCACATTGTGGGAATGATGAGGAGGAGCTCCGTCTTGTTGGTAAATCAGTTCCTGTTCATCGTATGCGAGATCGTTCTCAATAATATTCGTTAGAGCTGGGTCGATGGCATTTTGTAGTAAATCCTACAATGGCATTTCCAAAAATACCAGCCCACACATTTAACTCCTGGGGGCGTTGCGTGTGTGTCTCGTGGCAAATCCTTGGATTGGTGTCAGCCCTGTACCGGCAATTGTGGCGATTTACTAAACCATTGAGGAAGAAGGAACATTCGTCCGAAGAACACACATTGAATAGAAAATTACCATTGTGTAACGCTCGCTCACTCATAATTTCGCAAATTTGCAAGCGACGATCAAAGACGATCTAAGCGTATTTTGTAAAGAACGAATTTGTATTTTTGCAATACTCGTTGGACACTAGTATGAGACACACCCGTCGCAATGGCCAATTGTCTTGTATACTTAGCGTACTATCAACTGCAACTTGCCCTAATACTGCTATCTGCATAGGTTCATTTAGTATATAGTGGATTTTCAAGCTCTCTCTTTTTGTTATGAACTGAACCTGTTTCGCGAAATTTGTTCACCAATTCGCGAACATTTTTTCCACAGGCATGTTTGTCAGGATGCCATTGGTTAAACAACTCCGCGCCCCGATTTCCGCATTCATCGTTTTTTGAAAAAAAGGTCAATGATTTCCACTCTGTCTGCAATTGTATACACCATTATAATAAATTTCAAAGTCAACAATTCGTAAACACTTCAACCACGACATGTTTCTAGCAACTACTTGACCTAATTCAAACGTGAAGAAATGAATCCTATTCATTTTTACTCTCTAAAATGAGCCTAAGAAAATCTGTGCATCGGCAAAACCAGCGACTCAGCAAAAATAGCGAATTCATTTGAAGGAACTTATTGCGATAAAGTACAATTGAACCGATCTTTGTATTTTTCGTCCCACATGATGGTTGGAGTTTCAACGCTCCATATTTTCTGAAAGGGTAGATCGATTTGAAAAATCTAAGCAGCACTGTATAGGGAATGACAAGCCCAATTGAAAAAAATGTTGGGGGTTCAAAGTTTTACTATGCTTGTTACGTCAGAATGTGCCCCCCTGATAAACGAACTTGACCTGTTTTCGGATTTTATCTGAAATTTCTTTCCCAGCCTGTAATCCTTGCGGTACGTTCTCGATGGGCCACCCTGTATAATCAATGTGTGCATGTTGAATGACATAGTATTCACAGCGGCGCTAGTTTTTGATCATGTCCTGGTTTCAAATTTGTCGAAAATAGTCACCTTGATCTAGCCACTAGTAATAATCGCTTCTCAATTACGTTGTCTCTAACACATATTGCTAAGAATATAAAACATGAAGATTCAAAACACCCCATCCTGAATCAGCACTGATAATAAAGTGTACAACAGTTATAAATCAACAGTGATTTCTCAAGCACATATATGTATATTCAATGACAATAATTACGTTTTATTTTTTAAAAATCACATCGCTCCTAGATTTCCATTAGAATCAAGAAAATATGCTTCGATAGTGATTTACACATTCAATAGTGATTTAATGATGATTTAAGTATATTGCTTGTGGTGGATATGAGATATTTGTGAATCAAGGCCGTGAAGTTGTTTTTTTTTTTCGGGCGAATACTAGAATTGCGGCCGATGCGCAATCGAGATTATGGAACATTCTGGTGAGGCCCAAATAGATTATTTGGCCGAGGTACACAACATTTTTCGGGCGACTGATCTAGAAAGTGAATTATATATTCAGGTCTTGAAAAAGACAAACATAAGAATGATTTCCATTAGCTGAATGCAACACACTATTCAACCGAAAGTAAATGCAGCCGTAAATCAAATATGGCTGCGCAGTTGAGTTTGACAGAAAGGTATACAAATACGTGACACTTTATGAACGCTATCGCATCCGTGAAACGTCAATTTTCATATCAGTCCCCTAAAAAAATCGACATAGGCTGTTACAAATTTGATTACATGCATGCGGACTTGGAAACCGTGGAAGAATGAGCAATTACAAATGGAGGCAAAATTACGTAATCAGTTGAACGAAATGCCGGCAAGAAATCTGCAAATTGTCGATTTCCGGTTTTAGGAGGTATACAGGAATATACAGAAAGCTGCGATTTTGTTTTTATTTTTTACTTTCTCGGAGAAAAATATGCAACATTATCATGGGTACTTTTCAAGACCTGAAGTTCACATCATATCATCGAAAAGTTCATTTTCACAAATAGGAACCAAGATTTTTCAGTCATCGTATTCGGGAGTCTGATGATCCAAGTCTGTATTTGAAGAAATCATTTTGATGATGGCAGGCCAGAATCGAAACGTCAGATCATATGATAGTGTCATTCTCTATGTCATAAAAAGGGCCAATGATAAGTTTGAATATTTTTTCGTTCTATACCGAATGAAGCCAGTTACAAATGGAAATAAAATAGTACTTCTTTGTATCTTTGTAATCGAATGTGTAACAGCCATACAAATGATATTATACCATGGGACCCTATACACTATAATTTCTATCCCTGGCTAATAATGAAAACAAAGTTTCTACCACTGATGACCTTCATATAGGTCTATACCAGGTGTAACAGGATCATGGTACACCCCATTATTTCCTTCAGTTTCAGATAAGGATTATTGAAATTCATGTATGATTTATCATCCTCTTGACGAATGGGATAATGTCTACGTAGTTATTATTCGCGGCCTCTTTTGCAGTTTCCCTAGCCGTTTCATTGCCGGTAATTCCTACATGACTTGGTAACCATTGACAAGATTATAGGATTTTTCGTACGAGTGGATCTGGATCAAAAATGTTCGAGATTGATTGTAACGAACTGAGAGAGTCAGACAATATGATCATCAAAAATGTCAAATTTCATGATTTATCAACAGATAAAGTTCATCAAAATGGTTTTCGGGACAAAACACCCCTTTTTCTTATGGAACCATATTGGTACCTTGGTACCATCTGTTATTCCTCCTAATGGGAATTTGATTGATGATTTGCGATTTGCGTCATTGCACGATTATATACTGGGTGGCCCGATGAAAACGAAACAATGCCGATTTAACATAGTTATCATTCTCAGAAGAAAAAACGCTCGAGCTGGTCGATTTTTAATTCGAGGGGGAAATATTTCCCCTATTTTTCAACTTTTTCACTTCAAACCCCTCGGAGGGGTGAGCTTCAACCCTTAAAATCAAATGGAATAAAAGGTCAAGTGATAAATCATTCTGAAGTTGATAGAATTCTTTTACCAACGCTTCCTTGTTTTTGGATTTCAATGCAGTAGTTCTCGAGAAGACACGTTCATGAAAATAATCGGCTAGTGGTGGAAACTTTCGCTTTTTTCCCATTCATCAATATTTCTCATTTCGTAGTTAGAACGATGTTCATCTAAGAAGTGCCTCATGTGTTTTTTTTCTGAATCCTGTCCTATCGAACATTACATGAAGAATCATTTATTTTAATGTCAGTTCCTTGATCTCTCAGTAAAATGCATACCTTGTTCCGTTTTCATCAGGCCACCCTGTATAAAATTTAATTATTGATCATTAAATTAATTTATGTGCGGAATTTCACTTATTATGAGGTATCATTGAATTCAGAAAATTATGCAGAATTCGAAAATGCGGGTGTTCCATTTGGAAATCGAAAATCTGTATCATTTCCGGTTAAGCCGGAAGTGCGGAAAAATCATTCATGTCGTGACGTTTATCAACTATATAGGTCATTCCAAATGTTAATCATTCATCTCTGAAATGAAGGAGAAAAGTGGGGGTGTACCATGATCCTGTTACACCCGGTATATCTTCGTATAAAGGTATTTTCAAGAATATTCGCGAATTTTCAACTGATAGATAGTACACCACTGACTGTTTAGTCCATCGGAAATCCACGACAGGCCAATAAGTCTGTCTCAACGGCAGTGGGAATAATTTATTCGAATTTAAATTTCTGTCCGCCGCCGAGAGTTACTCTTTTATTACATGTTCCTTAATTTGAAATTATAACGTGGGGCTGTTCCGATGTTATTTGCGCACTTTGGGTGGTCGTTTTTTGAATCCGCTCTGGAGCCCTTCATCTATCGTTTTGAAAACTTTTTGCACATTTCGAAACTTGCGCAATTTGAAGACCCTCTTCAAGACAATCTCTCGTCGTTCTCAAGATATTTGAAACTTCCGTGTTTATACATTTCTCTCTTTGACTTGATAGTTGTTAACAAAAAATTAACACTAGTGCCACTTTTTCAGCTATTAGAAATGGCGTTGAATTGATGCCAGTCTAACGTTTCTTAGTTGATGGTTGTTATTAGATATCAATATAGGTGCCACAGCTGAAATAAATTCTTACTATTGTATTCACATTGGCATTGTTTTCACGAAATGCGATGCAAAATTTCTATAAGTGGGCTGAAATATCTGAGAATATCCCTCAATGTTTTCGCACCTCGCTTTCCTAAACGAGTATGCCGCAATTATTATTCTAATTTGCGGGATATTTTTCCTAAAGAGAAATGCATGTTATGTTTTTGTCGATAATTCACCCATTATACATTGAGTGTTCCATTCAGAAACGGAAAAAGGTCAGATAATTCAAAATCTATAACTAAAAATATTTCGTTTTCATTCTGAATTCTCAAAACATCCAATACACATCCAAAAATTCAGTATCTATAGTGAAATGGCATGCGGGAGAATGCGAAATGTTTGTTACATTTTTTGTGCTCTTTCCAAATACGTGGAAGGATTTGGGGAATTCACGGTAACTTCAGGAAATACAGGATGTTTCGAGGATCTGAAAATATGTTTCTGAAAATTTTTGTTAATCCAGATATGGATGTCCTCCTTTCTGATAAGCAAGTCGCTTGGGTTGAAACTGTTTTCATGAAAGGTTTCATTCTTCTATTGCACAGGAAATGAAGGCTGTAAGATGTCATATCCTGCTTCTTGTTGGGGAGAATGTTCTGAAGCTCGTTGGAGACATTTTCTGCCGATCCATGGGACACGATACTCATTTTGTTTTGTGTTTGATACCTGGCCATTCCTCTTGGAAGATCTGCTGGCCAGTTATGTACATACTTACATATCAACAATATTTTGGCTGTTTCAATTTGAGAAGTGATGGCGTCCTTTTGACCTTGTCTCTTGTCTCCTGGTGAGACAACCATTGGAGCCCTCATGGAGTTCCAGTGGGCCCCTTTGAGCCCCACATTTTTTCAACTGTACCAGCAGCCGCAGTAGTAGGAGTTTTGTCATTATTTTGTTTGGGATCCATAAGGACAGATCCAACTGATTATTCATTCCTGATGGTCCAGTAGTTTGTCATCAAGAATTTAATTCAAACTTTACCACTTTTATTCGTACATCTGATAACAGAACGTTTCTATGAACCAGAAATATAGGCATATATGGAAAGGGATTAAAGGTTATTTAGAACCTATATTTTTTTGTACTGCATAATTTGCATTTAACACTAGAAATTTATTTTTCGTTCTGTGTGGCATCTAAGAGAGTTACCTGAACTCTAGTTGAAGCATTTATTAGTAATAAATAACCATTTAACTACCACCTGGTACTTTTATGTTTGTGTTGTATGGTGTTTGTATGGTGTTTCATTATTCAAATAGTACATTTGTGTTATTCAACTATATATAATTTCTTTGTTTTGCGCCTGGCACTCAAGGCCCAACAACTTTTAGAATCCCTGACCTGCTTCGAAACAACAGAGCTGCCGTGCCTATTTTTCATCTTAAATTTTTTTTTATCTGTGGACAACACGACAAGGAAACCTATAATGTTCGAGGAACATCGTGTTAGCCAGCGGTAGAATTTTGGGAGAGAAGGAAGGTGTTGGAATTTTCTTGAAAGATTGGAGGTTGTAAGCATCAGGAAAGACTTCACTATATAGGCGAAGAATTCCACAGCTTTGCCGTTCTATTGATGAATGATGTTTGGTATAGCGATGTTTGACAGGTCTCGAGCCTGACAGTGTAGGGATGACCAGCTTGAGCTCGTCTGGTTTGTCTACTAGGAATCGCGCGTGGTGGCATAATAGATGATATTTCCGTTGAGCACCGACCGTGAAAGTACCTATAAAAAAGGCATAGATCGCCGACCTTTCTACGATGATCTAGAGAGGTCAATGATTTGGTGAATGTTGTATCATCGACTAGGCGAATAGCTCTCTTCTGAATTGAATCAAAGAGCTTTAGCGTATGTTTGGGGGCTGAGCTCCAAACATGTGAACAGTACTCCAGGACAGGTCGAATTTGTGCTTTGTAGATCATAAGCAGCTGCTGGAATGTGGTGTATCTCTTCGCACGGAATAGAAAACCAAGTTTTTGTGAAGCAGTTTTCGCAATGGACCTCACTGTTGGTGGTGACACCTAGCATGGATATTAACGACCTCATAGGAACAGTGGTACCCGACCTCATCAAATTGGGCATTGTTGATCAGCCTTCTTAGTGAACATACAAGCTTGAGTTTTAGTTGCGTTGAACTGTACTAGATTCTCAGATCCCCATTTCAGAATTCTTGTCAGATCCTCATTTAAAGCATCGACCTGTCTTCGTCTTGTACCTCTGGCCTCGTTGGATGATATAGGGGCTCTAGGAGGAAAAGGCGGAATGAAGTGTACTATCATCCGCAAAGCTATGAACTGGGCTGGAGGTCACATTCAACGAATCATTGATGTGGAGCAAGAACGAAGTTGTTGTCAAGACAGAGCCTTGTGGAGCACCATCATTGATCGTCATTGTATCAGACAAGACCCCGTCTACCACCACGTAGATTGATCTATCTGCAAGAAAACTCGATAGTGAAAGACACAATTGGGGCGGCAAACCATATGATGGAAGTTTCGCTAGGAGGCCTTGGTGCCAAACTCGGTCAAATGCTTTGGAGATATCCAAGGCTACAGCCAGAGACTCCCCATGTTTCTCGATTTTGCATGTACAATAAAAGTCACAGCAAAAAAAAACTTATACTCTCTCCACCGATGACATTTTTCCGTTTTCCAATGGAAAACGGAATATATTTTTTGCAAAATGTGACTTTCCGCCTCTGTCCATATTCCCTCGTCTCGAGTCTGGAGGAGTGTTTTCGCTACGTTCGCTCCCGAATCTTTGTTGTGCCTTCGTGTAAGCCGTCGCTCGTTTCGGTTTTAATTGGGAGATTTCGGAGTGCTTTAAAAATACCGCCAATTCGGTCCGACCGGACAAAAACGGAAATTGGCGCACGAATTTTAATTGCCACCAAACACACACGCCACATGGGTACTCAAAAAAACACATTAGATGATTGAAGTGATGAAAAATGGAAGTACGAACAGCTCTGAAAACAACATTGATGTGGATTCTGCGTTTTCAAAAGATCACAGAAAAAAACACTATTATATAATGAAAGGGATACCCATTCATCCAATTATATACTCCACAAGTAGAGTAAGGGTTCATTTTATGATAATGCTACATTTGATTACCAATTGGATTTTATCATTCATTCGAATATAGGGAGCCATTGGAGTCCAATGGAATTTTCAAGTTTTGCAAGGACTTGAATATCAATAATACACTATATTTATTTCAATACCAAGATTGTCATCAATCTGATTTCAATCAATCTTCCACTGATTTTATGCAAATATGGTTACTGTTCGGTTATCAATGCAATAATATACAATATTACGTTTTTTTTTTCTGCTGGAATGACTTATAATTCCAGTGATTAAATGATTCAACAGCAGCGTGAACCTTTATTACTCGATTGAATGAATCTTCCATATTGACACAAAAAATCCTCGTATGACAGAATGGTTGGTTTACTCTTTTTTCAATTCGGGATGACAGGACGACAAGAGTTCCTCCATAGGTACTCCCACATACACGATATAATTTGGTGGCTGCAATTCGCGATAATAAATGGTTTCATTAATTCATTCGAATTGTATTGTTTTTTAGACGAATATGCGGTAAACAAAGGACGCGTTATATTATTCCGATTATTCTCAATTTTTATTTCCTCCAATGGAACACCCTGTATTTTATTCCTTCCAAGTTGATGCAATACTCAATTGATTCAATTCTCAGAAATGAAAGAAAACACTAACTCATTACATTATGATGAATTTCTTCTAGTAGGCAACGGATTTTCCATATAAAATAGGTTAAAAAATTGTCGAATTTTCATTTGTGATTTTTCACAATTCACTAACAGGAAACAAAAAAAGTAGGTACCTGATGTGTTTTGTGTTGGTGAATTAGTGTTCTTCTTTTTTGCTAACTCTCTTTTGAATGAATCAAAATGATTAATTTAATGATAGAAATTCCTCAATTGGAACCTCTCATATGGCGAATCCATGGCCTACTAGCAAAGATTCATCATGATGAGTGTGATTTAATGTTTTTTTAACATTTATGAGAATCCAATCTATAAGATTAATACATCATTATATATACATATACCTTATATATATATACATATACCTTAGGTCGACCTATCCTGTCTTTCCGTGAAGAACTGTAACCTCGTATATTAAGAGTTTCGCTCTTCAGATGAGTTTCATATCTTTCGATATGAGGTCGTCTATTATAATATATATATTTTTCATGCCTTATATTCCTACATATCGTCTTAGCTCAACAATACGAACCTCTTGCGAAGCGGTTAGTTTGACTCTGTTCAACCTATATATATATACACCTGTACCCCCCGAATATCTCGCGAACAACAAAACGGAATGAGAAACAGAAAAATACGTCCAAAATATTTTCGAATGTTTCATTGAATGATACCAAATGATTGTCCCCTCCTGGAGGGTGGAGTATGGTTCACTTTGAAATATGTATAACCCGAATATTTTCAAGTACTTGTTGTAACACTACTGAATATATTACTCACAGGAATACCGATCGATTTCATCTCTTCAAAAATCTTGGTAACCTCGTTCGCTGGACCTTGTTTTGTTTTGATGTATGTACATCATAATAATAAGTTCCTCCCAATATTTTCGGTACTGACGAAGAAGGACATCGAAGTTTAATTTCTGCAGCTATTGATTGAAACAAAGGCGCCGGCAGTGACAACGCATCCCTTGATAATTGGTGGCCATGGTGCAAGAACATTTTTTCAAAATTTTTTTTTTATTTTCAAAAATATTTTCGAAAGTATCTTACAAAAATGAATTGATCGATAAATTCAATGTAAAATAGATTGAGTGCATTAGAATGGCAGAAAGAAATAGTAGCATTCTAGTCACACTTAGTACGCATTATTCACGTATTTTAGTAGCATTTAGGTCGCAAGACAGACTTCAAGACTAGCGTGACGATGTTTTTGTTGGGCACTCAGTAACTGAAAAACTGTCAAATAGCAATTAGTACATGAAATGAATGTAATTCAATTATCAATTCAATTTGTACATTGGAATTTGTTCAGGGAAATAGGTCAGAAATTAGGAAGATTAGTCGAAAACAAATATTTATTCAAAAATTTCAATTTGAATTCAATTGTTATCATTTGGCTAGATTATTTAGTATTTCTGAAAAAGGGGTTTTCCTTGCTTTAACGAAGATTCGGTCCCCACATTTTAGGAGGGTCATATTCAGGATGATCTTCTGTAGACCAGCCTGCGAAATCAGTTTCCTCATGTCTGGTGAGCTGCTGGAGCGTATTTTTGCCTGAGCTCATGAAATCCTTTATTATCTCTTGTCATTTATTAATGAAGATTCGGTTTTGTAGGCTGACTCCTTCGGTCTTAATGAGGAGGAAAGTTGGAATAAACATTTAGCTCAGCGTCGAAGAAAGCTATTTCTAATGATATATTCAGGATATCTGTAATCAATTACTAGCGCTTAAATTTTTTTATAATGATTCAAAGCGTTTTGTATGAGCGTGTCATTACCATATCTATTAGTACCATATCTGGGTAATCCTTGATCAAGCTCTCTCCATTTTTCTGGGATATTCAATATTCACTATTTTTCTCACTTATTTTTCGCAATCTCCCATGGCCGAAGAAAAGCCGCGATCTTTTATTGTGGTGCCAAATTCTTACTTACTCAAGGCAAGTCCCCATCACAAATTGTAGATATTCTGGTTCGATGATCAGATCCACTCCGATGTCATTATATGACAATTGATACACCACCAACTTACCTGATTATAACACGTTGTGTAAGGTGGAAGGACAACCTTGCACCAAGTTCTCGAACCAAGGCCTTCAATTCAACGTTGTCTTTTTCACCGTTGAATCTCAACTTTTGAGAAAAGTTCCAAAACCTTTCTTCCTCAATATATCACCAATGGATCACATGATGTTCCACGAATACCATGGGTACGCCATTTGTGCTGTGAAAAGATTGAAAAAAAACCTTAATTTATGAAAAAGTAATATTTCTTCTTCAAATATTCACCTACCTCAATTACTTTGTATGGATGACACATCTGATTATTGGAAAATATAATATCGACGAGTCTAAGTTGCCAAGACAATGCCGAGGACATTGCAAATTGCCGAATTGTCAATTATCATTTTCAGATATCCAGAGATATTTATGACACGATTTGTTTGGAAGCTATGGATCCAGATATCAAATTAAAGCGACTTCGGCAATTAGGCCAGTATACAGGGTGAGTCAAAAATGTGTACCGAGCTTTCTGGGGGTGATAGACCATTGAAAAATAAGTGTAGTTTGATGATTAAACTCATGGCCCGAAATGCATATTAAGGGAGATATATCCTTCCAAAGTTGATAAAATTAAAATAATTTCTCCGCATAACTTCTGAACGATGGAAGCCACCTGATTGAAATCTTGTGCATGAATGTATGTTGTCAAAATACATTTTTTCGTCACACTTCCACATTTCTGATATTGTTATAAAGGGTGTTTTCAGAGGGTGAGTCATGATTTTTTGTAGAAAACTTTTTTCCCTGTATTATTTCTGGTGAAAAAACAAGAGCATTCGATGGAGCGAAGAAAATTACATGAAAAAGGTACTCCTATTCAAATATAAAAAATTGAGCCGTTCGTGAGATATTTGAGTTTTTGTAGTTACATGATATCAGCAGATTGATTTTATTCATCGCGAGATTCATCGGTATAAGCATTAGAAGCATATCAGTTTGTTCAGAGAACGAATAACCTGCCATATTTCTTAAAATCTCAGTTGATAATCGCAGTGATAAATGACACAGAAAAACCACACGAACAAATCGACTACAACAATGTTGACTCGAATGTTGATGACATGAACGTCAAAATTGAGAACAAAATTATTCATCATGGCCTGCTAAAATATTGTTACCGATGAATCTCGCGATGAATAAAATCAATCTGCTGATATCATGTAACTACAAAAACTCAAATATCTCACGAACGGCTCAATTTTTCGTATTCGAATAAGAGTACTATTTTCATGTAATTTTCTTCGCTCCATCGAATGCTCCCGTTTTTTCACCGAAAATAATACAGGGAAAAAAGTTTTCTACAAAAAATCATGACTCACCCTCTGAAAACACCCTTTATAACAATATCAGAAATGTGGAAGTGTGACGAAAAAATGTATTTTGACAACATACATTCATGCTCAAAATTTCAATCGGGTGGCTTTCATCGTTCAGAAGTTATGCGGAGAAATTATTTTAATTTTATCAACTTTGGAAGGATATATCTCCCTTAATATGCATTTTGGGCCATGAGTTTAATCATCAAACTACACTTATTTTTCAATGTTCTATCACCCTCAGAAAGCTCGGTACACATTTTTGACTCACCCTGTAAATCACTGCGAAACCTGAAAGTAATATTTTTCGAAATTTCAATTATTCACTCGTCAAGTATTTATTGTATGTATATTTATTCATTCATTCCATTCATTTCATTTATTTTATTCAATTTATTTATTTCATTCATTTATTCATTTTATTTATTTTATTCACTTTATTCATATAATAATGATAATAATGATGATAATAATTGATTTTATTGATATAGTAAAATACACGTATCGAAATGATATATTTTGTAATGAGCAAGAAATGATGCCCAAATGGTCATTTTGTTGCGAGTTGCATACTATACTTCTTCCATGACAATATATCGTTCACGTTTGATACATGCATACATTGCAAAAATTTTGAAATTGATAAAATGAATAATAAAATAAATGATTTCATCACTCATAGTGAATTCGCGGCTACTGGCCTTTCTATCAGATTCAATGAAATTATCGATGTCATCTTTTGCTGTAAAGAACTTTGACTTTTTGGGTTCGTAGCCGTTAGACTGTCGCTTGAGAAATGCTCTCAGTTTCAAATATTCGTTCTCAGCATTGTGAACTGTGACCACAAAGTGCAACTGTTGAATTTTCTGGCTAAGTCGCCAAAATAAGCCTTTAAAACGTTCTCGGAAAACGATGTTGTCGTTTGATCTACCTTCCATTCCGAAAAAAGGTTACACTCTTAAATACTCTTCAAATGAATTGTTGTTACCTTCGCTGCTATTATTATGTTCGGAGGTGTCAAATCTAAGTCAATGTCGCTATCAGTTCCCATTTTAATTGATAGTTTTTTATAGAAATAAACTATGGAATTACTGGTTACCTACTAACATTTCGACAGGAACCGAGACAGAAACGATCTGCTGACATTTCATCAATTTGTCGCTAGACGTCATAATTTGACAAGCCGTATTCGTCGTGATTTCAGAGTGAACTTGCCTAGCAGCTTAGCAACTTGCCTAGCAGCCGAAGCAAAAATGAAATTCTGTACAAAATGTGCTTGTTTATGATTGAATTTACGATTATTAAATGAAATGAATAAAATGAAAGATAGTACTAACGTTGATGTGAACAAATTGTCCAATAGGACTAAAATTGTAAAATTAACATTTCGAATCTAACACACATGTGGGACGGAAATGGTTTCTAACAGCATGTGAAATTTGAAAGTTGAAAAGGTGACGATGCAAATATGAATCAGCTGATGTAAAAAAAACAAATTCAAGTTGAATTTGGCGCTCTTGCCAACTGATTAACCATTTTGTGTTCATCTCGAATGCAATTTCAAGAATTTAACCTGAATCATGATTCAACAAGGATTTAGCATAGCATAACAGCATATTTGTAATACTTACTGTATAGTTGATGACTACATTAGTGAAAAGGCGAAAAGTGGGAACATTTCAATTCAGATTTTTCCGAAACCTAAATAGTACTTCGTGTTTGTGGGAAATCAATTCTTCGGATCTATAGATAAATTAACGTGAAGCGTGGATCGAAAGATTGTGTCTTACAAGAGAAATCAAGAACGCCAAATTTCACGAAATATTTATAGGTGAACATATTATGTGAAAACTCACAAACACGGCAGGATGAATGATGAGGAGTTACACACGAACAGTACTTTCAAAAATGAGTCCGCCGTTGAAACAAACACTGATACACTAACACTATACAGGGTTGGGATAAAGTATGGAACCAAGTAGTAATATTTTGATAAGTGCAATGGAACAAAATGCATCTGATGTACATTCTTTGTCAAAAATATACTTACGGTTCTACCGGAAATGCCATCAACTTCTTCAATTTGAATGGGACACCCTATATATTATTACAGATTTTGAAAGAGCTTGTTATTTTGAATTCATACATACTGAGTTGTGAAATAGAGCAATATAGCACTTTAATCAACCTTTTCTGATTTTTTTGCATTGGAGCAAAAAACTATTTAGATAAACTAATTGATGTTGTTCGTATGCATAGTAATAAATAAACGTACAATTTACAAACTGTACAATTTGAAATGGTTCAATTGAGTGAAAACGAGCGTATTGAAATTTTAATGATGATCGGTTATGGTAAATGTAAAATTCATTTCCGTCAATTAGAATTTGACACTTATTTTATTTATTACTATGCATACAAACAACATCAATTAGTGTATCTAAATAGTTTTTTGTTCTAATGGAAAAAACTCAAAGGAGGTTGATTAAAGTGCTGTATTCCTCGTTTTCACAAATTCTTTTACACTGAACTCAGTATGTATGAATTCGAAATAACAAGGTCTTTCAAAATCTGTGAAAATATATAGGGTGTCCCATTTAAATTAAAGAATTTGATGGGATTTCCGGTTACACCGGAAGTATATTATCAACATAAAAATATACATCTGATTCATTTTGTTCCATGGCACTTACCTGCAAATTTTCATAAATATCGTTTTTTTCGTTTAAAAGATATTTACTACTAATACTAATAAAGTTTATTCAGGATTGTACAATAGAAATTTCCCTTTTTCATATATTTATAAGTTATATAAGCCTGAGCAAACATTGAAAGAAAGCCACAAAAGCCGGAGCTGCGCGTGGTACATTCAATGTTGTAGAAAACTTGAGATTGGTGGAAAAATACAGATAATAAAATAACAAATAATAAAGTTAATATTAATGTGGTAATGAAACGAATAATATAAATAAGGCTTACAAAATGATTTTAAATAATTATATAGGCACACAGTATACCCATACATTTCTATCTAGAGTTACCAACATATAAGTCGCCGGGAGAAGAGAAAATAACAAAGTTGTTGTGGTGAGTAGAAAATATCATGCTAGTAATTCATTGATAGTATATAGGTTCATTTCAAGTATGAATAGCTTCAATTTTTTCCTCAGGAAATTTTTTGAATTTATCGTAACTACATAATTTTTCTGTTTTTTAGGAAGAAAATTGAATGATTTCAGTGCTAAATATCTGTGACCCCTTTGTCCAATTTTTTTCGTAAGAAGAGGTGTTTTTACAAAATGTTCAGTTTTTGTTCTTGTTAAGTATGGATGGTCGATACTATTTAATAAATGTTTGTGATCGTGTATATGAATTATGAGATGCAAGAACTGTATTTGTCTGACAGATAATACTTCGGATTCAGTATAAAGAGCTTCGGTTGGGTAAGTAGGTTCTTTCTTAAGGATTATTTTGAGGAAACGTTTTTGTATGGTTTCTAACTTTCGTAGGTGGATGTTTGCCGCTCCACCCCATCCTAGAATTCCATATTGAATTCTGGATTCCACGAGTGCCGCGTATATTATTTTACTGTGATGAGTATCTAATATTTTGCTGAGAAACTTAAATTTGTATAAAATAGTTCTTAGTGTTTTTGTTACGTTATTGATATGAATATCCCATCTCAGGTGGCTGTCTATTGTTATACCTAAGTACTTAATTTCATTTGCTATTTTTATGGATGTATTATAGTTATCAATTTTCAAGGTTTCGTACTGTGGTAAATTATTTTTATATGAGGTAAATGGAACAAAGAAAGTTTTTTCTGTATTGATCGTTAGTTGTTTATGATTGAACCATGTCATAATTTGGGTCAGGTCATTTTCAGCTTTTATTTTCAGATTTGTCCAGTTTTCATCATGGTAAAAAATAGCTGTGTCATCTGCATAGCTGATGATGTCTCCAGAGCTATCCATAGTTAGCAGATTATTTATGTAAGCTGTGAATAGTATGGGTCCTAGTACAGTTCCCTGTGGGACTCCATACTCAACTTCCTTTTCTATGCTTATTTCCGTCTTTATTTGGACATATTGTTTTCTGTTTCGCAGGTAGCTCTTCAATAGTTCAAGTGGGATACCACGAATTCCCATGCTTTCCAGGACAGACAATAATTGTGAATGACTAACTGTATCAAACGCCTTAGATAAGTCAAGAAACACACACATAGAAGGTTTGCAATTATCCATGGCATCGTATATTTTGGAAGTGAGATGTAATATGGCATCTTGTGTCGATCTTCCTTTCCTAAAGCCAAATTGACGATCAGACAGAAGTTTATGTTTTTCGAGATAAGATTCTAGTCGGGTTTTGACAACTTTTTCAAAGATTTTTGCAAATACAGTGATTAAAGAAATAGGCCTGTAATTTTGTGGCTCTTGCTTACTACCTTTTTTGTGAATAGGTTTGATAACAGCTATTTTGAATTCAGATGGACACTTTCCAACCTTCAGTATTTCGTTTAACAGGTGTGTCAATGGTGTTTTTATTTCATGCACTATATTTTTCAGACTTTCAGCTCTTATGTAGTCTATTCCGGGTGATTTGTTGTTCTTCAATTGGTTTATTATATCTATTATTTCTTGACTTGACACAGGATGAAAGAATATTGAAGATTGGTTAACCACATTTTTTGGGGGAGTTTCTGTGGGTTTCACAATTTTTTCAGCCAAACTTCTTCCGACTTTGGCATAATATTCATTGAAAATATTTGCAATTTCTTTTGAATCCGTTATTATTTCTCCAGACTCATTCAAAATTTCATTTATTTCACTATTCTTTTTATTTTTCTCCAGTGATTTAAGGGTGTCCCAGAGCTGTTTTGATGATTTAGCATATTTTTTAATTTTATTTTTATAAAATTCCGTTTTCGTTTTTTGTATTAGCGTATTTAGTCTGTTTCGATAATGTTTGAATTCATTTTCGAATAATTCTGGGTTTATCCGATATTTCTTATAAAGTTCATTTTTTTTATTTATTGATGTTATCAATCCTGGCGTGGCCCATTCCTGTCTTTGTTTTTCTATATGTTTTTGTTTTACAGTTCTTGTGTTGTTCTCTATTGTGGAGCTTAAGTAATCGACAAGGAATGTGGTTGCTATCTCTACATCTTCTATTTGATAGAAATTTGACCAGTCGTAATTTTTCAATTCATTTTTTAACTTTGTATAGTCTACATATTTCTTTGAAGATGTCGAGTTAATATCACGTCGGATGTGTATGGGCATGCTTAATATCTGGCAAAAGTGATCCGTTATAGAGGTCTTGAGGATTATTGGTAAAGATTTTTCGACTGTATTTTTATGTTTACTGTTAAGGCAAATATGATCTATACAAGATCCTGAGGCACCTTGTTCCCTGGTGTTTTTTGTTATCATAGGTATAAAATTATATTCTCCCAAAATATCCAGATATTCATTAACAACATCATCATCATCTAAATTGATATTGATATTAAGGTCCCCTATTAAAATATGATAATCTTTCGAATGGTTTTTTATTTGTTCTATGTAAGATCTTAAATGTGCTACAAAATTTTCATCTACCCCTTGTGGTGACCGATATATGGCGGTAATATATATTAGTTTATCATCATGCATTAATTTTATTTCTATGGAGGTGCATTCACCGATTTTCACTATTTTATATGTGTAATTGAATACATTTCTCAGATAGACTATCACACCATCGTTTTTGTTTATCCCTTCCCCGCTATAGAGAAGGTCATATCCGGTGATATTAAAGTTGCTTGTATCGAATACTCTCCAAGTTTCAGATAGAACTATGATATCAAATTTATCTGTGACTTGATCGATATGCAACAGAAATTCATCCATACTTCATCATTCATCCATACATCCATACTACTTGGTTCCATACTTCATCCCCACCCTGTATAGAGAACAGGGAACGGCGCGACTCATAATAGTAATAATGAAAGGCTCAGCAGAATTTAGAAGACTGATAAAACATAATGATAAAACTCACACAAACGTCGTAAACAAACCACTTCAACAAGTTGGCATTTTATTATAGAGAATAAGCGCCCTCATCGGTCGATCACCTTCCCAATAGAAATGGAATGAATATTTAAAAGTAAGCAAGCCGGCACTGAATTATAGCAAATCATAATAAGAATCTGTCACCTGGTGCAATCTTACAACAGTCAACCAGATGAAGACGAAGATGAGACAAGTGTCAGATAGTACTTTTCCGAATATCTGGAATGTCCTGATTGTCTAATGGTCCAGAATGTCAATCAGTTATGTGTGTCTAGGAATACAGACCTTGAACTGTCACCATACAGTATACTGTCTATAGCAGCTGAATTTTATTCAATGGCATTTGCTACAGTCTTGAAATTAGAATCTTTCCTTAAGAAAATAAATGAAAAAGGAGACATTTCGAGAGAATACGGCGACGATTTTGATGAAACTATATAGACAACTACAGTTAATTAACGAAGAAATGATTCTGTTTTACTTGTGGAGCAAGAGTTATCTTCTTCACTTTTCTATATTCTTCGCTATATTGTCGGAAAAAACATTGATTTTCTCCATTTTCGATATGAATGAATGGTTTTATATTGATGAATAGGAGTTCAGGCGCCTATAGATTGAAGCATTACAAGATGTTATTCATTTCTGGAAAATTCTTCTAGGACAGATTGCATGAATTGGATGAAGTGTACAGATTCAATCCAAAATGAATTATGAGTATCTACTTATTTCAATGTTGAAGAACAATCATTCCAAAATTACGTTATTCATGAAAAGGAGCCGTATTCAGAAAAATGGGGTATGAGGTGAGTAAAACCGACATTTTCTTCAGGAAGTCTATGATGGAAGTGTTATTTCTTGTTCTAGAAAAACTGGAAATCTGAAATCGAGAAGTTGAAAATTTGTTTTTCCCAAAACTCAAACAAATTACTAATAATTTTGAAATTTTTATCTCATGTTTTCTCCGTTCGTCCAAAACTGTGAATATCGACGCTTTCCTTTCCATTTCCGATTTTCGAAATATAGCCATTTGAATTTGACAACCATGTCTGTGGATCAGAACAAATTTTTTTATACAATTCTGCCCGTCTCCAACAGATCTCTTCACCATCTCAGTTGGCGGCGACAGTTTCGGTAGAACATTAGCATCATTTATCCCATTAGTTTACATACTATTCGTGAGGGGTTTTGTTTCGTATATAAAGTGATGGGCTCTCGAGCCCGGATCATCAAGATTCAGATCGCAATTTCACAAAGGCAGCTTTGGCGGCGCCTCGACAAAACAGCATCGGCTTTGTGTACCCTTCCCATTGGCGTAGCTAAGATTGTTCCTTACAGGAGTGGGGTTGCCAGGTGGCATATTAGTATCGATCACCTAGTATGCCGCATTCGGGTTGCCCGACTTCAGAATGTATCAAGCAAACGGTAGACATCAAAAATTTTGCCACCCAATCTAGCCATGAACCGAAAATCAGACCAATCAAATTCGATTCGATTCGATTTACCACATGTGCTTGATCAGGGATCGCCTTATGAAGAGCATCGAAACGAACATAAGAAACAACAAGGAAAGGTGCAATTTCACCAACAGTCAGCTGATCACTGCTGATTGCCTCTCTCTCGTCTGCTGTTTTCATTGGTTGGATTTCTCCTCCTTTCTCTGGGCGCGATCTATGGTCTATTTGAAATTCGTTCAACATTATTGGCGCTGGTGACCAGCTTGAGCTCGTTTACACAATAAGCATCAATTATATTTCAAAATGTGTCGATTTTTTTATTAAAATTATCAATTCTATTCCAAAAAGTGGAAATTATATCCCAAATTAGTTGATTCAATTTCGAAAAGTATCATAATATGTATTTCAAAATTATCCATTCGATATCAAAATTCGTCATATCATTTTCAAAAAAGTATCATTTTGATTTGGAAAGTGGTCTACAGTAGTCTGAATACTACTACAATTTGTATATGTAGTAACTATATGGTGATTGAATATTACATAATAACAACGTAGTCACATATTATATATCCTGATATCTCATAAACCTTTGCCAGCATTTTTAGAAAATATAAATGACACTTTGTGAAATACATTTGCCATATTCGGAAAGGAAAATGACTATTTCGAAACACGAATGATGCTTTTTGAAAGTCGAATGACTGTTTTTAATAACAACTGACTCTTTTTGAACTACATTTGGAAACAGTGTAGTGCAATGCAATCGCTCGTGGTGGAATAGAACAATATTTTTTTATAACTTTTTCTATAGTCTATGGATTTTTTCAAATTTGGCACCTCAGTACTGCTCTACATCCTTGGACCAAATGGTACTAGAAGTCCTCAAACGCAAAGGACCTTAACTGCCCTTGACCTTAAAAAAAAGCGCATAACTTCTCTTTCAATATTTTTCATGAACTCTGAAGACGGTCCTTTGAAGAGCGTAAGAAAATACTCGAGAAAGCTCCTGTTGTTTTATTTTCTTGCACTAAATCTGACTACCATGAATTCTTATAATTTTCATCAATACCAAAACATGCTCTGGAAACAATAGCGTTGGTTGTCAAGAAAACAGGAAACAGTTCGCTCTGAAATCAATTCTGACACATGATGATTTTTTGTATTGATAGGTCACTCAAATCAACTTATTCAGTATAATAACTACTCATTCATTTAGTATAAGTGAAATTGTTCATTTTTTCTTATCAATCACCTATCACCTATCAGCAGAATCAGTTGGCGAAATATTGTGCTACGCGTGCCACAGCATGCTTATTGCATTGGGAAGTATTACATTGTTTGTTATTTCCACTTGATTCTACTTCTGAGTGACAATTTATGTACTTCAGTGGATTGTTGAGTGAAGTTCAATGATCCATGTTTGGTCAGAGATACAATGTTTCAGTTTCCTTTAAACTCTTGAAAATCATTATTGACAATCCTGATCAGCCAAGTGGCAATTATGGGTGTAATAACAGATACAGAAATGATGTATATTGTGATATGATATGATATGATAATATATTGTTCCAATGGTATAAAGTGATCGAATGGTAACGAGTGATATTCAAAAGCCACAACACGTTTATACATATCATTACAACGATTCAACATGTTGACATTTTGAATATATGTATATCAATTTCTACTATTTTGCATCGGTTGTTTTAGGTAGCGGGGGGAGCACTAGACCTAATTGGAGTTCTGCGCCCACCATTGCCCCATCCTGGCTACGCCAATGACCCTTCCCTGTCTGCGCTCAGATAAATCTATCTCTTTGCATCCATCTACCTCGCTCTGTCTGTCCCTCTCTCGTTATCTAACTAGGAATTATAATAGATCTCATTATAATTCATGGGAGTTATTCGAATCATGCGATGACAAATCAGATTAAGTGACAACTCGTAAGCGATACGATCGATATTTTTTTTTATTATTAGCGGCGTTCGTTTTGGTGTAACTGAGGCACGCTGATTCGTCGAGCCTACGAAATATCGAAGTTGAACGATTTCATGTAGGAATCACTTATATTTCAAGTTCAGGATGAATCTTAATAATGAAAAAAATTCTAGACACTTTCTGGAGTACCTTTCTCATCAGTGTATTGAAATAATATGCGTGGAAAAAACTGTCGAAACTGACGTAAAATACAAGTTGGAGGCCAATCGTACATTTCGGAAGCAGAATATATACCGGGTGTCCCAGAGCTTTTAGGCATGCAGATATTTCACCCTCTGGCAAATAGCCCCCGAGAAACCACCTCTAATTTTTGGTTTCCAAATTGCACCCTCATATTTGTTTTGGTTCAACTTCCAGTCCATTTCATTCTTCATTCATCGATACATCATAATATGAAGTTGTGAAGATAGTTAATCGAGAATATTGAATTCGTTAGTGGGTACAATTAATTGGACTAAATGAATGGTTCCACGTTACAGAGACGAGAAAAATATGAATGTGAAAGGAAAAGAGTCAATAAAAGTTCTAACATTTTATTTTTTTTAAGTTTTTTCTCTGCTAATAACTGAAATATCTGCTGGTCTGAAAGCTCTGGGACACCCGGTATATGTCATAATCAATTGTGAAATGAGATAATAAATTCTCGGGTTTTTGTCATAAAAAATACGCCTTCCGACTTTTTTTTTGTTTCATTCTATGCACAATAAAAATAATTTTATCCAACACATGACAGTTATGACTGTCATTATTAATGTCATTTAAGATAAGTAAACTATCAAATAACTCACTAGTGAATTCATCCAAGACATTTTGAACTCCTTGTCGTAAGCATCTAGGGACTTTTCTGGCAAAATCTGCATCGCTGCTTCTTCCGCTTCCGTAAGGATATCCTCAGGAACGTAATTTTCATCGATTTCCTCCATTTTCTATACGTTTTTTTTTCAAAAAAGTTTTCTTTTACTGCAGGGAAAACTGACAAGTGTCAAAATTTATTTAAACATTAGCAACAATGTGTTATGCCCGTGGCAACTAAACAAACAACCTTGACCAAAATGTAAAAAAGTCACTGTCAAGTCATTCTGACATATACAGGGTATTGAGACGCAAGTAGCTTTGATTTGATCACAAAACTTATTAATTATTATCTCATAAAATATGATTTCTTCCACTTGTTGGATAAAACATTGTATGCCACTCGTGTGTTATGTTTCCTAAGTCACTTGAGAATTTATACCGCTCGACCTGACGGCCTCGTGGTATAAATCTTTCTCACGTGACTTATTTTCAACATAACACACTAGTACCATAAATAACTATTCAATATCAAATGAAAATTTTATTTCTGATGAATAAATGGTGCATTGCGAATAAGTTGTATTTGAGTTGTCAGAATTGTAAATTTCGAAACTATATATAGGGAAAACAGAAATTAATAAGAATTTTGATCAGGAGTGTACACCCACCCTTATTTTCGAAATTATCAAAGAAGTTTTTCGGCAAAAGTTGTTCACAATTGGAAACGTTATCCACATTCCAATTTCCAGCCACCTATGCATTTTTTTGTATTATAGCCTCATAGAAATTACTGGTATCTCATAATACTCTTCAGGCGCTTCCCTCATAATACTATAATTATAGTTCAATGCAGAAATTGGTCCATATTATCATTTGTACTAGAATATCTTCTATCAATGGATTACTGGCTTTTGGTAAATTCGACTGATTTTTGAATTTTTGTAGAACTCGTGATTTTGATCAAATGTCTTCATTGCGCCAATGCTCTAAATTCAATAGTTTAGATTAGATTGTACTGAGTGCTGAAGAACACTTCTTCAATATTTCAAATGGCCATTTTAATAATATACTATGTCGAATACAAAGATCGAATCAACCATTCATCATTCATATATCGATACGGATCCAACATAGTATGCCAAATCCTGTTCGTTCTTCCTGTTCGTACAAAGTGGGTCCAAAGATAGCAGATACCTACTTCAGTGATTTCCGAAAAATACAAGATCTATATACAAGATAATGTATATCTCATGTTGCCGAACCCATGATAACTATTGATATTGAATTGCCTGAGCTCAACTGAGCTAACTATTAATATGGAAATGCCTGGGCTCAGTGACACACTTGATCATTCGTGATGACAGTTTACCAACTTCGTGAAACATGAAATATACAGGGTAAATCCAACAACAGAGGCTTCTGCTAATATTTTTGGAAAGTCTTTTGAAAGTCAAGATACTCAATTCACAGCATTGGTGAAATGATGACATTCGATCAGCATCAAGAGTTCTACAAAATATCAGGATTAGAGCAAATTCACCGAAAGCCAATTTCACATCGATGCGGTGCGGGGTCTTTTGATTTTTCAATCTGTAGGCAAAAATTGGCCCAATTCATTATTTGTACGAGAATATCGGGGTTTGTTGAAAAATATTCAATGTTTACTAGTTTTCTGTTACAAAATTGATATCATTCTGTACCCTGTATTTCAGTACAAATAAAAAACTGGACCAATTGTTGCATTGAAATATATGAATATAATATGAGGAGGCGCCTGAGGTATATTATAAGCTACTAGTACTATTTGTGAAGTTAGAACAATAGAAAATGTTCAAAAAATGTTTGTTGTCTAGGTAGCTACACAGAGAAAAATTAGCATATATAAAAGTTAGCATATAACGAAAGTTCTTATTAGCATGGGCGCAACCAGATCTTCTCTTTACTCTAACAATTCTTCATGATAACCAAGACAATATTCCGGTTATCATAATGATGAAAAAGTGTAAGGATGAAAAGATTATATGGTTGTGCCCATACTGACCAGACAGTTTTTCGAGTGCACAATCTCAAATATGAATATTATTTCCAATTGTCAACATTTTTCCTTTGATGATTTCAAAAATAATGGTGGTTCACTCTTAATCAAAATTCATAATTTTTGTTATCTACTTATACCGTTTCTCAAAGTTTTTCGCGATCCCCATTTATCATCGATAATAATGGGTGCAAACTTTTTGAAACCCACTTAGATATCTGGGATGAATTTTTTCTTCATTCTAAAAAATATTGATTCATGGTTGATGAATGTTTTTGTTTCAATATATCGAATTACTGAAATTCTTCAGCAACTTCTTCAAAACGATTTCGATAATTCATTATTTCATCGAATACGGCTTCATATAAATAGGATAAAACAACTGAATTACTTAAATCAACAAGTAGACTCAAGAAATAAAATTATCTCGACGGATAACAAAAACCACGAAGAAGTAGAATATGAAATGATTGATATTTGATAACGGTCAATTTTTGGTCTGACCAAGAATCCCACAAGTTCCACCCATATATTTTTGAATAATTCGAGGGGTAGCATTTTCAGAATGATTTGCAAAAAGTTCTTCCGGAACAACAGAAGTTTGGCTAGACCACCAGACCAATCCGATATACAAAAATTAATTGGAATCGTTAGGAAGCGACTGCATAGAAAAACGAAAGCTATTGAGGGCGCAATCATTGATATTAATTGATAGGTTGAACGAACGCCTAGGAATCAACTAACACGCTTCTCGTCACAATAACATGTTGGAGATCATTAGAAGACAGATGTCTCGGGGTCAAACAAAACGGTTCTCGATTTATTGTTGGTTGAATTCAAATACAAATTGAATCGTTCCCACACAACAGACTGAATATTGCCTTTGGTACAGACGGCCACACAGTTCACAGCTATTAGAGAAATGTGAATGATGAATGAAGGTGTTCACGAAGCATTGGAAGCACGAAGTCATAAAATCATCTCCCACAACTTGACCATCGAGAGAAAATCATTTTCAATCAATAAAATTGTAAACATGTTTGATTTACTGTATATTTGTGAGTTAATTGAATTTTCTATTTAACCTTCTATTGATATAGTATCTGTATTTTTCTTGATGGAGTTTGACAGTAAAATATATGTATATATATATATATATATATATATAGATTTTATGTTGAATTGAGATTATTCATTGTACTTTTGAACTCAATCACATTCTCTAATGATCTTGAACTAATTTTGCCATTTTAATACGGCGTCTTCAAGAAAAAAACTTGAACACTGCCATTCATAGCATGATTCATTATATAATCGTGGTTAATTTTTTTCAAAAGTAAAGACACAATCATCGAATAAATTTCTCTTTCTAACGAAACAATTTGCCAATTCACGAGAAAAACTGACATGAAAAAAATTGAGAAACCGTAGGTCGAGCAATTTTGTATAATGTCGGTTCTTCCTTTTCCTTATCCAATTGAGAAAGGTTCGGGTGGAAAATAAATCAACGACAACAAGTTTTATTTTCTTCAAATATATTTCTATTTCCAAAAATTCATTCAACAAGAAATCAATCTTTTATTTTACCAGCCTATAGATACAATCGCACTCGCAATGATCCACTGTACACTGGCATAAACATATACAATCATTTCATCTTAAAGGCAGTCGCTGGCATGAACATATTCAAAACTTACATCAAAAACCTCTTACGCCAACATGTATTTTACGATCTGGATGAATTCCACTAAGAAAAAAAATCTGAGCAACAAATTTTTAATATTTTCACGTGTGTCTTCAGCACCAATATTAGTTGAATTAATTTTCAATCGGTCATGTGTTTCCCTAGCCTACGGCAAGAGATATATACCCACATTATTGTTTTACTGATGAATATTGTAATATCTCATTGGGGAATGAATCTAATCTAATCCAATCTGATCTAATCTAATCTCATCTAATCTCATCTAATCTCATCTAATCTCATCTAATCTCATCTAATCTCATCTAATCTCATCTAATCTCATCTAATCTCATCTAATCTCATCTAATCTCATCTGATCTCCTCTAATCTCATCTAATCCCATCTAATATCCACTATTCTCATCTAATCTCATCTAATCTCGAATGATCCTTCTAATCCCATGTAATCTCATCCAATCTCATCTAATCTCATCTAATCTCATCTAATCTCATCCAATCCCATCTAATCCCAGCTAATCTCACCTAATCTCATCTAATTCCATTCAATCTCAACCAATCTCCTCTAATCTGATCTAATCTCATCTTATCTCATCTGATCCCATCTAATCTCATCTAATCTTATCTAATCTCATCTAATCTCATTCAATCTCCTCTAATCTGATCTTATCTCATCTAATCCCATCTAATCTCATCTAATCTCAGCTAATCTCATCTAATCTTATCTAATCTCATCTAATCTCATCTTATCTCATCTAATCTCATCTGATTTCATCTAAGCTCATCCTATCTCATCTACACATCATCTCCACTGATATCATCTACATCATGATTGTTACCAATGAAATGTGAGTTCTCAGCATTATTTCTTAGATACCCATGTATATGATATGTCTTGGTCATGAAGGAGCATTCGAAATTGCTGGCTTTACAAAACTTCAAAACTCTTGTAGTTTGCGGCATTGATTTTTTTTATATTTTTCACTTTATTCGACACTTGACACGACAGAAATTGAAGTGAGGGGCGTATACTAGATGAAGTATGGTTTCGAGGAACAAGCATTTTGACAGTGATAAAAAATCATGCACCTTTCTAATCGATATCAAAATGACTCAAGTCATCATCAAATAGTGTTTTCAATCCAATTCATTGAATTTCATGAGGGAAGGGCATACGGGTCATGATCTCCCCAAAATCATCCACAATTTGGAGAAATCGGATGAGAATTGTTGGGTTTGAATAAAATATTGACTGCTTCATCAACGTCAATGCAATAAAAAAGTCATAATAACTTACTTTTCATTTGATATTATAAGCGAATTTTGTCAATTTTTGTCATCGATTCTTGGTGATTTTATACTTGTATATTGTAATGTTTTTTCTTACTGTTTGTTCTGTCATACTGGGTATACATATACATACTAGTTTAATTAATGAAAATCTACAAGTTTCGATTCCTGAAAATGCATATTTCACTCAAAAAATGCCTTATATTGTCTTATAATGTCCAATATTTGAAATGTATCATGTGTATGTATGATGTGTAGCCGAGCTAGTCGAACTACAAATCAAACTGAATTGGAATAAAACATTTCTATTTTCTCTGCAACCGTGATAACTTCATTCCAATATCGTTGTTTGTATAGAAAAATATCCGAGTTTGAGTGGTATTACTAGGCAACATTTTTTTCAAAATTAAATTTTGTGTTTTGGTATTTCGAGTCTTTTGCTGAGAATAGTGAGTATTGTACTTGTCTGTAGGTTAGAAAATCTAGAAAAATAAGTATGTGATGTATTTCTATACACAAGTGTTCAAAAAGTGAAAGCTGTTCCACCAAAAAATCTTCGAAAAGCGATAATAATGTTCCAAATACTAAGTGAATCGTATTCTTCGTTGAATAAAACCAATGATTCTTCTGAGAATGAATGAAATAAATGTTTCTATATGCCCCATTTTTTTTTATTCCGTTTTTATTCCAATGTTTCTAAGGAAAGAGAATCATAATTGTAATCACGAGGTCGAGCACTTGTTTGAACTATGCAGGGTTGTTCTGAAATTTCTTTACAAAATTATCACAGACTACTGAGACCAAAATGAAGTTATCGAACTGAACTCACCTCTGTATCAAAATGCCTCGTTTAGTTCCTGCAAGGCATTGAAATTAAATATTTTTCTTATTCATTCTTATATTTCAATATTCTCGATAGATAACGCTCTGATATTTTCTAGGTACACCGAGAGGATTATCATGCATAAGAAATATGTCATACCATTCCGATTGAGATAAAGGGTGATACATATTTCGGAAACTATCGTTAAAAAAAAATTATAGAACTTTTTTTGAGTACGCTACTGACCAGATCTCAATGCTGTTTTATATTCTCTCTTTCATTACCTAACTCCTAGTTATTTTAGGAGTTTATAATATTTTTCTTGGTTCGGTTGGTTTATTGACAGAATTCAATTCGAAGCTATCACAAATTTTAGTCTGATACTCTTAAGAATTATTCAATTATTGTAGGTTAATACTTCCATGGGAAATCTTCAATCGTATCTATGATATTCAATATTTGGCTGAAATTTGACCAGTTACAAAAAAAGGAGTCGCATTACATGAATATTTGAAACACAATTCATTAATGAAACCCAGAATTAAAAAAATAAGTGAAACTGAACAAGATAACAAATTACAAAAAAAAAAATGTTAAAATACACTCACAAAAACTGTAACAGTATTTTAATGAAGAGATGAAAAAACCTTTCATTTCAATATCCGTATGAATGATTTCTGTCTTTTCAAAGAAATCATCAAGTGACAGTCATTTGACCATAAAATCACTGGTCATTCGACGGAATTATATTTCATCGGTCAATTACAAGTATTACAAATCAGAGTTGCTGACCAATTTTTTAAATTATTCGCGATTTTCAGATCTCAAAGTGCATTAAGAAAATTGTGAAGTTATGAAATTATGAAATCATTTCAGGGAAGGACTGTACGAACAAGTAAAACAAAGTATAACTCGCCTATTGACTTCCATTAGAGATATGTAGTAGAAAACGAATATTCGACATTCCATCCGTATATCATCGCCGTTCTAGCATTAATAATTGAACGTAACAAGAGAAACCACAAAAACATAATTCCCATATCAAACTCGAAGCCAGCACCGTAACCAACAAGGAACTAACTTATGAATTTACTCTGAATGCTCAAAGCTATCTCTAATCCAACAACAGTTCAGACTGCAGCTCCCCATTAGCTCATTTCTCATATTCTCAAAGCCTTCATACAGTGTGTCCCAAATTTGTTGCTCATCGCACTTTCAAGAGCATTAAATCGACTTTCGTCACATTAGTTGATAAATAGGCGAAATGTTATGAAAACTGGAGATTGGTAAAATACGAGAGATCTGCAAAAAAAAGTTGACAAATGGTCAGTTACGCATTCGAATAGATCTCAGTAATTTTCTCACCACCATAATCGAAATATGTACTAGCGCATGTTTATCGATCGAAATGGAAATATAAGTTTTTTATACTTCAGTGTATTTAAGAAATATAGGAGTAATATCAGTCATGATGAACTGCAACGCCTCCTATAGAAGTGAGTTTCAATCAAACTCTCAAGTGGGAGTATTCAATCGTCCTATTTTGTTGAGGAATTGTACTATGATCTTTCTCAAGTTATATCGAAAAAACATGAATTTTTTATTTTCGATTTGGTTGAACATTTTGAAAACGTCCAGCATACGGTGTGAGGAGTTTGAGAGGATTTGTAGAGATCCTTGGGATCGATTTTTCCAAAATGTCAAAATTTCGAGATGAATGATCTACAAATTGGCTTTTCATGATGGACTACTTCAACATGGAATGAGCAAAAAAATTACATTCTGAAAAAAAATCGACAGAAAGGATCCGTAGAAAAAGAGTTATATATATATATATATATATATATATATATATATATATATATTCTGAAATTCTGGAACATCAATTGAATTATTCCATGAATGAAACATAAAAATAGCAAACTTTAAATAACGACTTATAGTAATAATACTTGAGAATATTGAAAATATTCATATATTTGAATATTTGAAAGGCCAGGAAGTATCAAAAATGACATACCAAAGTATTCGAAAAGTTCATTGTCAGTATCTAAATATGTCAAGAAGATTAATATTCTTTGAGTATTCGAAGATATCGAAAGTATTCAAAAATTCTCAAAGTATTTTAATACTTTGAATATGCTCGAAATATTCAAGTAAATTCATGGTATTTTAGTATTTCTTGAGTTTTCAAATACTTATTTCCACCCACCTTACTATGACTATTATGAATATTATGAATGACTAGTGAATATTTCATGATATACTCCAAATGTAGAAGATATGTATAATTGTGATTGTACCAAAAGAGATTCAAAGTTGGCCAAAGTCGAAACATCAAAAGAAAAGGCTGGTGCAGAACTCGGAATGCAACATGAAAATATAAAACTGTGAGTATATGTATATGAGCACATTTTTGAAACATCATTGGACTGTGCAAGTGCAAATGAAGTTTCCGCTTCATCCGAAGATGATATCAATTACCTAACTTGGTCAGCAGACTTATCATTGTTGTATTAGTGAAATGGAATAGGTCATAGAGGTTTCTCAAATCAGCTCAGATTCGAGAATCGGAAATCCAGAAGGTGTTCTATTTGAAAATATTAACGATAATGAATGACATATATCGATGTCAGATTTGAAAATGTGCAAAAACTTCACGAAACTATTTGCAGATACTACATTATAGGTATATCCCAACAAATATTCGTAGGAAAATATATAATTACCAGAACCAGGAAGTATTCAAATACTCAATAGTATTTAAATACTACCAAGTATCGGTACTTGGTATTCAAATACTCAATAGTATTTAAATACTACCAAGTATTTGTATACACAGATAATTCCCAGTTCTGATTCTAGTCCTACATATCACCCATTTGCAACAAGGCTGTCATCACACAGGACATGAGTTTTCGAAGTCAACTAAGTAACAATTTTTCAGCTAGAATGAATATAATCGTAGATCAATATTTTACGCTCAACCCAATTTCTGTTCTGACACTTATGTTGCAAATGAGCGAATTCAAATTCTCTACGGAATTTTCTTCAACTTTGCTCCTTTAAATGACTATATCTATGAAACTTTCTGAGATGCCAATGGTGAGGATCACATTTGGGACACACTGTATAAAGGCGATGGGAATATGGTTTACAAACACAAACACCGATGCCGCGGGCAAGAGTCATTTGTCATCGCGCTCATTTGTCAAAATTACAAGCAGTTGTTAAAACAAATGATTAAAATAATTGAATATCTGCGGAGGAATCGTGAGCGCAGTTCTCTTCTCTGTTATAATACCACTAATGGAAAAATGCCCGAAAAAATCTCTGTCGGCTTCTGCTGTTTTACATACCACCTCTGATATTCCAGGACCGGATACGATAATGATTGACAAAAAACAGGTAGTCAAATATATTTATGGTGAGAAATTCATGAATTTATGTTTCGAAATGCACAATACGAAGATTTCAAGGACGTATACATATATTTATTATTATATAATAATGTGATGTGTGTGTTGTGACTTTGATATCTGTTTGATATTTGATCTTGAATTTGATCTTCTAAAGTGTTGATGCAACAAGAATGTTGTGATTTTGTGTGTGATTTGCACTGTTTCCAGCTATTAGCTTTTGTCTGCTGGATTGTAGTTTGTTGATGATTACCTGGGTATCCTTGGCAACCTACCTCCCTATAATTTATTTTCTTTCTGTCACTGTAACTTTCCTCCTCAAACTTTCATATTCTTGTCTCACTTTATATTTGTCTGAGTTCGTGAAATTTCCATTGACTTTTATATCAATTCCAGCTCCACCTATCAGTCATTTTTCTTTCATCCCCCAATTTTTCTTATTTTCCTTCTCGGTTACAATTCTCACTTTTTATTTGTTTTTTATTTCACCAATCACATACACTCGTTTTACTTTCACTCCTGCTTTTACTGAAATCAACTTACGTCTGATCACAAATGAATGAATCGACATTTTTGTCTTTATCACAAATATATTGGGGTAATTATTATATTTTCTATTCTGATGCTCAGAAACGATGAGAGGAAATCCCCATACAGAGTCTGATCATTAGCATAATTTATGAACGTTGAACGTCAAAAAATACATGTTTGTTGAATTTCCTCTTTCCGAGTCCTGTCCTGTCCTGAATATGCTGAGCTTGGACACTTTGGATAGAAAAGAAGATAAATTGAACGATTATGGCTTATATTTAGACTTGTTTTTCGGCATGACGCACTGACAAGTGAAATTTTAATAGACAGCGACCGACTAACCACAGCTGTGAGCTGGGCTTGATGATCTACCACATTTTTTTCTTCATCCACCGCTTTTTCTTTTCCCCGGCATGTTCACTGTCAGTGGCTTACTCATCAGGTAATTTTAGCTAATTGTTTGTTATTGATATTGTTATTTTTATCCCATCGAGTTATTTTAGGCTGATGTTTGTCATCGTCATCGTCATCGTCATCGTCATCGTCATCGTCATCGTCATCGTCATCGTCATCGTCATCGTCATCGTCATCGTCATCGTCATCGTCATCGTCATCGTCATCGTCATCGTCATCGTCATCGTCATCGTCATCGTCATCGTCATCGTCATCGTCATCGTCATCGTCATCGTCATCGTCATCGTCATCGTCATCGTCATCGTCATCGTCATCGTCATCGTCATCGTCATCGTCATCGTCATCGTCATCGTCATCGTCATCGTCATCGTCATCGTCATCGTCATCGTCATCGTCATCGTCATCGTCATCGTCATCGTCATCGTCATCGTCATCGTCATCGTCATCGTCATCGTCATCGTCATCGTCATCGTCATCGTCATCGTCATCGTCATCGTCATCGTCATCGTCATCGTCATCGTCATCGTCATCGTCATCGTCATCGTCATCGTCATCGTCATCGTCATCGTCATCGTCATCGTCATCGTCATCGTCATCGTCATCGTCATCGTCATCGTCATCGTCATCGTCATCGTCATCGTCATCGTCATCGTCATCGTCATCGTCATCGTCATCGTCATCGTCATCGTCATCGTCATCGTCATCGTCATCGTCATCGTCATCGTCATCGTCATCGTCATCGTCATCGTCATCGTCATCGTCATCGTCATCGTCATCGTCATCGTCATCGTCATCGTCGTCGTCGTCGTCATCGTCATCGTCATCGTCATCGTCATCGTCATCGTCATCGTCATCGTCATCGTCATCGTCATCGTCATCGTCATCGTCATCGTCATCGTCATCGTCATCGTCATCGTCATCGTCATCGTCATCGTCATCGTCATCGTCATCGTCATCGTCATCGTCATCGTCATCGTCATCGTCATCGTCATCGTCATCGTCATCGTCATCGTCATCGTCATCGTCATCGTCATCGTCATCGTCATCGTCATCGTCATCGTCATCGTCATCGTCATCGTCATCGTCATCGTCATCGTCATCGTCATCGTCATCGTCATCGTCATCGTCATCGTCATCGTCATCGTCATCGCCATCGTCATCGTCATCGTCATCGCCATCGTCCTCAGTCAACGGAGCAAACCTCAGGAGAGCTCAATCAAAGGGCTTGTGCGAGTAAAGGAGACGGGGATCTACAGTTTATACAAGTGGAATCCAAACCACACATTTGGGATATATTTGGGCTAGTTCTAAGTAGAATGTGAGTTATAATAATCAGTGATAGCTTATAATTCACCTCTCGTGATTTAAGAAATTTGCAACATTTTAAATATGTTTTCTGGAAATGACGTGATATCACATGCCAGTTTTCGCGCTACACCTCATTTCATCATCAAACACTATTCTACAATAGAACGGCAAAGCTGTGGTATTCTTTTCCTTGTGAAATATTTCCTATGCTTACGACCTCCTAACTTTCAAGAAATATTCCAACACCTTTTTCTCTCTCAACATTCTACCGCTGGCTATCACGCTGCCCCTCGAACATTATAGGTTTTCCTCTCGCGTTGTCAAAAGATGCACTGATAGCACTGATGCTATCTGATGCTTGCAGAGTTCTAAAATAGCCTCAAGATGTCAGTATAGACCTGATATAGATGGATTTCAGTCTTTCGATCAGCATTCACAGAAAATTAACCTTAGAAAGTTAGAGCAAATACAGCTGTAAACATGATACGCATAAGTATACAGTACGTACAGCATTGAACAGCTGAGTGATTGGTAGTTAGGGTGTTCAAACCTCTGAGAAATTCTTCGAACACTGCACTGTCTGTCGGTGTTAGTCTCAGATTTCGGATTAGCCAAGCTCATTAAGGCTATTTAGTATTGAGTATTCCAAAGAGATAGGAGCCGTCAAGTAGCCCAATTATCCTTGATCCTTGATTCTTTGGATTCCGATTCTTTTCAACTATTTAATGTAAACAATGACAAAGACAGAAGGTGATTAGTATCAGATTTCTGCGTTGTGCGATACAAAAAATGTAGTTTCATACAGGGTGAGTCGGGAGAAATATCAATATATCGAGTAAGTATTTGGAGACCCAAAATAAATACAAAAGCCCATATGGACATTGATCCTATTACCGGCCGTTACCGAAATACACGGGTAAACAATACTCAGAATTTTGGTAGGCTGGGTTTCAAAGTTTCGGAAAATGACACCGTTAACTTCTAGTCAACTCTCTGATGAATAGATCGGATCGCTTTATGAATGGGTCTGATTCTTATATAGTTACTATGCTGTATTTATATTTTGATCGATTCGAAGTAATGCATCTCCAGTATGTTCCTTAACTTGAATATACTAATGATTTAAACCATCCCCACTGCACATAGACAAGAGGATTGAGATCTGGCGATCTAGCTGGCCGACATACTCTTCGGAAAAAAAACCTAGCCTACCTAGTATGAATAATTCAATGAACAATTTAATTTGAATATTGCACCCACCATGTTTGAAGGAACTTGTATGTTAATTTCGGGACCCCAAATACGCACTTGAAATAATGACATTTCCTCCCGATTCACCCTGTACATGTACATATGCAACAAGTAGATTACCTCGTACACTTGAAAGTGTAGCAGTATCAATTATCAACAAATTATCCTTAAAATTTCAATCTATCTGTCAAGTTCGAAAAATTTTATTTTACTTGTAATGCTCTGAAACTTTTCTTCGGGATGACAATTTTTTTTCTACAAACGTCAGTAAAAGTATAATTTCAAAAGCTGTCAGTGTCTAAAATGCCACTTTATGATACTAGTGCAGAAAGTGATTCATTTTTATGAGAAAATATGAAAACATAATTCGAAGTGAACTGTTTATTCCATTGAACGTACAATTAGTGAAACCTCAATTATAATGACAAACTTGTACCAAGACAGAGAGCAATGTTATCGAACGAAGTTCTGTTGTTTGTATGCATAATAATAAATGATCGAGTACTCTTTTCTTCTCCAAGGGTCAAATTCTAATTGACGGAAATAAATTTTACAATCATCATAACCGACCATCATTAAAATTTCAATTTGCTCTTTTTCACTTAATTGTACAATTTGTGAATTGTACGTTTATTTATTACTATGCATACAAACAACATTAATAAGTTTATCTAAATAGATTTTTGCTCTAATGCAAAAAACTCAAAGGAGGTTGATTGAAGTGCTATATTTCTCGTTTTTACGATATTTCTCACACTAAATTCTGTATGTATGAATTCAGAATAACAAGCTCTTTTGAAATCTGCAAAAATACACAAGGTGTTCCATTTGCATTGAATAAGTTGATGGCATTTCCGGTTGAACTGGAAGTATATTATTAACAAAAAAATGTACATCAGATGCATTTTATTGCATTGCACTTACCACCAAATTTTCATAAATATCGTTCTGTTCGTTTGAAAGATATTTACTTGGTTCCATACTTTATCCCAACCCTGTTATAACCCTCTGCTACTGTACTGGATTTCCATCCACCGTGTCTACTAAGTATCAAGTAAGTGAGTACTAAGCAACAACAAACAACAATCCAAGTACTAAGCCAACAAACTGGCTGAGGGACGTCGGAAACAATGTCCAGTATAAAGATGGGAATCAGGCAAATCTAGAAATTCAGAAATTTTGGCTGTCGTCTTACCAAATGTGTTGTCCTGTCACATTCATTTTCAATACATTTCATAAAAACTCTTGAATGAAAAATATCCACTGGTTCATATACAATGTACCCCTCACAACAAAGGTGCGGGGCATCTGTGAGAAATTTGTCGATTTGTACCATTGTCAATACTTTTGACTTTCGCTTCAAAAAAGCCACAAGCGTGCATGTAATATCTGATATGTCATGATTATTTATTAAATACTGTCTGTAAGTTCTTCGAGGAGGTGGTACATTCATTTTTCAGTTTTTTATAGGATTTTCTCTCCTCGTTTCTAAAAAATAGAGTAGAAGTTATTAAAAATTATTGCAATATATTTGTAGTAAGGACAGATTTAGGATCTGTCCCAAAATGTCACTGCGCTTGAAATTAAACCTTTAGATACCTAAAAGAGAAATTCTCTATTGGTCAGTGACACCTTGTTTTTGAAAAAATTTGGAAATACAAATATATTTAATAATAATAAAACCTCTACTTATCTTGGTGGACGTTTCGGGAACGAATCTGCTCCCGTTCTCAACACAATTGAAATATTTTTCTTCGTAAACTTTTTTCGATGTTTCCGATTTTGACACTGAAAAGTGACCATTTGGCAGACGTAGGAATTCTGGTTACAAGGTGTTTTCATTGATTGATATCGAATTTTCCATTTTCATATTCAAGTTTCAGAAGTGGATGCCAAGTTCTATCTATATCAACTGAACAAGAAGCAATATTATTGTCTCCGTTCAGGAGAATGCAAGCAGACTCTTTGATTTTCCGTTTTTGGTTGTTGTCTTCTTTTCCTATGAAAAAAAAAACATCGAAAAAAGTTTACGAAGAAAAATATTTCAATTGTGTTGAGAACGGGAGCAGATTCGTTCCCGAAACGTCCACCAAGATAAGTAGAGGTTTTATTATTATTAAATATATTTGTTTTTCCAAATTTTTTCAAAAACAAGGTGTCACTGACCAATAGAGAATTTCTCTTTCAGGTATCTAAAGATTTAATTTCAAGCGCAGTGGCATTTTGGGACAGATCCTAAATCTGTCCTTACTACAAATATATTGCAATAATTTTCAATAACTTCTACTCTATTTTTTAGAAACGAGGAGAGAAAATCCCATAAAAAAACTGAAAAATGAATGATTATTTATGTTCATCATCGACTCTAACATAGACTAATTCGACCGAAAGGCTGACGATTTCCATATTGTGGACATTTCTTCAAAGTATGCAAGAAGCACTTTTTCATACTAGCCTTCTTACCACTGACATTTTTCTGATCACATTTTTCAATCATACCTCGGCAACTTGTTTTATGAATAGATTAGATGAAATTGCATTCAAAACTGATGATCTCGAGGCTATTATTTTTATCAATTAATTGATGTAAAATAGGTATGCGTTAATTTGGACTTTTGATGGTGTTTGTAGAAAAAATAGTGCATGATATACCTGCTGAAAGTGATATTATTTTATTTGAAGAGAAATGAAGAAAAATGAGATATCACTTTATCACTTATATCATAAATAACAACTTGTAACTCGGAATATTAATATTCCGAGTTGTTATAGGAAATTTAATAATATTTTGAGTTGCAACTCGGAATTTAAACAAAAAATAAGAATAATATTGACTCTTCTACGCTTCCGTAGTTACCATACTCATTTTTAGAGTTGAATTCACGCGAAATCAAATCAGCAAAGCAATTTCAATTAATATTTGCATATCAACGCATAAAGTAAGAAAAAGCCGTTGTTGCTCTACCTTGTTTATTACATTTATTACGTGTATCAACCCATAGGTATTTATTTCTTGTATATCCAATATTTATGCTTGCAAAGTCATGATAGGTATATCCCGAAGTATTTATGAATATAATAAATCATTTATAGAGTAATCAGCAATATATTGAATGATTCAATGTTCCACAATTAGTAATCACTCGAATTCACATATATGTTTCCATTGAAATCGCTTATTAGAACTGTTGTTATCCGAGCAAATCATTCTCGATGGAAATCGCACAATACAAAGCCCAAATATTCGTTTGTTTTCGTTTCGATTCCATACTATTGCAATAATAATGATGGCGAATCATTGATAAACTAATTACCTACCCGTTTACATGAATGCCTATCATCAAAAATGAATTGAAATCCATCAAAATTCCACCAAACCAATGTTTTCATAGATAATTGATGAATATTTCGATGATCCATGAATTATACAGGGTGTCCCTAGAAGGTTATCCACAAAAACCTACCACATATTCCTCAGACCAAAACAATTTTATTCACATCAGTACAAAGTGGCTCACTTTGGGCGCTAATTTGATTCGTTGGTAATTGTATGTGGCTTGATTTTTGATTGACTTGATTTTTTTTAGTAAATAAACACCCAAAACCCTTGAGCAAATGGAAAAGAATGAGTATTATTATGAAATTTAAATTCATCTCATTTACTACAAGAAGTTTATCTTGATAACAATGAGCTGAATACTGGTGGAGTCACTGATTGTGTTTTGTTTCGTCAAGATCTCTAACGGCATTTTCCGCTATAATGGCATTCAAGTTATGTAACTCCCCAGAAGATGGCGACATTTTTGCAGATTTCTGCACACATATTTGATGTTTGCAGATTGTAATAATGTAGTTTGATCACTAATTGAGAAGTAACCTAGATTACTAATTCTAAATCAACGTTTGCATAACACTGATTGCACAAATATCAATGATACTGATAACTACAATAATACAGCTAACATATGAGTGATATTTCGCTATATTGAATGAAATGCTGTAATAAAGTTAGCTGTACGTTAGAGTTTTGGTTGAAGAAATTGGGAAGGCAAATAGTCAAAATAGCTGCACCAGTGTTCCCTACATAGTCATCTTGTTAAAATGTCATTACTCGTTTGGTTTCTACGAAAGCGCTGAACGGACATGATGACTTTTTTTTATAAATGCCGGTTCAAACTGGCATTTATACCTAATTACCAGTTCAAACTGGCAATTATAAAAAACATAACACCATGTTCGTTCGGCGCTGAACGGACATCATGATTTTTTTTATAATTGCCAGTTCGAACTGGCAATTATGGCTGATTGCCAGTTTGAACTGGCATTTATGGCTAATTGCCAGTTTGAACTAACACTTAGGGCTAATTGCCAGTTCAAACTGGCAATTAGGGATGAATGCCAGTTTGAACTGACAATTATGGCTAATTTGGCTAGTTTGAACTGGCAATTAGGGCTAATTGCCAGTTCAAACTGACAATTAGTGCTAATTGCCAGTACAAACTGGCAATTATAAAAAAATAAGTCATGTCCGTTCAGCGCTCTCGTAGGTTTCGACATAGTTTGATTATTAGTAATATACAGGCTGATTCACGGTGGATGGCACATCAGACGATTCTGGTGAACCAGTCAACGTATCACTCTGAAAATTTCATATAGAGCATATTCGACATTCTGTACCCAACTGAAATATTTTCGACAATGCGGTGATGCCACTTCCATTAGAAAGTAGTACCAACTTTGATATTTCAAATGAAACATCCTGTATGTACTATTATTTTCAGAATCTCCCCAATAACTGTTCTAGATATTTCCCTATACCTATCTGTTACCTCTAGAAATGCTGATATCTCTGAGTTGAGAAATACTAACATATCGAAATCTGATTTAGAGTTAGGTGAAAATTGGGGCTCCCAAACTTCAGCCAAATCTTTGTTACTTCAATACAGTTATTTCTTTTGTTTGAAAAAGTGACTGAAAGCTTATTATTCCAAACGGAACACCCTGTATATTGTTGATCTCATCTATGTATTTCATACCTTCACCTAACTAGTCAAGTTTCGGACTTATGAGCATTCACTTATGAAATATGTGAAAATGTTGCTTGAACATAGTATCCCCATTCGGTAATGATTACCTACTATTTGACACTAGCGTTGGGACATTCTCCTGATAATACCGACATTTTAGTCACAGAAGTTGCAAATACCTTCAAAAACGATCGAACAAAACTATTGAAACCAATTTTTGATGAATTTGTCCATTATTTTTGGACAGTGTGATAAAATTGTCAAATTGTCAAATTGTAGAAAGTTCAGTGAAACGTATATTCTCTCATCTACGGAAATTTATACGGATTGAGAACAATTTCAATACGTTTGGATGAACTTTATAAAAGCACCAAACTTCAAAGCAGGAACTTCAAAGTGGAAATATTGATATGAATAATAATCAAAGAAATAAATGATTATGTGCTACATTTCAAAATATGTTCGAAGCGCTGGCCGTTCACTTCCAAGCATTTCTGATTTCACTCGGATCCAAATTTTCAAATGTTTGTCAATCCTCGGTACCAATTCGTCTCTCGTATGCACGGGTGCTCTGTAAACTCTGTCTTCACACATGAAAATCTAATGAGTTGAGATCGCGTGTTCTCAACCATCATCATTTTGATCCATCGTTTTTGAAGGTATTTTGAAGGTATCTGCTTACCAAGTACCGAATGGGGATACCATGTTCATACCATACATTTTCATAAATAAATGCTCACAAGTCCAAAACTTGACCAGTATGATATGCATAGATAAAGAGCAAATTTCAGCAGCTTTCTGAATTTTCAATAATATACAGGGTGACAAGTAACAAAGTGACAAAGATTAGGCTAAAGTATGGGAAGCCCCCGAGTATCACCTAACTCCAAATCAAATCATAGTGTTTCTCAACTCAGATATCAGCACTTTTAGGAGTCATGATTTCCGAAGAAGAATTGAAATCAATTTCTATTCAGAAAACAGTAACAGTTAGGTATAGGGAAATATAAAGAAAAGTTGTTGGTAAATTGTTGGAAATTCTATAAAAAATAGTATATAGGTACAGGGTGTTTGCTACTACCCAATATTCCCTTATCACCGCATTGTCGAAAATATTTTAGTTGGGTAGAGAATGTACGAAGTTGGTCTCGACCAAATTTTCAAACTGATACGTTGTCTGGTTTACCAGAAACCACTAATGTGCCATCCACCGTGATACAAAGAGTACATTTAAATTTCCTGCTTCGTATACGTGAAAATGGTGAACATTTTTTCCAATTATTATAAAATATCTGTTGATCATTCCAATGTTTACAATATTTTCAATAGAAAAAATGTGGAAAACGACCAGGAGTGAAATCTAGAGTCTCGTCATATGAGAAATTTGTTGATGGAAGATGCAACATGTCTTTTCATCCTCTACTTTCCAGTGCATTCTGCAAATTTCGGTTTGCTTCAAGACCTGAAGATATCTCATTTTCCAACTTCCAACCATCAGTGATTTATAATTTAAGTATTTGCCAGTTGCTAATTAGTCGCCCAGAAAGAATTTCAAGCACATGAAATTTCAATGAGGTTCCGAATTAGGTTACCAAGAGAATTTGATTCTTGTTTCTTCCTAATTTTGTTGCATTCATCATATTTTGCCACTTTTTTACTGCTAATTGGTTACGAAGTGAAGAGATTTATTTTACTAATGTCACAAATCCATTAAATCAGCTGCATTTAATCAAATTCAAAAATTAAAGTTTGTATTATTTTCGAAGTGCATCTCATCATTTCTGTGTTCGTTTCATTCAGGTTGAGTCGCGAATGTTTCCAAACAATTATCCCCTTCTGTAAGAAGTACTATATCAATATCGAGAAGATATTCCCCTTCTAAATAGAGCCTCTTCGCCCATAATTCTTCATGTTCTCCAACATTAATGGGATCTCCAAACTTTTCCATTTTATTGGCCTATATCGAATCGACGTTATCGGCATTCATTGGCAAAAGAAAACTTCAAGAAGAAGCGCACTGGGTGTTGCCAACCTCTGTGAATTTTTCCATTGTGTCGGAATTTTCAGGCTGTGAGAGAGCAAGAGAAAAAATAGGAGAATGCAGGCAGGGTTTTTTCCTCCAACATTACCAAAACCTGTTACTTCGAATGAAGACAATATTGTTGACGTTTTGGCATATTTTCATGCATTTTTATTCGTCTTTCAATTTATTGAGTAATAATATATAATAATAATTTCAGCACGCCCTGTATGATATGGAGGCGACTTCTCGGTATAAATTGAATACATCATGCCTATCCAAACCACCACTGAAATATCAACTCTTTATGATTCGAGAGCCCTGATTTACATAAGTTCAATTAGGGATATGTTTTGGATCATATTTAACACAAATTATTTTTTATCATTGAAAACCGATAGAGATAGGTATAGGGATTCATCAACAAAATAGTATTGTAATAAAAGGGCAATTCTAAAAATTTGTTAATATACGGGGTGTTCCATTCAAAAAAATGAAGTTGCTAGGACTTTTTGATAGAAACGACAACGTCGCAATTTCGAAAATATTTCAGATCGATAGAGCAGGTGATAAAATGTAAGATGCGAAATTTTCAGAAAAATCCTGCGTTGCGTTCTCCATAAACGTCTAACATACCATCGACTGTGAGTTACCCTGTATTGACCACCCGATCTCAGCCGTTTTCCAATATTGGTATACTTTTCGTGATATTTTTTTTCGTTCCTTTCATTGTCTGGTTGTAGTTCGATCATGTGAAATGAAGAACTATATTATTATTATAACATATATGTTACGAATGGACAAAAAGTGGGGTTATACAACTCCATCTAAATATGTTTTATTGTTGATCAAAGAACTATTAATTCAACATATTAGTTTCCTTCCCAAAAGCTGATGCAAAATTCTAAAAAATAATTATTTTCACTTGTTTGTTGTCTTGCTGTATATATGCTGTATACCGCAACCGCACTCAATTTTTATGAAAAACACAATATGTATCCCGGAGTACATCGTGAAAAAAAAATTGGAATTTCCAATAATTTCAGATGAATATGTTCCAAATTCCGCATACGGGCACAACAGTTATTCATGCACCAAGAAGTGGTTGAATGATTGTCAAAGTGTGAGGCGTTATATTATATATATGTATATGTATATATAAATTTATACATATATATATATATATATATATATATATATATATATATACCCATGGGATTTGACTTCATTGAGTTGTCTGACATTGAAAGTTGTCGATATTTCGACCTTAATATATCAAAACATACGTACTTTGAATCTGCATAAACAAATTAAATCGTAATCAACTTGTATAGATATGAGTGTATGAATGATTTTAACGAAAGGGATGAGAGGAACAATATTATTGTCGGTGATATCCTCAGATAACGATAGAAATGCATAGTATATCAGCGGGCATTATGAGCGGGTGTTATAGCTCATAACGCCCTAGAGCAGTGTGAGTGTGTCTACAGTAACCGTTCCAAGGTATAACAGGGAAATAATATGCAAGTTCAAATAAAATTAAATCGTTAACAGACACTTTTGCAGCCCAAGTTTTTGTGGGGTTCAAACTTGGCACTCGGCTCAGGTGCAGGGCATTTTTTCTAATTCACTGGTATTTAGTTTCATCAATTGTTTCACGAGCAAATTTTGATTTCTAATAATTGCTGAATTTGCTGTCAGAAAAAGGTCACATTCTCAATCAATCAGAATTTTAAATTTTCAATCTCAATATAAATGCAATCTCGATATAAATATTCTGCACTTGGTATAAGCATTTTCAATCGGAAAATTTTTGAAAGAATCACCAAGAATTGGACCGTTGACAATTGCTAGCATATATCAAATATAAATTCAGCTATTTCGATAACAACTATATTTCATTCCATTGCATTGACGTTGATATAACAGTCAATAATAAGTCATTCAAAATCGTCAAGTTATAGCAGATTTTTTGAAATTGTGAATGATTTTCCCCCTGACCTCTATATGACCCGATCGGATTGTGAACAACTCATTCAACTGTAGAAATTGCAGCTTTCTAACCAGAGAAATATAGTTATTTGAAGTGATCCTGTTTTTGTCATCAAAAATCAAGAACTAATTCATATGTCAAAAACTGTGAGAAAGAGATTTATAGGACATGCTATAGCAAATATGCTAAGAATCATCTGTATAATCCGAAATTTTAATGATATTTAGGGTTTTCCATTCGAATTTTCAAAGTTACTCTTAGTGACACTAGATATGGCAACAGAGCACAGGTGAGAATATTTCCAAAAGTTAGATCTTAGGATCCCATAGGCGTACCCAAAATTTGAAAAATATAATCCTCACCATTCTACGAATATATATTTCCGATGCAGCATCGAGTTTGGAGTACTTATTTCTGCCTGACAAATTGTCACTCTCTAGTGTCAAAAGACAGCAGCGAAACGATTTAGGAGAGAAACATTCTTCCCACTGTGTTGAAACCAGGAGCAGATTGGGATGAATAGAAGTTTTGATATTAGTCAAATATATTTTTTTCCAACTTTTTTTTGGAAAACAGGGTATCACCGACAAATAGAGAATTTCTCTTTTAGGTATTTGAAGGTCAAATTTCAAGCACAGTGACATTTCGGGGTAGCTCACATGTCTGTACTCACTACAAATATATTGAAATAATTAATATATGATTTCTGTATTTATTTTTGGGAACGCGGAGTGAAAACCTAAGAATATAAAAAAATGACTGTACTTCCTCTCTATCTTTAAGTCAAGTTCATATTTATCACTTGTCTACAGGTTGTTTAGTGACATCATGCGTGGATACAGAATTTGGTTTGGGGGTGCGGGTGTTTTTGTGAGATTTTTTCCTATCTCACAGAACATCCGTTCTAATCAATGAATTTGATGACATTTCAGTTTGCTATCAATGTGATAGGCATATTCGAGTAATTCTCTCTCAATCTATTCATAACCTATCAACACACAGGTATAAGCAAAGAAAAAATAGTTCAATTTGAAGTAAGTGGGAACCTAATATTTTCGAATCATTGATTGCTTGCAACAATATAACGCTATAAGAATAATCAGTGATTTGAAAATATTGGTAGAGACCACCCATGTATTCCTTTACATTTGAGTAATAAAGTTATAAACCTCTTTTTTTTTCAGTTTATAGTCTATGTTGAAAGTAAAGCATGATTTTTAGTTTCCCAAGCTATAATTTAATCAAGAGTGATTTTGTGATTAATACAATATACTGAGTTTTGTAAAAATGTAGTGATGTATTCACGACGACAATATTTGAAAAAATGAATTGTACGAAATTCCTACCTACCGTATTCCTACCTATAGTCCTACAAATACATCACAAGTCACGAATTGAAACATGGATTTTTTGGTTATCATTTCCATCTGCATTCTTGAATATTTCAGATTTCGAAAATTTATCATGATAATCATGTTGTTCTATTCCTATATACCTATAACGTGTATATACTCTATACAGGGTGTCCCAACGAAGACTTTCCACACGGATTTACTGAGAAATGACAAATTATTTTCGGAAACGCTGAAACACGTCGATTTTGATTTCTAAGGGGACACATGTCAGTGGTGAATTTAGTCACGCAACTTCATCCTCCTGACAGGGGCGGCTACCCCATTGCGAATAATCATAGGGAACTTGGGTCGAGTGATACATCATCTGAAAGCTCTCTTCATTCTCTATCCAAACCTTTATTATTTTTTCAAAATCGAATGACTGGTACTTGAGATGAGTGTTGTAATAGGTTTAATTTAAATAATCAATATCGTACCTGTTCTGATCGAAATTCGATTTATTGATTGCTCGAAATGAGCCCCTCCTACCTCCATACAATGATAAAGTCTACTTTCGAAACTATTACGAACGTTTTCCAATACTTCTGGAATTATGCTGCCGCACTCGTTTACAATTCGACCACGTAGATCCTCTAGTGACTCTGGCGGAGTGGCAAAAACTTTGTTTTTGAGATGCCCCCATAAAAAATAATCCAACGGGTTGAGGTCCGGTGATCTAGCTGGCCACTCAATTGGTCCTCGTCGCCCTATCCAATGATTGGTATATCGTTCATCCAGAAAGTTTCTAACTGCTACTGCATAGTGAGGTGGTGCTCCATTTTGTTGAAAATGGAGGTTGTCTGGCGAATAATCTCCATCGTTTTCGATAATATCCGTTATCATGGGATCGATGGCATTCTCAAGAAGATGTAAATACATTTCGGTTCATTCAAATTATCATCTATAAAAAGTGGTCAAATGATATTTTTGCCAAAAATATCACACCAAACAATTAATAGTCCCAGCCTGGCTACTTACTTTGTTTTCACTAATATGTATTCGTTTTTCGTGGGGTGACTGGGTTCCCTGACAGGATGGGATGTTGCCATTGTCTATCTGTCCACTCATTGAGTCTTAAAATAGTTTATAAATTGAATTTGAATAAGAACAGGTAAGATATTGACTAATTACATTGAACCTGTCAAGAACACTAATTTCAATTACCATTCATTCGATTCTGAAAAAATTATACACGTTTGGATAGAGAATAAAGAGAGCTTTCAGATGATGTATCACTCGACCCACGTTCCCTATGATGATTCGCAAGGGGGTAGCCGCCCCTGTCCGGGGGATGAAGTTGCTCGACTAAATCCATTACTAACATGTGTCCCCCTAGAAATTAAAATCGACCTGTTTTAGCGTTTCCCAAAATAATTTGTCATTTCCCAGTAAATCCGGGTGGACAGTTTTCGTTGGGACACCCGGTATACCTTACATGTAACGTTTGTTGGTAAATTTATGATTCGATACTTCCCTGTCATATGGAGGCTCCGACTGTTGTGCCAACATTCTTTCTATAAACTCGACAGAAACCATCATGTTTTCAATTTACACTCAGAATTAAAGTTTAAGATTGGTAATTGAATCGTTCATCAGTATGACAAATTCAAATTGCATATGATTACCCGAATAGTGATATAATTGTTCGACATTGATAAGTCACAAGTTATTCAATGATCGAAATGAATTAATCAAGCTCCGACGTTTAGTTGTCTAATGATTTTTCCTCTTATCAAGTGTACGATAAATGGAGAGAGATAGATTTGGTGTATTTCTAGGACTTTCGGTGCGTCATTACCAGGATCAAAACATGATTGTTCATTACTTTTGGTTCGAAAGTTATTTTTTCTATTTGGGCTTCCAAATCCAAGTAGAGAAACCCCCAGTACAGTTTGTGTACTGGTTGCATGTAAGGAGTAACCAGCACTATATGAGTACCAAAAAAAGGAGACTTTGTACAAAAAAAACAGGACTATACTGGTGAAACTAGTACGAATGGTCAACAGGAAAGAGGTATTTTTCACTTTGGAATGTGGCCATTTTGACAGAAAAGGTTGGCAACACTGGGCACGCTCCCTCACAAACTCCTTAAGAAAACACCTGAAACTTTCCGGATCCGACAATGTTATCTTTCCCGGCACTCTGAAACGAAGTCTGGAAGTGAAGTTCGACGTTTACTTCGCCGATATTAACTCCATCTTCCATTCGATTGTTTGTTATCTGATCACCGAAAATCGTTTTCCCATCCTTTCGGGACTCTCAGGGATAGCGATAACAGCCCGGATAGTCAATATTTGTGCGACAATGATTCTTATTGGAGTCCGCCCGGTGGCGTGCCCAGGATTTTGGGAGGGAGTGGACGGAATCACTATTATGTTTTGTCATTAACGGAAACACCCAGTATAACGAGTTTGTGAAATATCAAAGTCTGTTTTCTGACAATTAATTGATTGATTTGATTGATTGATTGATTGATTGAATTGATTATTCACACCAAAAACAACATTCACATGTGATTCGATCTCAATTCATATGACACATATAGAAAATCAAGTATCAAGCTTCTTAAACATTTATCGGAAAAAGTCGAAACTACAGAATCGCAATATTTTCTACCGGTAGATATGTATCGAACTCAAACCTTCGACCATAAAACAATTTTATGGTCGATGACTCAAACGACAACATACAGACAACATGATAGTAGCATTCAATTCGTTAAAGTGGAGAATCACTCATATTTTAGGTGATAGAAGGTGACACAAAAATGACAAAGAAATCAGTAGTATTGATAATTGCACGATAAGTATTATAAAAAATTGAATTACATTATAGTCGAGTTCGCGTTCTAAAAGAAATCTATATAGACAAACTAAGTCGACACATCTCCCCAGCCTGGGTAGCAGCTCTGATTTCTGATGATGACAATATTGTGAGTAGCAATTTGACTTCAATATGTTCATATATGATCTTACTTGCCTCAGTAAATCCAGGGATGTTAATGATATCAGTTCAGACTCACCAGACAACTGCCTCTTCGGTTAATCATCGTCCTTAATCAATCACTTGTCCACTTTCGTTTTTATCACTAATTACTTTTTTAATGCACGATAAATTATTATTTATTTCAGCTACACTCCTCGGTACAACCGGGTGATGGTCTGTAGTAGGGTGACTGAGTATTTTGATTTTTTCTCACATCATGGTATTCTCAATCATCGCTTCCCAAAATGAAAATGAAAAATACTCGAATTATGTATCCTTAGTTATCAATCTAAAGCCAGATATGAGATATGATAAGTTAACAGAGTAAACCCAATCTCAGCAACAGTTAGTAAGATGCTTGTGCTATGGACTGAGGAAACTGATGAGAAATCAAACCAGTGCCTCCAACGAATGGTAAGGAAATATTATATTTCATTCATTTTATCGCTCCAACATATTTGTGGTGAGGGCAGATCAATGATCTGAACCAAAATGTCACTGATGCGTTTGAAATTCAGCTTTCAGATATCTAATAGTGAAATTTCTTGCTGAAATTGTATAGAAAAAATAAAATTGAAATGAATGAAAGATATATAATTGAAAAATAATATAACACGGTTTCTCATTCCTGAATGAAAATTAAAAACAACCTTTTCAAGGTCAAGTGAGGAGGTGGTTCATTTCTCTAATTTTTGGTATCTTCTCTTCTCATTTCTATACAAAAATAGTTGATTTTTCATCATGATTGATATCGATTGATGATATGATATGACACTATGATTTTGAAATTGGCAATGTTGTGTATGATTTGTAGGATGTAACTATACTTTTCAATCGATTTTACTGGAAAATAACGCATCTGATCGATACGGAACCAGAGCTCTCTTGTTTACTCAATTAATGTAAATATTTATTCATTATTCCAAACCAAATTATCGGAAAATCCGTATTCAGTCAAGAGTAATATTAAACATAGCCCCACCCACTATTGAATGGAATTTTCATATTACCAATTCTTCGCTGCATTGGGCATCAACAGTTCAGTTGTAGATATAGAATTTATTCATATTTTTAGCCGTATAAGACGATGGTGATGTTTGACAGACCAATTGAGGGACAACCGCACCAAATGAAGTGCAAACGATGGGAAATTGAAAAAAAAATAAAAATGTAATAAAAAATACGTTCCAATCAGTAGACAATGCACGCATATGATCGACCTTGTAATAGGGAATTCGGCGATACGTGATGTAGGTATAAGTATGTATGTGTGTAAACAAGTATTGCCAGCTCTCCTCTCAGGAGATTTTTTTCACTCAAACAATGTCTGAACGCCTTTTAAGCAAAAACAACTTGAGATATAACTTTATATCCAAATACTCAATGTTCATCAACTCAACGCACTCCTGGAATATCCCAAGTCCTAGATATTTTGTAAAGTAGCTTATCATTATTATTATTATTATAGTATTTTGTAAAGTAGATTATTTGATCGAATACCTACCTACATAAGACACATTGAAAAATATGGTGTATTTTTTGTCATTTGGAGTTCGAGCTCACAGGCAGTGACAACCAAGACTGACAATCTGGTGTAAAATTCACTTCGAATCCCCAATATTCAGAATTCTCAAGAACCTTTTCCAACTTTTGTGGTGAATCTTGCAATTTGTTTCGTAATACTCCCGAATTTTGATGAATAATCAGAAATCTGTCAATCATTCTCAGAAATATTGAGGAAACATAGAAATCCTGGAATCTTGAGAAATCTTACAGAATGTCACGAATCTTGTGATATTCTACTTCTCTTGGATTTCGATAAGACGCAGTAAGATTCAAAAAACTTCACCTTTGGTTTCTTTGATACCTAATATCGCAAACCTAACTAACGATGCAATGATAAAAACATATCCGAACAATGAAAATTCCAGATATTGTTCGTCTTGAAATCGGAAATTCTAGATGATCTGGCACCGCAGCTATGTAACTAACCTCTGGGAGTCATCCTGATCGGCAGAGAAGAGGAAAGAGAAGAACCCATCAACAGGTGGAGGTGAATCATGGCAGACGCGGTGTCGAGGTTGGGATAGGTAAGAACAAAGCGACGTTGCCAACGGTAGAGAGAATCGTTACTCTGAAATCGAAACAAAAATGAATGTTCCCGGTTGTTTCATCCTTGAATGATGACTTCTGATATGCGAGTGCGGAAATATTTGGATAATGTGCATTATTATTCCAAGTTTCACTCATTGTTCGTTGTCATTTTATTTGAAATCACACGAAAAACTCCTATTCGAATTTGAAATTCATTTGAAGTTTTGCTCATTGTCGGCAGCAGTCAAGAGAGATAAAACCTGAGCGTAGACCCGTTAGATGATTTAATAGACAGTACCTGTCGATTTCATGAAATTAAATGTGGGGCAGCTGTAATCAATCGCGACATCATTCTAAATATACCTATGATGAAGTACCATATGTAATGATACCAGCAGTAAAATTGACAGGTGAATAGTTATCTATGTATCAAGGGAATTATGAGGGCTTTAACTACCGATGGCAAAGTTTGCGTCCCTAGAGCCTCTGGCCCGAGCAGGGACATCAACTGCGCAAGGTTACATACATGATTTCATTTCAGGTACCGTTGATGATAGGAGTTTTGATTGTTGCTAGGTTACTTGTTTGATAACAGAACATTGTTATCAATTAGAAAGGTAAAGGGAATTAATGTCCCAAGGAAGTTCTGACCCTCTTTATCGATAGCGTAACTATGACGATATAAGCTTATAATATCCTGTTCAGGAATCAATATCTTCACTTTCATCAATAACTGCAGGCGTGTACCTTCAAATATCTCAATACGTGTGCGTTTTATTTTCCACTCTCCTGTTGCCATAGTGAATTCATTAATTGGTCTTGAATAATTGTTAAAGAAAAATAAGTCGTCACTGACAATAGAGAATTCCTCTTTTGAGGATCTGGAGGTTGTATTTCAAGGGCAGTGTAACACGCAACAAATCTATCTTGGTCTCCCCCAAACACAAGTCGGCAACTTTGACTCGCAGCTTCTCTCACACTGCTCCCAGTGCTCCCAAATTTCAAATTCTTCCCAGTGAATTCAGATCGTACACTATCGCTAACTTCAAAAATCAAAATTTCGTCTTTAATGTCAGGTTTCTCAACTATCTAGGATCAAGCAGATACGCTTGCATGCTCCATTATGTGTGTTAGTGCACGACATTTCGAATCGTTTCAGGACATTTGCAGCCGAATTTTTTCCTTGGAGGAAGGACTTTTTCATACAGTCATATTGAAACGTAGTCATATAGCAAATGCAACATACCTAAGTACAATGTTGCTCGAGTATCTTCCATGAAAGTAATCAAACGAACAACAGTCCAGGATTTGGCAGATTTTTTTGCAAAATTTGATCGAATTGAACCAGTCAAATATTTTGCGGTCAAAATTGGTCAAATTGACTGGTCTATTGACCTTGTCACTTTTCTGTGCTGAACACTAGCCATAATGACACGAAAATTTTTATACCAATAAACATTCAAAGTTTGTGTATAACTCAAATACTTAACGATACTGTCTGTTGCATACTAAAAATATTCATACAAATATTAAATTCACGTTCGACTCGAAATCGTTGATTTCTTTTACGTTCAAGGAAATACTGCAGAAGTACCTACTTATTTTTTCTTCACAAATAAGTTCGAAAAATGAAGCCGTTTTGAAGAAATCCTCAAGCATATTTGATGGTTACGAGGAGAAATTACTGTATTCTTTCCTTCAGTGTCCCAAACCTAAAATATTCTGAGATTAAGATATAAGTAGTCACAGTAATCCACAGGAAAAATCGAAGACACAGAAATAATAGAAAAAAATCAAACACCTATCACAATATTTCTGCGATTTCGGGCTTTTCAATCATTCAGAAAATATATAATCCACCCAATAACCCCATATCCGATTCATTTTGGCCTGGTGGTACTGAATGCATTTGGTTTTCATAGGTTTGTGGTTCATCATAGGTTTCCCTTTCGTGTTGTCCACAGATGAAAAAAAAAAATTTGACCTGTCCTGGAGTACTGTTCACATGTTTGGAGCTCAGCCCCCAAACATACGCTAAAGCTCTTAGATTCAATTCAGAAGAGAGCTATTCGCCACTCACCAAATCATTGACCTCTCTAGATCATCGTAGAAAGGTCGGCGATCTTTGCCTTTTTTATAGGTACTTTCACGGTCGGTGCTCAACGGAAATATCATCTATTATGACACCACGCGCGATTCCTAGTAGACAAACCAGACGAGCTCAAGCTGGTCACCCCTACACTGTCAGGCTCGAGACCTGTCGAACATCGCTATACCAAGCATCATTCATCAATAGAACGGCACAGTTGTGGAATTCTTTGCCTGCTGCTTATAGCCTCCAAACTTTCAAGAAATATTCGGACACCTTCCTTCCCTCTTGAAATTCCACTGCTGGCTAACATGATGTTTCTCGAACATTATAGGTTTTCCTTTCGTATTGTCAACAGTTAAAAAAACAGGTGTAAGAGTAGCTTAAAACTGAATCTCGCCTCCTTCTGGTCGAATGAGATGACAACTTATTTTTTGTCAATGTAATTTGTTAGATATATAATAGGGACCATATTATTATTATTATTATCATTATTATTATTATTATTATTATGACATGTCTCAAGGCAATACTGTAAAATTGAATTATTCCTGTCAATACATGTATAAGCCAGATGACCACCCAATTCAAATTGCAGTAATTGCACCCTACTTATTTCTCTTAAACTTATCAAATTTCCAAAATACCTTGTCGCTTCAATAATTAATATCAATATCACTCGATAGGCTGAAGCTACTAATTGAGATACTGGCTATGGAAAGTTCTGGGACACCCGGTATGGACCAATATCCCGAAATAATAATATGGTTCGTATTGGTACATAAAACAAGTTTGATGGCAATTTTGGGGGCCATTACCATAACAGATCAGCTTTATGAGAAATTACAGCAGATACACATACACTTAAGAAAAATACTCAAGATTTTTGTGATTTCAATGTAGATCGAAGAAGTGCAGTAAAAGGGATATTTTTCAACGAAAATGAAGCGAGATACTGAGAGAACCCGTAATACTTATTTTTTCTTTACAAAACAAACCTGTAAAATTTCAATGAATCTCATAGAAGTCTCAACCCGATTTTTCAACTAACTTCACGCCACCTTGTATATAGTACAGAATTTCCAGGCATACAATAAACCAACATGTTATGTAGAAAGCAACCGGAATATTGATTGGTAACCCTGAAGGGAAACTTTGCTTTCATCTTCGACGTTCACACTTTATGAAAATATCCATCATCTCAGATAACCACCTATTAAATAACATTTGAGGATTACCATCGATGGTATCGATCGATTATAAGACGGCTGAAACATGGAACTCCAATTGTAAGTTATGATACCACTCAAGACATTAACATTTACATTTGATTTGAGAAGATTACCATCTTACAACTTAAGGAATGGTTGCATGTATGGTAGTATATGAAAATAGGAAATGCGCATGATTGCTAGTTTTGTTTAGGGGTTTTGCAAGCTAGGTGATGAAAAGTCATGGAAATTTAATTCGAGATCCCTATATTATATCCATCGTTACATGCACTCAGAAGAAATCTATCAATTTTCGTCACTTATAGAAAAATCTACTCTCGTTCATTTAGAAGAATAATTTGTTGTTTGAATCACTAATCAGCCTCATTCACATCAGATTTCCTCTCTGAATTGCCGCAAACTTAGTCCATACTTCTCTCATCTGAATATCAAAAGTTAATATTTCAACCTTCCCAATACCTCCACAATATACATGAATTGAATACCTAACCGATTTTTTTCGAAAATATCAAATAACTACATGACAGCATAACCCACCCACTCGCCTAAGTACTCAAAAAATAACAAGCCCAAGGGGTAAGTTTTTTCATTGTGAATCATTTCCAATCCGCTGTAATTAACCATTTCCAACAGCAATATCTATTTCAAACATATTCAGATTCAAAGCAACAAATATTATATGAATAAATGGCAGGATTACTTCAATTCGAATTTAATTATATCATGATTGGGATCGAGTTTTGCTTCCAACAGTGCTCCCATCTCTAGCAATATCACTCACTCACCGACTACGAAAGTTCATCCGTTTGCAGTTTCCTTCCAAAATGGCGGCTTCGCTAGAAGCACCATCTTATCGGCACGATGGCTTACTTCCAATTCGAAACTGTACGATTCGAATCGATAAAATGTTTTAGTATTTTCAAAGTCCCTCGTTTTGAACATAGCCGAATTTCGATGCACTAGTTCAAAACGGTATTGTCGGAAGATTACCTTTCTCGAACACATCACTGTTTCAAGCCACAATGTTTCAACACGAGTTTTTTTATTCTTGTTACACTGATTCCAATAAAAACTATCTAATTGAACATAGACGAAGATATCTGTTGGCTTGATTTGATTGGTTGACTTCTTTTCCAGAGCCAACTAGGTCTACAGAGGTTATTTTTCACATTATCCTCTTTGTAAGCAGTAAATACCTGCTTATTCCATGTATACCTGCTATACCTGCTACCGGCACTACCAGGTATAATGTTTGTTGCTCAATTTTGTAGCGCCACCTATTGGAGAAACTTGTTAAAAAGTGTTCTATATAAGAGGATTCTGTAAACTTGAACATACTGGGACACTGTAGAAGTCTCCAGTAGCAATCCTAGATTTTGTAATTTTGTTATGATTATTATAAATTCGAATGGAGAAAACAGAACCCAACTTTAATCAGTACGGAAAGGTCAACAGTAACTTACTGATAATAGGACCTGCTATAATCTTATTCATGCTCATCATCGTGTAATGAGTGTTACAGTATCTTCGTTGACTTTCTCATACACTTAACCAAAGAAGAAAATGGAAATTGCACCTCCTGATGTTTTGAAAAAGCCTCTAGTGGTTCCTCGAAGGATTCTTATGGGTCCTGGTCCTTCGAATGCCCCGTCGAGAGTTTTGCAAGCCATGGGTCACAATGTTTTGGGACACATGAATCAAGAAACATTTCAGGTGAGTTAGCGGTGGTTCGAATTCTACTATGAACGGTAGGTCCCATCAGATTCTACCAAACAAAATACTGGACAGGAATATGTTATTCGGGATGAACTGATGTTTTCAAATAGAAATAATAACTCACACTATCATACAATTATACAATGATAACAATATTATTATCATTAATATAGTAACTGCACAGTGTTATTCGAATATTATAGATTTACTTTTCGTGTTTTCTAGATATCAAATAATCAATATTGTCATGATATCAAATTTTAGAATCCTTTTTCATCCTATTCTCTCTAAAGGACATGGATTTATCCGAGCCGTTGATCATCAACTCACAGATGTTGCTTTTAGATTATGGATGAAATAAAAGAAGGAATCAAATACCTATTCCAAACAAAAAATGATCTGACATTGGCTACAAGCGCCACAGGACACAGTGGTATGGAAGCCATTTTATGCAACCTGATAGAACCTGGGGACAAGGTTTTAATTGCAGTCAATGGTTTGTGGGGAGCGAGAGCTGCAGATATGGCAGAAAGATACGGTGGGTGAAAATATCACAATTATCATCATCCACATACACTGTGTCCAAAATAAGGATGCACAACATCGGGATTTCGGAAACAGTGAGAGATAAAAATTCGGTTGAATGGGAAAAGAGTTGTGCTTTCAGAGAGCCATTCCAACGGACATTGGAAATTTTCAAAATACAATACAGTTTTTCAGTTATATCGAAAAAAGTTCTGAGTTTTCAAAAACTTATTTTATATTTATTTTATGGATATTTTTGGAAATATATATATATATATATAGATATATATATAGATATATAGTTGTCATGTAACGAGAGGTTGGAGATGAGCATCGAGAGAGATGTCAGGTGGAGAGGTTTGGACACGTAGATTCTCTCCTAGCTCTAAAAACTACACCTGTACCCCCTGAATATTTGAATAAACGAGCAAACGGAGAAGTTATATTCATTGTAAAAAGAGACTTGTTACATTGGCGCCCAACGTTGGTGGAGTAGAAGAGATTAGGAAGAAAGAAGTAGTATTATCCAGCAGAAAAGGTAGAATCTTCGAGTTATTGGTCCACAATCTCAAAACGCAGGGATGCAAACTGGGATACAAGATACAAGATCGTCAGATCCAAGGTAGGATCGTTTCAATTTTGCTTTGAACGAAATTAGAAGATTTTGGATATCATACCAGAACATCGCTAGTTTATTGACATTTTGTTCGGTTGTTATGGTCGATGTTTTCTATTTGACCGTCGAAGCCATCGTAGTTATTTTGTGCCCAGCAGCCCAGTAACCCAAATATACAGGGTATTCATCAAACTGACACGGAACCAACTTGTTTTGATATACTGTGTCACTCTTCTATAATATTAAATTCATGAAAAATGCCTCCTAAAGGGTCGAAAAGAGGTAGAAAACGCCAGGATTTGAATTCCGAAGAGGAAACTGCGGTTGACAGAAGTTCCTCTGGTGATGACTTTGAGGAAATAGCTCAGTTATTGCGAAATAACAATATATTATTAGATCGACTAACCAATACCATACAATTTTCTAATAATCGAATGGTAGAAAAGATTGGAACTTCTATTGATACTGAAAATATATCCGAGATAACTCAGAATATTTGTAGTTCTGTTGAAGAAATGAGTACCAAAATTTTGTCCAAATTCGAAGATGTAGAATTAGGTCATTCTGTTCAGATTGAGAATTGTCAAGCTAATAAGAGTAATGGAAATGATATGTTAGAGGTAGAATCTGGTTACAGCAGAAACTCATCGTATATTATACTCTTCAGAGAACTTGGTGGTTCGAATGTAATATTTAGACCTGATGACTCAAAGCATCCGGTTTCTTTCATTTCCGAATTGGAAGACATTTTTATAGAAGCGGGCGTACCTGAGAATAAAATGGTAGGATTTGCTATCAAAGCTTTAAGAGGACCAGCAGCTGATTGGGCATACATAAAAAAAGATCAATTTCATAACTTCGATGTTTTTAAGAGACTATTTATGGATCGGTACTGGAGTCAAACTAAGAAACGGGAAGTATTCTCTAAATTGAAATTTGGCACATACAATGTGGGTTCAAAAGGTGATTATTTCATAAAATTGGTGAAGGAATCAAAGTATTTAGACCAAAATTTTACTGATGAAGATTTAATCAGTATGATTTCATCTCATTTCGATTTCGAGACTGAGCAGGGAATCTTCAATGGGGGTTATCATAATATTGATGAAGTTGAGACATATCTAAGAAATATAGACGCATTGTATTCACAACAAGCAATGCCATCTCACCAAAGTATCCGTGTTAATTCTAATAATTATAATAGAAATTTCATTCCACAGGTATCAAATATCTACCGTGATTCGCGACAAAATCGTCGAACTGAAAATAACGTTAATAATACTAACTATCCTAGTGATAGAAATATTAATCGAGATTGGAGACAAAATCGTCAATATGGAAATGATACTAGAATAATGCAACATGATAATATCGAGATAGGTCAAACAGATAGGCGTGAACAGGAGACAAACTATTTACAAATAAAGGAAGATAGGAACACTGAAAAAATTTCCAATAATATGCTTTTTGAACAAAAAAGTGATTGGTTAGAAGAAGGATATGACAGTGAAAAAATTAAGAATTTTATGCCATTAGTGGAAGGTAATGTCGAAGGTATTTCAACATCTATTTTGATCGACAGTGGTAGTCAACTGTCCTGTATATCCCAGGGATTCTTTGAAGAGCTTTGCAGAATGAATAGTAAGCTGGCTGTTTTGCCAGTGAACAATACGGTCATAGTAGGAGCTTTGAAAGGTAAAGGACGAAAAATCAAACAACAAACTTTGGTGAGATTCTTAATACAGGGTGTTTGTTTTGATTTTGCATGCGTCGTGGTACCGTCCCTGGTACGCAATGTCATTTTAGGGTGTGATTGGCTCTCTGATTTCAAAGTTAACGTATGTTTTGATACTTTGACTGTGAAAGGAAATGCGAATGGTTGTGAAATTGTAATGAGCTTCAGAAGCGAAAGTATTGATACTGAGGGTTTAGTTATTGCCGAAATAAAAGAAGTTGGTAATAATAATAGTCTCGAACGGGTTGAAGATGTGAATGAAAATTACAGCTATGAAGAAATAATGAATGCAATACAAAAAACTGAGACTTTCGATGATGTATGTAAAGAAAATTTTAAGTCATTGATGATTGAATTTAGTGACATTTTCTCCAAAAAACCTGGAAAAATAAAGAATTATGTACATCAGATCAAAATGAAAAACGATGCGCCGTTTTTTATTGAACCTTATCCAATTCCTTATATTTATCGTACCGAAGTCAAACGTCAAATTAAAGACATGATTGAGTGGGGAATTATTAGGGAAAAACAAACTGAGTATGTGAGTCCACTAGTTGTCGTGAGAAAGAAGGATGGTAGTCCGAGAGTTTGTGTCGATGCTAGATTTTTGAACAGACAAATGGAAAAGGATCACGTGATTCCTCCAAATGCGTCTGAATTATTATATCATATCACTCCAGGTGCATTTCTTAGTACACTGGATCTAACTATGTCCTACTGGCAAGTAGAATTGTATGAACCGGATCAGAAATACACAGGATTTTTGTTTGATGGTATCACATATGTGTTCAAAGTTCTTCCATTTGGTTTGTCTACATCCGTGGCAAGTTTCATTCGTGCTTTGAATACGGTGTTAGGAGAGGAAACACGAGATTTTGTTATCCCGTATGTTGATGATTTGTTGATTATCTCTCAGTCGTCAGAGCAGCATTTGGAACATATTCGAATCGGTTTTCAGAAACTTGATAATGCGGGAATAAAATTGAAACTGCAGAAATGCAAATTTGCACGTGAAGAAATACAGTTTGTTGGCCATATCATTAATTCCCGTGGTATTGGGATGCAACCAGAACGGGTTCAAACTATCATAAATTTTCAAAAACCACGTAACATCAAATCGTTGAGGGCTTTCTTAGGGTTAGTTAACTATGATTCTCGTTTTGTAGAACACTATTCTCATTTAACGTTGAGATTAAATCATTTACTTAAGAAAAATAGTAATTGGCATTGGGGTTCGAAAGAGGATGACACATTTTCGGAAATTAAGGATGCTTTTACAAGTATTGTGACACTAAATCATCCTGATCCTTCTTTAATATTCTATATAATGACCGATGCGTCTGCATACGCTATCGGATCATGTTTGTATCAGATCAACAACCAGAATGAAACACAAGTTGTTGCTTATGATTCTAGAATACTTCATGGAGCAGAAAGAAACTATTCTGTTACGGAAAAAGAAGCTTTGAGTATTGTTGCTTCATTGAAACACTGGTATGTGTTAGTTTTAGGACATGATATTAAAATTGTGACAAATCATAAAGCTTTATCTTTCATTAATACTTCTAGACTTTTGAATGCTAGACTGTTGAGATGGAGTTTCTACCTCCAACAATTCTCGATCAATGTGGAATATCGTCCTGGTTCTGAAAATTATATAGCAGATACACTATCTAGATATCCTGAAGGAAGGATTTGTGTAGCAGAGAGACCGTGTGCTAATAGCTTTGAAGTGAATGTAATTGAAAACAATGATCTTCATACTTGGGAAAAAATTAAAAATAATATTAATTACTTGCGAGATTCACAAAGATAAGATACCTTTTGTAATGAGACTATTGCACATTTGAATGATCTTCATAATACTAGGAAAAGAATCACGGATTGGTTCGTTATGAATGAAAACTTACTATTTCGACGGAATACCGATTGTTTTCCAAGTTTTCGGTTATGTGTTCCGAAGATTGAAATTATAGATTTAGTTATGTCCCACCATGTACAAAATGGTCATTTTGGTGCAGATAAATGTTATTTATCTCTTAAGAGAGCTTTTTATTTTCCCAAGATGCAGAGTCTCATAAGAAAAATTGTGGGAAGCTGTGAGATTTGTCAAAAGACAAAGATTTCGTTGAAGTGCGTTGGGCAGATGCAGTCAGTCATAGTCGACAGACCGAATATCATGATAAGTATTGATTTAATGGGTCCGTTACCTGTTTCTAGAGGAGGAGTAACCCAATTGTTCGTGGTATTAGATGTATTCAGTAAAAGGGTGTCTTTATATCCTTTGAAAAGAGCTACAGCAAGTACTATTACTAATAGTTTAGGAAAGTACTTTGAGAACGTATCAAAGCCAGAAATAGCATTATCAGATAACGGATCGCAATTTTGTAGTAAACGTTATAAAGATTTTATGGGTGGTCATAAGGTGCACATATCACACACATCTTATTATTTTCCACAAGGCAACATGGTTGAGCGTGTAAATCGCGAAATTGGTAGGCTATTGCGCACTTACTGTCATTCGCAGCATCAAAAATGGGCTCATACGATTAAAATAATTGAATATTACCTCAATAGGGTAATACATTCAAGTACTGGTTTTACTCCTGAGGAGGTACATTCAAATAAAGTCATGGAACTCAACGAACTAGGTAAGATTCCTTATCCTCAAATTGACCAGAAGGATATAAACATAATTTTGTTAGCAAGAGACAAACTTTTGACACGAGCTGAAAAACGTGAATTGAATTTTGAAAAAGGAAAGAGAATTACATCATTTCATGTAGGTAAAAAAGTTTTGGTGAGACGTCATGATTTATCTTCTGGTGAAAATAAAGAAATTCGTAAGTTCTTTCTGCTGTTCCGGGGTCCATGTACAATACAGAGAGTTATCAATCATAATGCTTATGAGGTAATTGAGGATTCTTCAGGAAAATCACTTGGAGTGCAAAATATCTATAACATCAAGCCTTTCAAGGTACCAATAGATGAGCTTAATTGAATGCTATCCTGTAACAAGATTCTATGTCATTTGTGTAGATCTTATGTATGACGTTTATTATTTAGTATAGTTATAGTACAGGTTCTCGATTTTTTCCACTTGCAGGATGAACAGAAAACATAACTTTTATTTTTCAATATAACAAATGTCATGTTTTGTTGGGGGGTTAGAGTTTGTGTATTTGAGAATTGCAGTATTAACAAAAATATAATCATTAATTCTCAACATAATTATTGTATTGTAGTGTATGTATAGTATTATTAGCATGTTTTTGTTGGGGGGGTTAGAGTTTGGGTATTTGAGAGTATTTGAGAATTGCCGTTTTAACAAAAACATAACCATTAATTCTCAACATAATTATTGTATTGTAGTGTATGTATAGTATTATTGGCATGTTTTTGTTGGGGGGTTATGTAGCATAGTTGATATACATCCTGTATGATAGAAGGTTGAGTTATTTTGGTATCTAGGTGTCAGGTTGTCATGTAACGAGAGGTTGGAGATGAGCATCGAGAGAGATGTCAGGTGGAGAGGTTTTGACACGTAGATTCTCTCCTAGCTCTAAAAACTACACCTGTACCCCCTGAATATTTGAATAAACGAGCAAACGGAGAAGTTATATTCATTGTAAAAAGAGACTTGTTACATTGGCGCCCAACGTATATATATATATATATCTATCTATATATATATATATATATATATATATATATATATATTTATATATATCATCAAGTTCATTTTCCGCAGATTCTGAAAGACTGTTTCATTCTGGATATACCCATATATTATATTGAATGTGTTTCGACCTATTTTTGAACATCAACATTTTATTTCAAAACTGTAATTAAAATATCATCAATTCCACTTGTTTAGACAACAATTTGTCATATTTCAGTGTCAAATATGATTTGACACTGAAAGGTGATACTGAATAGTGGAGAATTTTATTTATACTGACAAATCCAGAAAAATGGATACGTATCTATTCTACAGAACCTTGGCCAGTGCGATCGATACATTTGACACCGCTAGATTTGAGAAATCATGAAACAGGCTATCAGAATCTGTGGAAACCTAATCAGAATGTAGAATGTAGAATACAGGGTGTCCTTAAGAGGTCTTTACAAAAAGCTACCACATATTCTTCAGACCAAAACAATGCGATACAAGCAAACTTACCTCAGTAAAAAGTTGCTTAGTTTGGGCGCTAGACGGCTCTGAAGTTGAAATTTTCAAATCGATTTTGCTTCATAACTTTTGAACGGCTCATGAGATTTTTTTCAAATTTGGTACGTTGGCATAGACTCATCGGGCAATGAAACTCATATCATAATCATAATGAATATCATTCCATGGGCGTAGAACTTGATTTTTTCAGTAAATAAACATCTAAAACTCCTACGCCAATGGAAAAAAATTAGTTTCAATATGAAATCTAAATTATTCAACTCATTCACTACAAAAAAGGTACTCTTGACAAAAGTCGATTCCTCTCATGGTTTCGACAAAATTTTAATTTCAGTGATTTAGAGCATAATTAATAATAAAACGATTAACAGATATTTCATAAAAATTGTTCAAAATGTTCACCATTTTCACGTATACAAAGATTTAAACGACGCAAAAAGTTGAGATGTACTTTTTGCATAGGTTATTTCTATTGAAAATAAGTAGCACTGGTTTTTTTTTCTGAAGACTATTATTATCTGCTCGAAAACAGTGATATTCACATTCTTGGTTTCCATAGTTTCATCTGTGTTGATTTGTCGAGTTTTATTGACGTTGATTGTTGATATCGGACTTTTCTGATTTATCATGGCCGTACAATACACCAATGAAGAATACACCGATATGTTATTGGTATTCGGATATTGTCAAGGAAATGGTCGAGAGAGTGTGAGGGTGTATTCGGCAAGGTTTCCAAATCGTCGCGTACCAAGCCACCCAACCTTTGCTGCAGTTGAGAGACGTCTTCGGGAGACCGGTCATTTTGCTCCTAGAACTGGTGATTATGGAAGACAGCGTTATGTAAGGATTCCCGAAGTCGAAGTAGAAATTTTAGACCGTATTGAAGAAAATCCAGAATTGAGTACTAGACGGATAAGTAATGAACTAGAAGTTTCTAGGAATGCCGTTCATGAAGTACTAAGAGAACAATTATTATACCCATACCACAAGACGCCAGTTCAAGATTTATTAATCCATGATTCACAAAGTCGTCTGATGTTTTGTAGGTTCATTAATTTGCAAAGAGAAATGAATCTGAACTTTGGAAAGAATATTTTGTTCACTGATGAAGCCTGTTTCACGAGAAGAGAAATAACTAATTTTCATAATGAACACGTTTATGCAATTGAAAATCCTCATTCCATTAAAATAAACCATTTTCAACACGAATTCAAAATCAACGTTTGGGCTGGAATAATAGGAAATTTTATAATTGGTCCTGTCATACTTCCACAAAGATTAACAGGAGACATGTATTTACAACATCTACGAAATACGTTGCCAAATTTGTTGGAAGATTTACCACTCCAACATCGGGTAGATATGTGGTTTATGCACGATGGAGCTCCACCACATTTTTCGGTGGATAATAGGAATTTTTTAAACCAACAGTACCCAGACAGATGAATAGGTAAAGGTAATGATGCACCCGTGAATTGGCCACCACGTTCTCCAGACTTAACACCGATGGATTATTTTGTATGGGGTTATCTCAAGTCTACGGTTTACAAGACCCCTGTGAATACTGTAGAACAATTATGGCAACGTATCCAACAGGCGACGAATAATCTTACAGGCGATGAAGAAGTTATGCAAAGAGTACATTTCAACTTTTTGCGTCGTATAAATCTTTGTATACGTGAAAATGGTGAACATTTTGAACAATTTTTATGAAATATCTGTTAATCGTTTTATTATTAATTATGCTCTAAATCACTAAAATTAAAATTTTGTCGAAACCATGAGAGGAATCGACTTTTGTCAAGAGTACCTTTTTTGTAGTGAATGAGTTGAATAATTTAGATTTCATATTGAAACTAATTTTTTTCCATTGGCGTAGGAGTTTTAGATGTTTATTTACTGAAAAAATCAAGTTCTACGCCCATGGAATGATATTCATTATGATTATGATATGAGTTTCATTGCCCGATGAGTCTATGCCAACGTACCAGATTTGAAAAAAATCTCATGAGCCGTTCAAAAGTTATGAAGCAAAATCGATTTGAAAATTTCAACTTCAGAGCCGTCTAGCGCCCAAACTAAGCAACTTTTTACTGAGGTAAGTTTGCTTGTATCGAATTGTTTTGGTCTGAAGAATATGTGGTAGCTTTTTGTAAAGACCTTTTAAGGACACCCTGTATAGTGTGGCCTTCTGAACGCGAAACGATTTTCCCATTTAATCGAATTTGTATCTTCCACCATTTACAAGATTCTCATCCTGTGCATCTCTATCTTGGACACAATCTATAAATTTTTCATTTTCTCGATTGTCCAAAACTCAAAATTTAGCTAATTATGTGTACCAACTAGACATTAGCACTTATTTGGAATTATAACACATTAAAAAAAGGAAACTTGTTAATTTTTTCTAGGTGGAGTTGTGACAAAAATCACAGTGAAGTTGGGCACTAACTTCACATTCGACCTCATTGAAAACTTCCTTTTCAAAGTCAGACCCAAATTACTCTTTATCGTACAGGGAGAAACATCAACCGGTGTTTTTCAACCGATAGAAGGCCTTGGAGAAATCTGTCAAAAGTAAAACAACTGAAAAATCTACCTGATCTGTCTAAATCATCTTTTTTTATATATTTCTAGGTATAATTGTCTATTAGCTGTCGATCTTGTGGCAACTGTAGGTGGAATACCATTTCACATGGATAAATGGAAAGTTGATGCAGCTTATACAGCTGTTCAAAAAATACTGAGCGTACCACCTGGTTTAGCCATCATGTCTTTCAGTAAAAAAGCACAGTAAGAACACCATCTTTGTTTACAGATACATTTCGATCCTATTGTCATCTATCGCAAGGACTTGTAAGCTACTGACAATAGCAAGTTGCTTGTTCTGTTGACAGATGGCGTGACCTAACCTGATTTCTAATTTCAAAGCATTTGATTTATTCATTTTGTCGTTTGCCCTATTTTGTGAACTCTTGATGTTACTTTGCTGACACTTATATCTATTCATCACATTGTACTACTGTTATTGTATTAGAAAACATATTTTATACTTTTACATTATTTAGAAAATTTTAAAGTTTGCATATTTGGTAATAACATTTTATCATGGACAACAGAACAAGCACAGAAAATTTGTATATCTGCCGTATTGAATTTACTTCTTTTCCATTTCAGGAAGGCTATTTTCGATCGGAAAACACCCCCTCAAGTTTTTTATTGGGATATGACCATTCTTGGCAAACAGTGGAAATGTTTCAACAATGCGAGAGTGTGAGTTGCGGCAAGATAATATTTTATTGAACTGAAATACATTTCCCTACGACTACTGAATTCTTGATGTGTAAGAAGTAGATCTGATGATTCCTATTCTACACTATTCAACGGTTGACGAACAATCGCATATTTTGAATTTCTAGTATTCACGTTCGACACCATCATTAATGGAGCTGCAAAATTCACTCAAATCAGAATTCAATCGATATCGAGCTCTGCTTCCCTGACGTAAGTCAGTTCGAAGTATCATCAGTTGAGAAGTTGAAATTGGTACATATCTCGATCAACCTACTGCTGATTTTCAACTGTCAACAAATGTATAGGTCATCATATACAGGGTGACATTTCCAAAACTTTCCACTCTCAATATCTCTTTTCCAGTAAATAATATGAAAAATAGGAAGGGGGTCCAGTGGCACATCATTTTGAAGTGCTTTCAATTCTCTTTCCAACGGTACCCTAGTTTATTATTTTTCGATTGAGAGATTTCGAAATACCGTTCTGAAATAACAGAAGTAATTAGAACATGCCTGCACTGAGATGTATGGTTTTCAGGTTAGTATTCAAACAAAAATTATTATATTGACTCTCCATTTGATAGAAATGGTTAGAAGATGAATGACATGATTCCATCCCTCGAATAACAGGAAATCTAGTCTACAAGTCTATCAAAAAAAAAACTTTCAAACAAATTAATCACGTGCTATCTCATGAACTGTTCTAAATGTTGTTCATTTTGCTATGGACAGTAATAAAGTCTGTTCTCGAACCCCTCTCTAACATTTCGAAAAACTTCGGCAGGAATGGACTGGCATGGATCAGCAGGTTATTTTATGAACAATTGACTTGAGATGTCTCCAAGAAAATGCATTTTAAGGGAGTTAAATCTGGCTACCTCGGTGGCCACTCAATTGCTCCCCTTCTGTCAATCCATCTATCCGGGAATCTCTCGTTCAACCACTGTCGGACGGAAAGAAAATAATGCGCTGGAGCACCGTCTTGCTAAAAATGTAACAAATCTTCCTGCAGGAGTAAATTTTCGTCTACATCAATTTGAGTTTCTGGCTCAAGAGGATCGATAGTCTCTTCAAGCATTTCTATGTACAGATAGCCAGTCAAGTTTCCTTCAATGAATAAAGGACCAATAATTTCATTTCCGGGAATACCAGCCCAAACATTCATTAATTCTTGTGGGTGTTGTGTATGGACTTCTCGAAAAATGTGAGTGTTTTCGTCACTCCAGTGACGACAATTTTGTCTATTAACATTGCAATTCTGAAAAAAAAAACATTCATTGCTGGAACAGATATTCAAAAAAAGATTAGGGAAGGCATTGACTCGATTAGGAATGGTTTCATAAAATTCTATTCTTCTTTCATAATCATCCTCATGAAGCTATTGAAGAATCTTCATCATATATGACAGTTTCGTCTGTTTTGCTACTGATCATAAGGAGATAGTGGCTCTGCAGCGAATGTTCCCAAAACTCCATTTTGAGCTCTTTCATCTAGTACTCCGAGGCTATTTCTCTTTTATTTTTTAATGAACCAGTTTCGTACAACTTTGTCACCAAATCAAGCACATACCGGTGACTTACATCACAATTTGGACTTCATTCATCAATGTGCTTCCACCCTCTACATAAATCGATATCATCTCAATTCGTTTCCGAAGAGTGCAAACCATTTTCACCCCCTCCTTGGGGGTTTAAACATGAGGGCTAAGAATATTCATTTCAAGTGTCCTTCTTGAGAATGAAATTGACTTGTCTTCTGATTTTTCATATTATTTATAAGAAGGGAGATATTGCGAGTGGAAAGTTTCAGAAATGTCACCCTGTACAGCATAACTGACAGAAATCGCCCAAACTGAATGATCAACTCTTCCTGTTTTGAGTGTTTTATTTTCGCAGAAAAATGGTATTTTGTGCACTAGTTACGTTTTAACAAAGATTATACATCATTCAGTGCTGAGAAAGTCTGAAAATCTAAGTGAAAATACAGTTTGACAAGATGATGGGAAATTATTATTCGAACCAGTGCTGCCGGATCATCACCAAACTGTGAGTGGTTTGTTTTTCTCAAAATGTCTGCTGAAAATACAAGATGCAATAGAGTAACAAGTCAAGCGAGTATGATAGATGAAAGCATGCGAGAAAACGTTATCACTGAATTAGCACACAAGACTTGTGAACAAAATTGAAGGGAAGCTGGAGAAGATAATAATGGAAATGGACAAGTTGGACACAGACTTCAACAATATGTTAGAAAAGTTATCTTCTCTCGAAAACGTATTGCAGATAAACAGGAAAGAAATTGATATCATTTTAAAGAGACTAGAAAACATGGAGCAGAATTTGAAGCGAAACTCCCTAAGGATAATCGATGTTAAAGAAGAAACGAATGAAACAATATCATCCAAGACACTGAATGATGCTTTGAACATGAAGTCTGGACAATTGGAGATCAATAATGTATTCAGAGCAGGTAAGCTCGATGGCAATCAACCCAAGCCAAGGCAAACTGTGGTTCCATTTGTCACATATATGAAGAAAAATGAAGTATACATGAGCAGGACTAAATTGAAAGGAACCAGGATATTCATTTTGGAAGTCCTCACTACGCGTTCTTATGAACTTTTAGCTCAAGCAAAGAAGAAATTTGGATATCAATTTTCAACATTCCATTTGTGTCCACAACTAACGAAACCCCCCTTGTAGCCATGTTGTCACTAGCTGATAATTTCAATCTCTTTGTCTACCTAGAATGGACACTATCTAGATCGGCATTTCTAGGGATGATCATTGATAACCTTGTAATTTCTTCGGTTCATATTCGGTCTTTATAGTCCTGGACGAGGTAGGTATAGTTTAGTTCATTACACATTAGTTCACAATATTGTATTGTATCAATTAATAACAAATGTAAATTTCAATATATTTTTTGTCAATGTAATTGAACCAATTGAGTTTGTATGGATGAGAGACAAATAAATGAATGAACGAATAAAGACTAGCTTACGGTTTCCAGACGGAGAAGTTACAGATCGTCAGACTCAAAGAAAATTTGAGAGACTACAGAGTATTCAATAAATCTGACGGTGAGGAATGTCAGTTTGATCAAGGTGTCGAATTAGTTATCCTTGATGTAGAAAAAACCCATGGACTTCTACCCGAGCAATTGCTAATAATATTCATGTTACGCAACAGTCCGTGCAAGAAATACTCATGTTTTGTATCACTCAGAAGAGTAAATGTCATGAATTGTATCGAAATATGGCACAGATGTCATATGCTGGACAAAATTCTCCATAACATTCTTGATAAACTTATATTTTATTCGAGGTAATTTTCCTAGAGCAATCAAAAGAGGAAAAGTTTTTCCAATATACAAGAAAGATGATCCACAGATGGTGAAAAGCTATAGACTCGTAACTGTTCCATACTCATTTTCAAAATAGTTCAAATATGCATTTTTAGGTCGACTGGATTTTATCGAAAATCATGATATTCTGAATGAAAATCAACACGGTTCACGTGCAGGAAAATCTGCTAATACAGCATTGATGTCTCAATTCGATACAATTAATGAATTCATTGAAGCAGGTGAATGCTCAGCTGTTATATTTTTGTGATTTGAAAAGGACGTTTGACTGCCTCAATCATACTGGTGTCTCTTGAAAATTATGGTGTAAGGGGCTTATCCTCCACTTGGGCCTCTTGATTTCTGAAGAATCGCGAAGAATCTGAACAATTTCTGTCTTCTCAACATTCTAATGATAATTGAATACTGAAGATCAACTCCAAAACTATGTCTGTTGATATTGGAGTGCAGCAAGGGTTGTTAATCTTTATTCTCTATCTCATTTATATTATAAATATGTTGATCGAATTAACTCTGTTCTTGACAAAATCAACTACAATGCTTATGCAGATGGTTTCTCTCTGATTTTATCGGCACCTGATAGTAGTAATTCCGTAACTCCAGCATCTGACTTTTTCAACAATAATGATCTATTTTCCAATGTTGATAAGACACAAATTCTCAATTCTCATCTTCGTCAGAATAAAATAGAAGCACTTGTTTTTGATTATAATAACTATACGTGATTTTATATTTTATATTAATTCAACTGATTTTCAAACTTGCTTATAAATGTATTACTGTCTTCTCGAACAGATTTGTGAATGGTCATACATATCTTTACTTTCATACATTTTTACCTTTATACATTTACACACTATTTTACATGTCTACATTTTATATCTGAATATGTGTTTTTATTTTCTATATAAGACTATGCTTTGTAAGGACGATCAATACTTTGTCAATAAGAATTTATTCTTCAGGCAATTAAGTACATTTTGATTTGATTTGATTTGTTACTTTGAAAAATACAAATGATCCCATTTTTGATGAGGGCTTGGTCTGGAAATCTCTAGTTAGTTTCGAAATTGTGTTCTCTGACATACCATTTCAATAATTTACGTTTTGTCCTTGATAAAAGTCAGTGACAGTGTTTGTCTTTGGGGACACCCTATATATTTTAACGGATTTTGAAAGAGCTTGTTATCTTGAATTCATACATACTCAGTTTAGTGTGGGAAAAATTGTAAAAATGAGGAATAACTCACTGTTAGTTGACAGGTGTACATTTCATTATTTCAGAATGATGAGAAACAAAATTACTTCAGATGTTCAAAATGCTCTCTGTTTACTTGCTGACAATATGCCATCCTAATACCAAATTCTTGAGTCACTCTGTCCAAGATTTCTCCACGTATTAGTTCACATTCATGAATAATTCTTTTTCTCAATTCCTGTAAGTTTGTTGGTCGTCTAACGTGAACACGTGATTTCAGATAACCCCAAAGAGAAATATCTAACGGGCTAAGATCCGGACAACGAGCAGGCCACTCTATAAATCCTCTACGTCCAATCCATCGATTTGGAAAATTCGCAACCAGAAAATCCCTAACCAGTCCATCATAGTGGGAAGGTGGTCCATCTTGTTGAAACCAAACATTTTGTGGTAATCGCCCATTCTGTTGCAGGAATAATTTTTCAGTAGATCCCAATACTTGTCACCATTCAAAGTTTCCGTCGATGGAAAATGGGCCTATAAGCCTATTTTCGACAATTCTCATCCGAACAACATCAATTAGGTAGTTTATCTAAATAGTTTTTTGCTCTAATGCAAAAAACTCAAAGGAAATTGATTGAAGTGCTATATTCCTCGTTTTTACGAATTTTTCTACACTAAACTCAGTATGTATGAATTCAAAATAGCTCTTTCAAAATCTGTAACAGAAAAATGGACATCAGATGCATTTTGTTCCATTGCACTTACCTGCAACTTTTCATAAATATCGAACTTCTGGCTTAACAGATATTTACTTGGTTCCATAATTCATCCCAACCCTGTATACGTTTCAAAATAAACCTAATTTTGTAATGAATAGTAATATTCATTATATTGATACAAAAAACAGAAATCTATTTCATCAGCCATATGCCAAATTTAAAATTACTTCTCTCACCATATTGGTCGCAACGCAACCCATTTATCATTATTTATTATTATCTTTGACACAATGTATATAGAGCGCCAAATTTGAAATGAAATGAGCAGAGAAATAAAATATACATATACTATCTGTAAGTCAATCGAGGAGGTGTAAAATTTATTTTCACAGATTTATTGGGATTTTCTCTCCTCGTTTCTGAAAATAAAAATAAAAATTATAGTCATCATAATCATTTCAATAATTATATTTGTAGCAGGGAAAGATTTATGATCTGCCCCAGAATGTTACTGCACTTGAAATTGAACCTTTAGATATAAAAGAGAAATTCTCCGACAATATTTGTCAGTAACAACTTCAATATTACAATTTCAATATTTTCAACAAATATTGAAATTTCCACTTATCTTAGTGATGCATGAATGTTTCGGGAACGAATCAGCTCCCGTTTTCAACACAATGTAAAATGTTTCTTTTCAATCGTCAGGCTGCTCCATCTTTTATTTACACTAAACAGTGACAAGTTGTCAGACTGAAATGAAAATTTCTATCCCAAGAAGTTCTGCTCTGAGGTACAGATCAAACCGTTAACTGCACTTGATGAGCATATTTCCTTTAAGAAAATCTAACATGGTGTTGAGGCACCGAGCGATGAAATATGGAAGCTTATCACTCTAATTATTTTTTCATTCAAATTTCTATCTGCTCCCAACGACGACTGATTATTGAATTCACAGAGTATAATTCTTTGAATTCATTTTCTTCTGTTACGTTTTTCTCATTTCGGCCAAATCTTTGTCATCCAGTCTTCTCATGCGTACAGCAGCTGATATTTTTTTTTTGATTTTCAGTTATCATCATACTGTGTCCTCCAATTTGTTGTGCGCTCTTCGCGAGAGTTTGGCGATGCTTGCGGAAGAAGGATTGGAAAATGTCATCGAGAGACACCGAGTTTGCTACGAGAGGCTGGCGAAAGGGTTGCAAGCATTGGGGTTGAAGTTCTTCGTAGAAGACGAGAATAGTAGACTGATTACGGTCACCTCTTTGATAGTCAGAGACGAATTCGATCACAAGGAGTTTCTGGACTTTTGTATGAGGAAGTGAGCAAATTATATAACTACTGCCCACGTTTCTGGATATATCACACACAGAGAAAAATCATAAAAACTATAACAAAAGTACTACTCAGTATAGGCACAACCAGATTTTCTCGTTACTCTAACAATTTTTTATGGTAACCATAATAATATTCTGGTTATTATGAAGACGAAACACTATTAGAATATAAGGTTGTGCTTATACTAACCAGGCACTTTTTCGACTACATATCTTTGGAACGAATCAATCATCCTATAAATATTTTATGACAAAATGAAAGATAATCCTTTGATGTTCGTAGAATATCGAGTGAGCCAGCGATGGGAGAAGGAAGGTATTAGTATCTTTACGGAGATTCTCTTCTGAATATAGTCTGAGAGCTTCAGCGTATGTCTGAGAGCTGAACTCGAAACATGTGAACAAAGTACTCCAGGACAGGTCGAATTTGCGCTTCGTAGATAAGCAGTTGCTGGGGTCGCACGGGATAAAAAGAAAAGTTTTTGTAAAACAGTTCTCGCAATGGACCTCATATTGGTCGTCGCCATGAGAGAGCGCTGGCGATACCGATTGTCGATTTCATAGGAATAATGGTACCTGCGTGATCCGCCTTCCTGATGAAGATACAAGCTTGCGTTTTAATGACATTGAACGCTACTAGATTTTCAGATTCCCATTTCTAAATTCTTGCTAGATCTCCATTTATAGCATCGACTTCCCTACGTCTTGCAGAAAGTGCTATGAATATACTGTTACACGCAAAGCTATGGACTGGGCAAGAGGTCACATCCAACAGATCGTTGATGTGGAGCAGTTTGATCCTTGTGGAATATCAGCAAAACAGTCATCGTATCAGAAGACACTCAATCTACCACCACATGGAGTTTTATTGGTTTCATTGGAGCATTTGGCCTTATTGGTGCCAAACCCAGTCAGATATTTTGTAGATATTTATTGCTACATTCAGAGACTTCCCCCATGTATGTCGATTGATGCCTGCCACATTATGTATCATGTATCATGTGAGCAGGTCTCCAGTTGATCTCTGTTGACGAAAGCCATAATTGAGCTGTCTAGATGTCTGAGCTCGATATTGATTGGTTTCTCCATTACTTCTGAGATCACAGATAGTAATTCAATTAGTTTATGAATAATGGGGAGGGTTTTTGCCATTTTTTCGGATTTGGTTAGACGTTTACAATCTTTCAGTTAGAAGGAAACAAAGCAAGTTTTTATAAAACGGTGATTAGTCTACAAAGATCCCATTAAGGTGTTGATTCTGGGGCCAATTTCTTCTTTCTGGTCCCATAGCCACACCCCACAGCCAGATGCATTTCAACAGAAAATAAAAGAAAGAATACCAATTCGTAATACATAGTGAATGAAGAACTTCGAGACTCATAAGATAATAAATGAGATGATGTGGCTAAGAAATATACAGGGTGACATTTGAACAAAAAAAGGTTTGGGTTGGGTTTGAAGAAAATTGTCGAGATATGGGTGCGAATAAAACATATATTATTACTCACGCATCTCCTACGACCTTCAAATTTTTTTTTCAAATTTTCATCTCTTCGAATGAGAGAACTACAGGCTGCTATTTGTTCTAGTCAGGTATTGGAAAAGACCAAAATGAGGAATATTCTTATTTGATTTACAACACACCGACGATACAAACAATACGACAGACGTTTCAGGTTACTATGTATCATTGAAGTGAGTGCGGCCGTGAAGTAAATACAGCGATAAATTGAATGTGAAGTAAAAGTCTGATAGGAAAGTACATAAACGTGACTTTTCAAGATCGCTATGGGATCCGTCATCTGAAAAATATTTTTTAACAATCCTTCATGAGCGAATTCGTAAATTTTAATAGCTGTGAATTTATTAGTTTTGTTATTCTTTTCAGGTATAGTTTAGAGATAGGCACAGGCCTATTAGGTCAATCTGATGGGGGTAAGCTCTTGAGAGTTGGCTTAATGGGCTACAACGCTACCATGCAAAATGTCGATTTCACTCTAAGGGTTATCAAAGAAGCAATGGAACATGCTAAGACGAAGAATTCTTCGAAACTGTGAAATAACATCGTTGTTGTTTGATTGAATAAAATCGCTTGTTTCGTTGTGTTTGATTATTAACGCATTGTGCATTTGCGAAAAATATCATATTTTTAGTTATCGTCCCGGTGATAAGAGAAAAACAGCGTGAACTGTCGAGACAATGAATAACTAACAATCGTTTCTGATTAGGGAAACAAAAGAAATATAAATATAATTTGAAAAATACAGGGATACTCATCCTGGAAAAAATAACTCAGATGAACTGTTCCCACCCATCGCTTGACCCTATGTTTTCTAATCAAATGAATCATTCAATAGCTATGTGGGTTACAGAACAAGCATTCCTGTCAATATTCGATTAGTTCTGAGTTGTCACGAAAAGTTATTTAAATCGTATTTAGCTCGTATTTTTCATGTCATTAGGAAGACGGGAAAATGGCTTCCAAAACATACAATATACTCGATATCCAGAGTGGATTTCACCAAGGATATTGTTAAAGCCCGAGTGAACGCCACTGACCGATTGTTCCTCGATGCCTCGCTCGATGACGCAATAGAGATATGCGAAACTTCTACACTGATTTTTTGTAATCAGCGGAAATAGCCAATGTCATGAACAAAGTGTCCCGAAAAGACACCGACGATCTTCAATGGGTGATAGGGGACATCAAAACAAGCATTTTTGTTTATAAACACATGTCCACAAATGAGCCGTTCGGGCTGTACTAGAGCATAAAAACTGTTTGGTACTTATTATACTGCGCACTAATTGAATAACCGTTCACTTAATAATTGTTGCTTCATCAACAAGTAAATTATGGTTCACAATAATCGTTCAAAATGTTGACCATTTACTTCAATGCAAAGATTGCACCGTGGTCACCAACTAAGTTGATATAACGACAACTAATAATGAATAATGAATTGTACAACAATCCCAAGGAAGAATTTTTTGATATGTTCATGATAAGGAAATGTTTTTGCAGCACCTGGTCAACTAAATGAAAAGTAAAAAGACTAATTATTTGCGTATGATTTAAAAAGTTTTTTGCTCTACAGCCCAAACGGTTCATTTGGAGACATATGTTTATATAAACAAAAATGCTTGTTTCGATATCCCCTATCACCGTTTGAAGTTTGTCGGTATCTTTTCGGAACACGCCGTGAGGCAGTGGTGGACGGCAGTTCATTTTTCAACGTTTTATAACTCGAATGGAAAACCTTATAAATTGACATTAAAGAGGTAGAATGTTGGGAGCGAAGGGAGGTATTGGATTTTTTTCTTGAACGCTTGTAGTTCGTCACCTGGTAAAGAATCACGATTTCATTTCCGGTACATGACTGAACTTTTTGCAGTCGCAATTATATTTCGACGAGAGTAAGATCGGTATGTAGAAAATCAGGGTTGCACAATCCGACCTTAAGAATACTTCAAATTCCCTTCTGATCACGTTCAGAAAAATGCTACATTTCGACTACGGAAGAATAATAGACATCTGCAATCACCAACGATGATTATGTCATTTTATTCCTGATGGAATTCAGTACACTCATATAATCAAAATCAGATACAAATTTTGTCTATTTGAAGAAGATGCTCTCAAGAAATCCAACCCTGAACGAGGTGCTCAGATTTCAAGAAGCCAAATTAACCCACGACATTAGATTTTCTTCGAACTCTGGATCAACCCCATAGTTCTCAACTCGTGCCGGAGGAGTTATATAAAGAATCTAGCTTACTTCTATGTTATTCTATGATTTGCTGACATGGCATGATTAATGATGATAATGTATCAGTATTCACATATTATGAATGCAGTCTTTGCCTGTTGTTTGTCTTGTTCGCAAGAGAAATAAAGACCCTGTAATAAATTTTTCGTTTTTTAAAAAGCTTCTTCGCTGAAACGAACTTGTAATTCGCGCTCTCCATTTATAATTTATTTACTATAATTTTTTCACTATTCAATTGATGCATCATCCTATAGTTTGAAATACTCAGTCATTTCCATCATACAATACACCGCGATTTCAAATTAGCGAAAAATAGTATTCCAAAGGACAACGTCCTAGTTTCCATTGAAATGGGATTTCTTTATAATGCCATTATTATATATATAAAAGTTAGGGAATTTATTAAGGATGTTCTTGTCTCCTGAAAATATTAACTGACTGGGCATTCAAAATGCGGGAGCAGAATGGTGAAGAATATAAAGACTCTACAGAGAAAACAATATGGAATGGGATGTGAATGTGCAAAATTACTGATGGAGAAGTATCACAAGGATTATGGTATTGTAATTCGTAATGTATGTTATGAAAATGAAATTGTTCAATAGCATATGTCATATAGCACATTTTATTCAATAGTCTTCGTCAGTATTATAATATTTCCAAGAAAAAAAAAATATTTCTCCGAGAGTTCCTGCATTTGTGAAATATTTCAATAAATTACAGTGGTGCATAAAAATGACCAGATAATTTTGCATTGAAGCGTGTTAATTCATACAAGTTGCGTTCAGTTATTTTCATATTTCATAAAAGAGCCCTCCTCCTTCGGACTCTGTCGCCAAAATATAAAAGTAAATTATTCTTAGATAACACGCTTTCTTGCAAAATTATTGCTGATTTTTATGGACTCGTGCAATTATAACCGAAAATATCAAAACATCTTTGCCAGATTAGTGTCATCTCACTTTGAAGATAGGAATGACAGGATAGCGTGAAATTGTAACATGACATCATAACGTAACATAAAAGATTCAGGACATACCAATCGCGAGGCTATGGACACAAGAGGAGGACACTCCAATGTGCCATCGAGGTTTTCATGTACGGGTACCTATATTGGTTGATCGTCCAGAAGGTACGATAAAACTTTGATATCTGTGAATATCGTGCGTTCGCTCACTTTACATAACGTTTTTGGACAAACTGTGTGAACGGACATGCTTTCTGGGATTGATTTTTGTTCGTCATCAACAATTTACACTGGTGGTCGTAGGAAAATAATATTTCGGCATCGACAACACTGCAAAATTATGTCAATTTTCTATTGCGACTAGCTGATGTTAACTATTGTGAATTTTCTATGTTATCTCGTTTTTAGTATGGGGTATTTAAATTAGCGGTCATGATTTCTTTTTTACATTCACGCACAGAGTTCGAGATGATTCATTTCGAGAAAGTCCCATGTATTTTGGTGGTGCTATTGATTATTATCATCTGTACTGAGGCACAAGTGACTCTTCATAGAAGGGGTAAGAATTCTCAATATTTTTCACGAGATAGTATCCTCATTACATAGCTACTTCATACTCCATCACAATCGATTATGTCAAGAACAGAGATTTAGTTACCTTTTAACGAAAATGACGAATTTTGCTAATTCAACTGTTACAGAAGCCTATCAGAGGAGATTCATAGGATGGGGAAACGAAGATCTGCCCATAATTGAAGCGAATAACAACAGAAAGTATTATGTGGAAACTATTTTGAAAGTAAGTTTTGTTCTCAATTCGTACAGAGTTAGTACTTGGGAATTTAGTAAATCTCCCACTGGAACTTGATCAGAATCTCTTTTCGGCCAAGCCCATTTTTCATTGTTTATTTCTTGATAGAAATGAAACAAAATTCTGTAGGATGGATAGTGAAAGATCCGATTGCAAATATACATAGTACATATAGAATATCAAGAAGGAGGAATAGAACTACTGTAGATTTCCAGCAAGAAGACTGATAATACTACTGTTAATAAATAGCGGTTCATTTGAATTCCTAAATCCCATCAATATCAATTTGTGTGTACTAGGTATTTCACTTAGAGCATGATCATTTCATATACTCAAATATAGCTTCCACAGTTTTTATTATCTACAAGAACAAATTCTGGGGGAAATCATCGTAAAAATTCAATTGCTCCAACTAATTGATAACAACCATACACAATTGATTTTATTATTTCTGAATTAAGGATTATGCTGGCTGTATGAAATACAAGTGACGATTTATGATAGCGAAACTGATATGCTTTCAAAGTGTTCTTATGATATGCTTTTTTAAAGTAGATGGAGTCTGGAATATTATTGTTAGTTTGTGAAATAGGAAATAATTCTAAGAAATTCCGCTCACTATGCTGAAATACAACTGAAATTTAAAAACGCAAATATTGACATCTTTTGAAATGTAACTCACCATATTGAAATTCATCGTTAGTCGTCTTTGCATTACTTTGGAAAAAGGTGTACTAGAATTAATAATAATAATAATAATAAAAATAGTTTATTTCCACAACATAATTACATTCGATATAACATAATAATTATACGACACAATAAACAGACTGTTTTTGTCCATAAGAACAACATCCATATATATATTTGTGACATGTGTTTCACGTGAACTTAATAATTTAAATCTCTGAAGGAAAAATAAAAAAAGTGAAACTTCAACTTGACTATAAGAAAAATATAAAAAAAAAAAGAAAATGTGTTTGTGGAAGATGTTCAAATTATGAGATGATTAATGGCGACTATTAGAAAAAAAAAGATGTTACTGAGAAGTCTCTATCAATCTTCTTGTTTCGTCTTGTTCCGTTTAGTTTCGTGAAACAATATTATTGAAGTTGACTGTATTGTGGAGTTGATAATGAAAAAAATAATAACTTTCTGATATTCATGTTTAGGCTGACTACTTCGGGGCACAATACTATTGCAAGAGACATGGGATGGAATTGGTGTCTATAGAATCAGTCGACGAAAATGAATCATTGAAGAAGGCAATAGAAAATCTAGGTGGGTGTATAATAACCAATATAAAACGGGAAATGAAATAATGATATGATAAATTATTGACCATTTGAAACAATTGGATGTTTGAAATTATTCGGAGCAATTTTATTATGACTCAGTAAGATTTCAGCAAATCCATTCCAAAATATTCTTGTTCACTCTGGTATATCTCAAAGTTACAATTCGGAGACTGTGGTTGAATATTGAAATACAAAATGAATATTTACCCAAAGGACCACAAAGAAAAATCTAAATACGTATTTCGGCAACCAAGTTGCCATCTTCAGGAGACCTGAAAAGTGAACATGATTAGCAACTCCTCAGTATCTTTCAAGACATTCTCCAGAAATTACCATCGAGAATGATTGTCCGTATTCATGTCAAACTATTTAAACATGAAATTATATCACCGTCCAATGTACCGTTGCAATTCAGTGAACCGTAACAATTCAATGATTGCCAAGTCAGCAAATCGAATCATGGAGAGTAAGGAATAGGACCAAGGTTTTGGTTCATTATTTGGTTCATTCTCGATTGTTCGTTACATGTTCAAGAAACTTCTTAATAGTTTTATAAAGTATTTTCATTCATCTTAATAAAAACCAAATAATGAACCAAGACCCAGGTCCTATTCCATTCACTTGATTATTCGATTTGCTGACTTGACTATCATTGAATTGTTACGGTTCGCTGAATTGCAACGGTCAATTGAACCTTGATATGAATACGGACAATCACTCTCGATAGTAATTCTGGAGAATATCTTGAAAGATGCTGAGGAGTCGTCAATCATTTTCACTTTTCAGGTCTACTGAAGATGTCACCTTAGTTGTCGAAATACGTATTTAGACTTTTCTAAATATTGTTGTGGTTTCTTGGGCATATATTTACTTTGTATCTGATATATCTCGTTTGACAGATTTAGTCGGCAACTATCAGTTCCTGACATCAGGCGTGAAAATCCCTGACGTGGGAATTTGGTCCTGGATGAGCAGCGGAAAACCGGTGAAATACAGGAACTTCAAGGTCAACTATGACAAATACGCCACAGGCAACAGGTGCATTTCCGCCATCTTCGACGAGCCCAGCAAGGGACTAAACATGATGTGGCTCTCGAATCCTTGTGACGAATACAAATTTTTCATTTGCGAACAAAAAAATCAGTGCAGCAATAATTCCAATAATGAATATACTGCCACCACTTATGCTGCCTAGTGTAGTGCTCCTTGGAAATGTAGTGAATAATATCTGTAATGGCTGACACTGTAGTGATTTGCAAACAGAATAAATCTGAATTGAAAATGTTGAAGAATGCCGTTTTATTTCATTTGTACCATTCATGGAAAAAGAAGTTCATTTGTTGAATATGCTCAACAACGTCACTGGTGATATCATATACTTTATTAGTATACCTTGCAAACTTTTCTTGTAATCTCGTCTATACTTGCTTCATACAAGACAGTGGCGACAATGCATTGTCAGCGTTTCGATTGACTGACTTTGATTTTCCTCCCTGTCATGCTGCCATCTATTGGTATTCAACTATGAACCTCGTAAACAGATAAACGAATTTCAACCATTTTCAACGCAATTCGGATATTTTCTCTTAGCAAAATTTTTCAATGTTCGGTTGTTTTGACACTGAAAATAAGATAATAAGATGAGTAGAAGATTTGTTTTAGTAAACATATATTTGTATTAAAAAAACAAGGTGTTCCTGACAAATAGAGAATTTCTGTTTAAGGTATATGAGGGTGAAATTTCGAGCGCAGTGACTGTTTTGTCCTCACTACAAATATATTGAAATAATTATAATTACTTCTATTTTATTTTTTAGAAACGTGGATAGAAAGTCCCACTCGAAAGCTGGACCTCACCACCTCGAATATCTCACAGACAGATACCACGATATCCTATCATACAGACGCGGTGATTCATGAGTACAGTCCCATAGTCAAATGGTGAATACGGTGGGTCAAGAGTAGTCGGTATGATTATATGGAAAGTTTTTTTTCCTTCCATAACGGAGATACAGGGTATTATGTGAATTTGTCGTGTAACTTTGACGACCGATAGATAGTTCAGAAGTTGTTCATCGAAATCTGCTGAAATTTAGCCTGAAAATTTGCTGTACACCAGCATTGATAGTCAGTGGATCAGATTACAACCCATTTAATACCATACCATCTATCTGTGAGGAAACTCAATGATGAGAATTTTCAGAAAAACAGGCATTTTTACTCGGATATTCTGAAGATACTGATACTGAAGGTTAAATTTCAAGCGCAGTGACATTTTGGGGCGAATCACAAAATCTGTCCTTACTACAAATATTTTGAAAAAATTATTATAACTTCTATTTTCATTTTTTAAAAACTAGGAGAGAATATCCAAGAAAAATCTAAGAAATGAACTGCAATATTATGTTTTTCAAAACATTAATGGTAAAAATATGGAAAAATTGAGGTTCAAAACTCAAACCTGATACCACCAACACTGTAAGGAATTTTTTATTATGGATATTTCATTTCACAATGTCATGTGCATTCTGTAAATGAACACCAGTCAAAAATTTTCGTGGACAAATTTCTTTTAGGGCCAAAATCTTATATCTTGAAATATGATTACTTGTTTGAATTTGAAAAGGTGTTTCTATTTCAATTCTACTCATTCATGCTACTTAAAATTCAACATTTTACTGAAACTTTTAGTTTTTGACTTTTATTTTGATCAAGTTTTAAGTAAACTAATAACGCAGGCTGAAACTAATTATTATTCTGAATAAATATCAAACAATAAAAATCAATGAGGCACCTAATAATGAAAATATTCCATCGACAAACTCCATTTCTGTAACAGATGACAACAACATGCCTTTCTCTAACGACAAAGACAATGCAAACTACTGCAATACCTATTACGCAAATGTCGGAACTAAAGTAAAATTGATGCACCAATCTTAAACATAGACAATAATTTTCCTCAACTAACATTCTATGTTTCTTTCGCCACTCAATAACAATGAAATCATAGAACACATCGGATCGATGAAAAATAATAGCTCCTCAGGTTTCGATGATATCAACTTCACATTGGTGATAGAAAACCATGTTTATACAATACACATGCACCCTTAGTGCACGTATTCAACTTGATTTTTTCGAAAGGACATGTTCCAGACCACTTCAAGAAATCTATAATTGTTCCAGTTTTCAAATCAAGTAACAAAAACTGTATAAGTAACTTCAGACCAATCAGCCTTATGAGTGTGTTTGCGAAGATAATCGAAAAATCATTGAAGAGAAGATTAATGGATTCCTGAACAAAAATAATATTTGAAATGGAAAACAATATGAATTTCAGGCAGGAACCAGCACCACTGATGCTATGTTTGATCTGATTGATCAAATTGAAACCAACCTAGATTGTAATCAAAAATGTGAAGGAGTATTTTTGGATCTAGGGAAGGCTTTCGACACAGTGTCACACACGAAAAGCTCCTTGAAATTCTTGAAAACTATGGAGTGAGAGGTACTGTGTTGAAGGTTTTCAAAAAATACTCAACAAATAGATCTCAGTATGTAAAGATCAGAAATCATGTCAGTGACCCACAAGATATTCTTATAGGTGTTCCACAAGAAACAGTTTCGGGAACTATACTTTTCATAGTCTATATCAATTCTCTATTGTGTTCGTCGATTATTGGCACCATAATATCCTCGCTGATGATACCGTACTATTATTCAAAGACGACACTTTGAATCAGGTCAAAGCAAAATCTGAAAATGGCACTCTGAAAGTCAAAAGTTGGTTGGACATTCAGAAGATCTCGCTTAATATTGAGAAAACTGAATATTTCGCATTTTCCATGAACAATGTGAGTAGACCAGAATTTGATTCTTTCTTGGAATCACAATTAACAAAAATCTAAAATGAAGTGATCAGGTGACAAACCTGGAAAATAGACTAGGGAGATTGATTTAGGAATTCTATGAATTGAGGAAATGTATGAGAAGGCAACTTTCAATAATACTTCATAAAGCCTTAGTGGAATCCATTTTGAGTTACGGTATTTTGATCTAGGGAGGTCTTTATAGTAAAGCACTCAATCCACTTATTGTCATAGAAAATTATTAACTTGAAATAATCCTTCCTAAAGATCGTCTCTATCCAACGAATATTCTTTACAGAAGTCCCATACTCAACATCAGAATGTTATACTTCCATAGCAATTGTTTATTCATGCTTCAAAATACTCACCTACAGAATCTCATCCCTATAAAACCAGACAAATACCAACACCTCCAAAAAAGGCTACCCAGCGATTTGCTGAAAGTGTAGCCCCTAGAATTTTCAACCCGTTACTAGCTCTCCTAATGATACTAATAATCCAAAAGCTTCAGTTTTAGTAATAAGTTGACGAATTTTTATTGTCTTCATTGTTTCATTATTCGAGCATTATTTGTAGCACTTTTTTTGTTCATATAAGATAAGTTATCTTATAAGATGAAAAAATTGTACTATATCCTTTAGTTAGGGAATTCCTGAAATTACCTACAACTTAAAGCACACACAGGTGTTCACACCCAGGTGCAAATTTTAAACTACTAATACCAATAAGACATTATAAATGTAAATACCTAATGTATAAGTGGATGAAATGAGGTGAATTGAATTTTAATATTTACGAAATTTGAGGAACAAACAAAAACTCTAACTTCGACAAATCTGTTTCATACTTCTGTTTCACTTTCACCGAATATCGATGAGAATATGTTTGTCCCTAATCTACACCTCCAAATTTCATCCATATCAGTGGATTCTTCAAATACTAAAATGATGACTAAGTCACGAATCAAAAATTAACCACACTATTCACTCGATAATTCATGATACATCAACTCTGCGATCTGAGATAAGAAAAATGTTATGCCATATTTTCATTCCTTTTGAAAAAAATTAAACAAAAGTTGTAATAATTTAACGTTGCAATTTGGGACACATGTTGTTTACACAACCAACAAGGACACTGAATATTGACGTCTCAGAGATCGATCTAATATGAGGAGTCGATTCATTCGTCAACCACCAAACATCAATGTAAGAGTATAGTTGTGCAATGAACATTTTCATCATGAGAGGTGTCTAATATGAAAATAGTGGAAAATTTTTATTTTCTATTTTCACGACGTGTCGGAATGAAACAACTTTCTGTATTAATGAAGCATAATATAATATCTGGCTAGCAGGTACACTTAGATTTACATATAGCTGTACTGTTACTGACGGCTAATGATATTTACAAGTCCACTGATTTATACACGAAAAAATCATAAATTTACCAAATGCAATATCAGGAGGCCCACTTTTCACTGAAACTTACGAGACGAAAAAGTTAGTTCATGGAAGAATTTTCTCTACAACAATACATACATTTGTATCTCAAACTAGAAAATAATTACAAAGCGTATAGTTGTTTTAATAGGTTCCGTCTAGGCCGAACCAACTACATGTATTTCAATATTTACAGTTTCTCACTTCACAAACAAAAATCACATTCACTCACAAAATACTAGTTAAGACTATGTAATATTTTAGCAAAATACTGTAGTATTGCATAGGGAGATTCCAGATTAATATAGTGTGATATGTTCTACAGGGCGTCTAAAATAAGTGCCGTTCACTTTGTTTGTTATCTTTCAACGAAAATTATCACTCTCTTTCACAAATTACTTTGGACGACCCTGTATAAATGCTCCTACGAGTATACACAGTTCTGGTGAAATTTGCAGAAATTAGGTACCTCTAATTTTTAAAATGGCACCAAATGATATGTCCCATAACGACAGATTTTGATATGATCACAAACACAAGTGTCGATTAAACTGAATTTTATTCAGCATGCATGAGTATGACTCGTTTCAAAATTTTCATACACCCTTGTATTATCGCGCGAAAACCGCGAAACCTTGGCAAAGTAAATTTTGAGTTTTTGTGTTCGACAAATGATAATTACAATTCCAGACATCAAAATGTCTAAAGTCCTAGAAGTAACACCAACTCAAAATCTATCTCTTTCATTCATAGCGACTGGATGAGAGAGAAAATCATTAGAAAAATTTACGTTGGAATTCTATATATTCAACTCAATCATTGAATTGTCAATATGAATTTCTCATTATGATGAATCGATTGAATGGCCAATCTAAAATTTTGATACTGAGTGTAGTCGCTTGCTTTAAAAACACGAAGATGTCTGTCAAGTTCAGAGAATCAATATTGGTTACATTGCAGCGGAAGATTTGGACATTTCTGATAGAATCCCCCACCAAATTCAGACGCATTCTGTGCGAAAACGTTTCAAACAATGCCAAAGAAACAAAACTGGAAACAGTGGAACAGGATAAAAAGGACCAAATGATTATCATGATTTTCGAAACTTCAAATATCCAAGAGTGTACATGCAAATAGTAACCAAAAAATCGGTGTTTCATTTCCAGGACTTCAAACTTTGTTTATGATTATGATAAATTATTCACGGTTTTGAAAAAATCATCTAATTCATAGAATACGATAGCACAAAACCATTCGCTCCAAAATATATTCTCATAATTCTGTCGATCAATACTCGCTCAGTTATCTGAATTATCTCGAATATATTCAGAACATCTTGGTATTGCTTGCATAATTTTTTTCAACTCATTTCTATGATATTTCTCGAACCACTCTCGGTTTCATGACTTTGAATTTGACCATTTTTTGAAATTACGTATCGAACTATCTTTCTGAGAACATATCTGTAATATTTCAGCTATATCAAGTGAAAGTGAAAGTGAAAAAATATCGTATCGAATTGAAATTGAATTCGCTACGATAGTCGAAACTAAATGGTATAAATATTATACAACAAAACAAATTTTTCACCTTCCCCCGAAAATTTCAGCCTTCATCTCTAGTGAACAGTGGTGGGAGTAAACGTATATGAAAAACGAGGTGAATGTTCCAGACGAATGAAAATATAACCTCATTCTTAAGTTGATAAATATGTTTCAGACTTTATGGTTTTTTTTTTCTTCTGTACTAGAAGAAAAAATTGGAAATATTATCATACCATCATATTTGTAGTGAGGACAGATCAAAGAACTGTCACAAAATGTCGATTCGTTCGAAATAATTAAGCTTTCAGTGACCTTGATTTTGAAAATTTCAATTCAATGCAATATTTTGTATTTTTATTTGTAAATGAATATCAATATCTACTTATCTTCGAGGATGTTTAGGGGATAAATCTGCTCCCGTCCTCAACGAATAATTGAAAAAGCATCATTCTGGAATATTTTTTCTCCGTTCTCTGTTGTTTTACACTTTCCAGTGACGAGGTGTCAAACAGAAAATGTGGGTTACTGGGTGTTTCTTTATTATTTGATCTTGAATTCAATATTTTCATGATCAGAGGAGAAACTGATATTCATTCATATATATTTATCACTTCCCGAAATTTTCAAAAACAAGGTATAACTGACTATCATCAAGAGTTAAATTTCGAACGCAATGACATTTGACAGATCATTGAACTGTACTCACTACATATGTATTGAACTCTTCAATGAAGCCAGACGATTTAATCTTCAGTTTTCTGGGATTTTTCTCCTCCGTTCTAAGAAATGATGAATGTAGAAATTATAAAAATAATTTTACAATATATTTGTACTAAAATTGAAAAAGTTGAATTCCAAGCACAGTGACATTTTGGGGCAGATCATATATCTATTATTACAGATATATTTCAACATGATTAATATAGTTTCTACTTTCATTATTTTAGTGATATTTTTCATTATTGTTTTTTCATCATTCGTTTACTTGGCCATCACTACTTGTGAGTATTGAGAATATTCTCTCTCGTAGAAACCCTCTTTTCATACGTTCATGGAATAATAATTATTGTAACAATAATTTTTTTTGAATAAATAATTAATTACAGTATGTAGTTTTATAAGCGTACTCAAACAAAGTAGAACACAACAACTTTTAGAGCTGCATTTCAGAAAGCGAAGTACAGGATGTCTCGAATTCGAAAAATAACTGACTTAACTGAATTCCAAATGATGCTTTCTGAATTACTACTGAAAAAGGTGTAAAAATCTACCAAATGAGTAGAATCTAGAAATAACTATTCTGTTCTGTTTGAATTTGCTTGTCACTAAAATTAAGTATTTACAATGTTTGTACAATGCTTCCATTTCATTTTGTACCACTTCTATATGAATGATTGATTACTGTTGCCTCAGAGGAAAGTATACTATTGAAAGATTCAGTTCCACAAAAGATACCCAACTGAAGATGGTGTTTTTTTTTTCTAATTTGTACTATCAACCGGGAAAAATAATATAGTTTTCTGAAGATATGGAAAATCAACAAATGAATTGAATACTTCAATTCCAATTCTACTTGTTGAATTCACACCAATTTGATTCATTCCTTTTCAATAATAATAGTATGTCTATTTCAATGGATACATATTCCATTTGCTTTATGACTTGAGATTGTGAGAATCAAATACAAAGGGAACTCTTAATAATACATTATATTCGCCTTAAAAAAAATCAGGCTATTGGTCTCAAACAAAAGTGATGATCATTTTGCTATTGAAGTGGAAGGAAATGAAATGTAAATACTCTACAGGGTGTCGATTCAGGAAAGGCTCGGCGATTCCGACAATAAAATTACAAAGGACAATCACAGCCACCCTTTTCCTTAAGCGAACCCGAGCGATAGACCTAAAATTTAAAATAAATATGACAGCTCTAACTCATTTCTCAACTGTCTCAGTCTTCTTTGGTACAGGGGTAACTAGGACTTAGAGTCCACCTTTACTTCCTCGAATACGATTGCTCTCTCTTCTTTCTCGCCCTTTTCTTTCATATTCCACTCTTCTTCTTGCCCTCATTGTTTATGCAAGGCTATAGCTTTTTCTTCCACCTTCTTCCTGTGCCTTAATTTTTTGCATTCACCCAAATTGCAGCAGAAGTCCGACATGTCCATCGGTTGCTTTTTCGCTCTACGTTGTCTGCGCAGTTCGAATATCTTTTTGCACTGCTTCCATTCACATCGCTGTCTCTCACAAGTTTGAATACCACTCTGCAAAGAATAAGAATGTGTTATAATTTTATGAACCCTGTATATCCTGTACGCATATACTTGTGGTGACAGATTGTTTCGAAATTTGTAGCGACATGACATTTTTAATGATACACTTCTAGTAAAAAACTTCGATCATTATAGTTCTGTGAAACTGAAATATGAATCTACCATTACCACTATGAAGCACTTCTTTTTGATTCTGATGAAAATCTAATACCCAGATGAGTTATTCACAATGATTATTGTCATAAATATATGTGTTGGAAACATCAGTTGATTCACTACTGTTTTACCATCTATTTGCACTAGTTGAGATTGGGTCCCTTCACTTTCAGAACGTTTTAAATTTTCAGCAATATTCCTGTACCTACTCACTTTATTCGAAAGACGTTAAACTGTGAGAAACTACCTTGGTATAGAAGTACCGCTTTAGAACATAATGGTAGATTCTATGGCTAGTGGTGAGATATAACAATTATTATCATCAATGATACTTACATGACATTTACAGGTAATGCACTTGTACTCTCCAAGAGAAGCGATGAATGGATGGTAAGAGCTGCCATTCGGATACGGCTCTTTGGCGTTGTTCAGATTCTTGCAACCACCTTCAGCCAGTATAGTAACAGCAGGGGTCGTTGCTACAACTCTTTCTTTGTGTTGCTTATTCAACATAACAGACCATTGCACTGGATCGTCTTCAAACTCTGTAGTCTTCTGCTTTTGGCAGTTCCTGCAACATCTTTTGTCCGTTTCGTCCAGCCTTTGACAGCTAATCTCTGACTTCTTGGGGTCACAGTAACACTCGGTACATACATCAAACCCAGTGGGAATGAGAAATGGGTAGAACTTGCTGCCAGGGGAGTAACTCATGCCATTGAATAGACACTTTTGAGCACTAGTCCTAGACTCGATGCAAACAGGACAGCACTCGCCAGACACTCTAGTTAGATTCCCGTTTGGACAATCCAACTTGGGGCAAGTCATAAAGTCGCATTTGGAAGCTCCGTCTTGACAGAAGCACATCCGGCAAGCGTCTCTGGGAGATACCCAGGAGGTGTCTTTCTTGTAGAACTTGTCTTCAAAGAAGCACTCTTCAGTCGGCATCAAATCCGGGGCGCGGTCAAAAAACGTCGGTACATTGTTATCGTTGTAGGGGAGTCTACAAGAATATGGCAGCTTCACCTGAAAAGTAAAAAGGTCATTAGTAATTTCATTTTTCATCGGTATCTCTGATCACGGGAATGAACTGAACTGATGGACTGAACAAATGTCAGTTGGCCATTGTGAAAAAGCAAATAATATATTCGGAATCATTGTTACTAGTACTAAAATTACTATTCTGGAAATTAATCTCTTCTGGTCTGTAAACATGACATTTTTCAGACCACCTTCCGATGCGGTGCTCATAAACCTAACTCGGAAATAATTTGTTTCAGTAAATTTGAAAATCAATTTCGTCGGAGTTTTTACTCACTTTAGTTAGAGTTGCAGATAGCAACACCACTTTAGTTGAGGCATCTTTGATCCTGATGAAGTTAACCCCTCCGTCTAACCTATCGAGTTCCTCTTTCGTTAAAGCTTCTATAGGACTACCCTCAACCTGATTGCCTTCGAACTCCTCGAGATGCTTGTAGATGAAAGGAGCACCAGGAGCTATGATGGGATACATCTCCATGTATAGCTCCAATTTTCTATCGTGGCCCAAGCCGGAAATAGAAACGTCATACTGGATATGGCAGTCGCTGTCCACAGAAATCCAAGCCAGCCCTACCACGTTACTAGGCAGGGTGGAGTTTTCACGTTTCAGTAGAATAGGCGCTGGGGCATCTCTAGCATCAGCTACTAGCTTCGAGTTGAGGTGGCCATGAAGAGTATCGTTGGCTACTGCAACCTCTACGTCTAGTTTACCGTTGTACAAGGGTTCTAGAATCTTGTGTACCACCTTGTCCTCAGTACCTATAATAACAAAGGATTGATTAATCGAGGAGAATATTGATTTTTCATTTAGATAGACTCACCATTTGACCAGCCGTTGTTGAATGACAAGGGCCATGCTTCAGCTCTCTTTTTTCCAGACGTATCTGACAACGTTATCATCAGATACTGTTCCGAATCCAAGTTATCGATTTGTATGTTATAAATGAGCGACCCCTGGTTGTTCAAGTACATCCAAGTCAGCCCTGGAAACCCGTCTTGGTTATCTTTTTTCGATGACAGTGTCGACTGAAATATCTCGCAAGTCACTTTAGTAATGACGCTTCCACTTAAACTTAAAGCTTCTGGTTTCGACACAGAAGAGACTGTCAGGAACACTCTGCCTCTGGACAACGAACGAAGATCTGCTTGGCTTACAGGTGAGCTCAGTTCGAGGAGGTTCAAATCTATTGCTGGTTTGTACACTCTGATGTTCTCATCGAGAATTACTTGTTTCTTCTCGTCCAGTACTAACTTGACGTTGATTGGTACATCAACACTGTCCAAGCTCGTGAATAAACCATTAAATATAATGGCTAGATGTAGAGAAGGGGATAAGTTAGAGGAGGTTGATATGATGGCTGTGCCACCTGCACCAGCTAGCATCATGGAATCAGTTCCAGGTGCTGGTTCTAAGAGGGAGCTGTACTGTTCACTAGCTAGAGCCACATAGCGCGTCAGTTTACCACTAAGTGTAAATTCAGTGTCTTTGGTCCCCCAGATCAAAACCACGTACATCTTCTCATTCTTCAACAACCTTCTATAGTCTTTGGGTAGTCTTCTCCAGATACCGCAAACCTTTCTAGTAGCATTTTGATACAGACTGTTAACCAAACCTCCAGCATGAGAAAGGATGAATTCTTCAAGGATATTTCCCTCGCTGTCCATGAAATGAAGAGCACGAGGTCTAGCAGCCTTCTCTGAGATATAAAAGGAGTAATGAAGATTTTTCCTGTGGAAAATGAACCTTCCTGTGGCAACCACGTTATTTTTGTTCAAATCTTCCATGAGACTGTCGTTTTTCAGGTCCAGAGATGATCTGCCGGTAAGTAGAGCTGCAAAGTCTATAAAAGAGATCAGGCCGGGTTAGAATGATAGTCGAGTTTTTGAAGGTGGTTGTGTACACTTACGTTTGATGCTCTTTTCTTCGTCTTCGATTACGTTTTGCGATACGATATCCTGGATCATGTCAGGGCCTGCAAAAAAAGAGTAGGCGTTACAGCGAGTGATCGATAAACTGGTTGGAAATATTGCATAATGATTCGTATGTCACAGAGAAATATCGCAAGTTTTTCGTTTTATGGTTGATGTTGCAGCCATTTCGTCAAGCAATTCAACAGTTGTAGGCGGTAATGTTTTATCGGCCGGTGCTGATGACGGCACGCCTCTGCTTTCCACTCAGAGCCATTAGAAACGTAATTTTTTCTATCAATGAAAATTAAAATGCGCTTCATGAATGGAACACAAGAATGCGCGGGCGTAGATGCATTAAAAAGAATCTGCGTGGTGAGATGGTGGCTCTTGCTCGAATAGAAAGTTCGTTATAAGGATGCATATATGGAGACGCGAGTTTTTTGTGAACTTTAGGTGTTAGTGGGCGCAGATACTGAATAAACACAGGATCTACCAAAAAAGCCAAGTCATGTGGAACGAAAAAAAATTCGACGAAATGTCTGATGACAATCTCAAGAAATCCGAAATACTCCGGATACAAAACGAAAAATGAAATGATGAAATTGAAATCATGTTCAAAATAAATATTTCGAGGAGGCCATGGTGAAATATTGTAATCATTATGTTTTCTGAGTAAACATGAATATTATTTCACTAAGATCATTGATGTCTGTTTTTTATACCTACGTTGTTATGATTTCGATTGATTTGAACTAACTGAAGGAGTCTCTTCGATTATTCGTTTCCGTTAGGATTTTCGAGCTCGGTGAAACGTTAGTCAGAGTGGAAGATCTTGACTAATAATATATTCTGACAATTCGCATACGCATATTCTCAGTTTCATGCTTTATCTCGCTGAGACAGATCATTTTATATTATGCAGTATTTAATCCTGATGTTTTGTTATCGGAATGCAAAAATGCACGTTTTCTTGAGAAAATTCACCAATTGTCTAGCCACAGGCATAAAATATGACATGAGTGAGCGATTGCATGTGAACAAGAATCCATATGCGTACGGATACGTTGAAAAGCAAGAAATAAATTGAATGTTTAATAAATACTCTCAGATTGGTTCGAAAAATTCCACGATGGCGAAGAAGATGGCGTCAGTCCCGTATGAGTAGTCTATGCGCAAATATATGATATTCTCTACTAGATCGAGCAGAGAGAGAAAGGAATTGAAACGACTGTAAGAAAAACACGCAGTGATCAAAAATCAGCTGACTGTTAGCTCCAGAAGATGGTGCTTAGCGTATTCTCTGATGTTTCTTTCATGATTGGTATAACATTCTCTAGACATTTCACTAGATAGGAATTTGATTTGATTGAAAATGATATGTTATTGATTTTTTTGTCTTTTACCAGTAGTTATATTTCATTTTTATATTGGAACCATTTTAATATTATATTATTTTGGTGTTGTCCTTAGCTCATGAATGTCAGCGAAAAATATTTTGTCCATAAAAGATATCCAATCCAGTGGACGTCCATGAAGAATATCCTGTGAACGTCAAAATGGTGACCTAACTATGTCCATTAGACATCCTCACCATTAGGATGGAATTCGGATCCAAAATATGTTGTCTGGATATCCATCGGACATCCATAGGATGTCAGTGTATTTCATGAGACTTTTTATAAGAATTTATAAGCGTTCTAGTCCAGTTCCACCACAGTTATTCTCATTGCTATTTCTTTGAAGTATTTTTTTTTCATTCTGTATTTTGTTCGCCGCCTATGGTTCGCAATACTATCTCACCTTATAGGCGCCACGACTCCGTATAAAGATCGTATTCATCTTGTACGAACCCGTCCATATTAAACATTCACGTACTTCTTGTGTCTGTCCGTCTGTATGTCAATACTTAGAAATCATTTTTAGTCATGTTCTTGTACGTCTTCGGAAACTTGATTTATATCGTTCCATACCGGTATAATTCGATACGTCGTAATATAATCTCACGTTCCCAATGTATAGTGCTAATTTTCAACAAGTCACACCACCATATCATCAAAGTAGGTGATGATGTACAGTAATACTGTCCGATGACTTGGAATTGAATATCTTTCTCATTCTTCTTTTTCATATTCATTGTTAGTTGAATGAGATAACTTTTATTCATCGCCTCAAATTTTTTTTCCATCTATCGGAAGTCGCGTTACAGCCGACCGCGAAGTAGGGGTTAAGCGAAAGGCGGTCGGCAGAGCAGCCAAGGCCAATATGGCGGCGCTCATGGCTCGCATCAGCTAACCGTGTAGCATTTATATTCTCACTCATTCGTGCAAGTGCTCTGCGGTGTTTGTGTATTTTGATCAGATCAGATTAATGTTTTGTAAATGTTGTTATTTGACAACACAAATCTACAATTCTACTTTTACAATTGTTAAATATTGTGTTCTCCGTGCTCTGATACGCAGATTGAAATTGAAATTTCCAGTAGGATATCTTGTCTACTATTGATTTCACTTTATCATTCCCATTTTCCAATCATGAAATTAATATAAAAATCGCAATTTGAATACTTAAATCGAATATTTTTCCAAAAATTTTCACTTATAATACCACGGAAACTTCCGGTTTTCAATTGAACCTGAAGTGGTATTCGGTAAGAAAATATCTCACTGAGAATAGCCTTCAAGCTTCAACTAACTGAAAACATCATAATGATGACATCATAATGGAATTTCAACATTTTCCGAAACAATGCCACTTCCGTTGCATTAATTGGACAGATGCCTAATAAATTCCAAAGTTATCAACATTAAAATAATTGTGATATCACATAGTACCCGGTCTCAAGCTGAAGATTCATATCAATTCGCTAATATCGCACAGCGAAAAGAAATGAGTTTGTGTGTTTGCGCGAGAAGTTAACTGATTATCTAAACAAACAAAATTATGAATTCCGTCAGATAGAAATCGAAACCATTATAAATTTTATATTTCTACAAGCGTGCGTTTGGGTACTGCGAGAAAGTTACTCTTTTCGTACTTGTAAGGATATTTCTGATGATTCGCCCATATCCAGCATCTGACGCAGTGATGATTTTCAGAATAAATATATTTCAGTTGTACACCCTGTAATATATGTTTTGCACCAGTTACATAGATAACTATTTTGGTTGGATTAGTAAGGTTGTAAAATCGGCAATTTTCCTTCACAGTATTTTATTGAACTTGATGTCTGTCTTACTGGGAATTATAAACTATCAAAAGCAATATGTATTGCATAACTTTCATCATGTATACACGGACTGTTCATCAAAATACGAAGTTTGTGTTACTATACCGTGGTCAATAGGGGTCAATAGAAATGTTACATCTTGTATTTAATTGTAAAATAATGATCAATTCAATCATAACACATAAGATAGTTCACGAATTAATGCACATAACTGTACCTAGTTTTGATGGTTCAGTCATAGATTGGCCACCCTCAATCTATTGTTCGGTGTTAACAAATTCAACCAACGTTATGTACAGGTAGGTAAACCATGGGATTGATAACCATCTTTGTTATCACCCGCATTCAAGCTGAGGATTCAAATTAAAATATCTCCTTCACAATGTTTACAAGAGAATTTTTTTGATGATCTGACCGCACAAAGGGAATTATAAGTTCCGGCAGTCGGAAATCTAACAAGGACGTCACCGCCGGACGGTAATTCGGCCAACACCAAACTTCGATATTTGACTCGACACTTTTGTTCTTGCCGATCCCAAATTCAAAATCTATTCGTTTGCAATGAATTAATTGGCTGAGTTGATGTGATATTATTGTTGAAATATCAGCGAGTCTGAAGTATGAAGTAATTTCTCGAATTCATTCAATGTATTTCATCGTGATCGACAAAGAAGTGGTGTCAATAAAGCGTGTTTCGTTTGTCGGTTACGGGTTCAGTTTTTCAATCAAGAGTTGGGTGTTAAAATTTTCGGTATTGTCGAAATAATGAACGAAGTGAGTGCTAGACTTTAGTGGACAATATCGAATATTGATTCGAGATGATGATATAGTACTTGACGCTGGAATCTTCGAAGTTGGTGAGTGAGAATTCAAGAACCTTATTTGCTACGATCTTCGATCGTTCAAAATACCTATATTTGTATGAGAAGAAAGAAGCCCTACAATCGTTATTTTGCATACCTATCTCCGATTTGCCCATATTATCCGTATTCAGTTACCTTTTTTTGGTTGACTCAGCATGGCTAAACTATGTGCAGATCGAATTCAATATTTTTCTGTCCATAATGAACAGGAATGAGAGAAAAAAAATTCACGTCTGACGTCTGATTGTCTCAAATTATCAGATACATACCGAGGTTAAGTAGGCAGGTATTTGATTAGGAATGTATAACAAATTCTATCTTATATTGTCAAAACATCGATTTTTTTCGTTGTTTCATTGTCAATCCCAGTGAAAACATCTCGGAAAACATTGACCTACTCACCTTCATATGTTGTACATCAAAATCATTGGTTTCAAGGTTAACAAATACCTACCTACCTACCTACCTACATAAATTGCATTGTTACGATTCGAAGAAGATTCGTTTATGAAAAATGAAATAGGGAGGCATTTCTTCATTTGGAGATTCTCTAAACTCTCCTCGGGTCATACTAAAAAGGATACATCAAAAAGAATGCATACAAAAACTGTAACTATAAAAAGTATAGGTATATATTTTTTTATGTTCTGCGGTGCATTTCCACGAATATTGGACAAGTTTTTTGCTTCAAGTCAGGCAAACAGTAGCGCTCGCTCCCACTTTCAACCAGAGGTACTGATTTCTTTAAATTCCAAACTTGCAGTTCCTCCAACCTGACAGGGTTTTTCATTAGATTATAGTATGACTATTGAAATAGTATATTATGTAACAAGAGTTGTAAATCGCATATAACGCACGAAGTGAAGAGAGTTACACACGTAGCGCGTAACTCCACGAGTGCTTAATTACATTACATTATACTTCTCCACGGCCACAAATATAGGGAGAGTCAAGGAATTTGCGCTGTATGGGTATCATTTGTTCACTTGTAGAAAACCCAGTGACATCAAATTTCGAAATTTCGAAAAGGTATACAAGGGTTAAAAAAATAGTTGATCAATCGTTAAGTACTATTATTTTCGACATTATCGGGATAGTAATTTTCGTCAGGAATGACGAATGAAATTTATTATGTACATTATATTATGGAAGAAACATAATATAGGGTGTAGGTGGGTGTATAGATATCTTATTGTACCAAAAACTGGAAATAAGTCAGTGAGTGAGAATGTTTGGTAAACATTTAGGTGATTACAACAAAACCAATCAGCAATAAACAATTATTATTCACTTCATTCATTCATTCATTTGTTCAATCATCCAACAGATAACCAATTCAATGAAGAAAGTAAGCCTTTTATATTCATTTCGGAGCATTTTCAGTGGTGAAAATTGAATGAATTCAGGAATGAATTTAGGTGCTCACGAACGAAAAACAATCACAGAAAGCGTCTCTTTACACACAGTGTTAGGTAATATGAGCGAAAGCGCACGGTTTCCAAAGATATGTTGATTTATTTCGCCTTTTAGATGGCCAGCCAATATAGGTTCCCTCGTAGGTACCCATACATGGAGACCTCGACGAAGATACATTGAAGTTTTCTCCTTTTGTATCGATACTTGCGCGATTGGTATGTCGTGAATCGCTTATGTTATATAGGTACTAGACATGATCGTTGTAATTTCTGATTGCAACCTTTTTACGCTTTCTTGTCATTTCTATCTTTTAGTGAAATGTCTTCCTATATGGATACCTTTTAACATGACACTGATCTGATCGGTTAAACTTCCATCTGCTATACACATTACATTCCTACCATGATAAAGATAAAATATGTGTACGTACCCATCTATAATAGTTTGAATAGTTTCTATTCTCTATTATGCCTAATTGTATCATTATGTCATTGATGATAATATTCTGAAAACGTTTGTACCGAGATTTTCACTTGAAAATTTTCCAGAATAATATTTAGTATTATTTTAATTTATTAATAATTTTGTTCAATCAGGAAGTTTCAAATTCCATCATGTCCACGATTCAAAAAAAATATATATAAAGTTCGCCAAAGGTAACCAGGAGGATGATAATTTTTGGGCTGCTATGAGGTAATGAAACCAAATAACAGGTGGTGAAATTTTGAATTTTTCAAGTTTTGCAGTATTTTTTGTCAGAAATAGAAATCGCCTTGTATACGAACCGTTGGCGTATCATATTGAGGCGCCAGCGTAAATATTTTGCTCAGACATTGGACGACAAATACTAATCTCGCGTCGTATAGTGAGTGTGTGGGGTCTGCGTACCACAACTATCAGCTATTTATAGAGGAAATGATAATTGTTGCATAAAAGTGGAACATTCGCACAATGAACCGGTGTGCAAGGAATCCGAACTAGGTACAGAGTTTTTCCGTAAATTTGGCAAAATTGGCAAAAAAAAGGAAGTTGAAAAGAAGTTGAAAAAAAATTTTTTTTTGATGAATGTCAACTTCTAACATGTCAATTTTTCCCCCCACATATCATTTCCTATTCCAATTGAACTCTTCTCTGATTTTTAAAACATGATTGGTGTTGGTTTCTCACTCACTGAATGTAAATTTTCTTCTCGATTTTCTTTCTTCGATATCTTTCAGAGCCTTTTCAGCGCCTTTCTTCAATTTTGATTGAATAATTGAATAATTGTTGTTCAGTATAGTGAAAACCTCGGTAAAATTGCGCCCACGGATATCTTATCGCAGCGTGACCAACTATGTATTAGTTGTCATTTATTTCCTTTTTTGATTTAATATTAATTATTTAAATGCTCACCTTCATGTTCATATTTTTGGAATCATAAAATTAAGCAATTTTTCAGCTGAAAAAATTGACATTTGACAAGTTCTGGTGATTCAGAAAAAATGTGATGATTTTGTTCCTTGCGATTTTTTTTCTAATTTCTGGTACCTACTTATCTTGACTCCAGGAACACGAATTTTACAATGTAGAATGATGAAAATCTCTCTATTTTTCGACAAATCAGAAGATTATATCTTCGGCTCGTTTTCAATAGAAATCATAGCTGATCGCACTATACTGTATGTAGCCAAGAATAAACGGCTTTTGTATTCATTATTTCTGATAACTCAAAAAAACACCTGTACATATTTCGGGAAAAAAAGAGGGTACAACGCCTCTGATTCGGGTATTCATCGGGACACATAACCTAAAACCGAAATTATCATAATAAGTCCTATTACCTTCGTTAATGTGTGAATGTCAGATCAACCGAAAAAGAAGATGGAAACCGACAGATAAAAATTCTTGCCTTGTTCTTGGAACCGAAAAGGGGAGTTCAGTTTGAGACGATTCCCCGCTCGAATACCGATCTCTGATATAACTTTACGGCCAATATATTCTCAACGCCTCGTCATTGAAAGAAAAGGCGTATGCCAAGGGGTTTCATTCCTGCTATTCGGGGATTAATTTCGTCGAAGGTCAGTTTTCAGAATGGAAATTTATCGATTTACAGGGTGACCTCAAATCAGCTTTTTTGTATTCAATACTGCCTTCTTGACTATGACTTTATGTTATTTGTATTCATGTTTCAGTTATTACAAAACCGCGGAATGAAAATCATACTTCAGTGTAATAGATTAACCCCTGTCCATCTGATGTTGTCTATTTTCGAATGGATGACAGTGAAAAACAGGATTGAATACTTTTCCATGATATTTATCTACAAAATAATGAATTGTCATTTTCCCACTTACTTCAACGAATTTATAAAGTTCACAAATTCACAATTATGAGACTAGAGGCAGGTATGATTTTCATATTAACCGTACTAGAATGAAGAAAACTATGGATTCACTATTTCATCAGGGTTTAGTTGATTATAATAATCTACCCATGGAAATTAGGATAAGTTCTTCAATCCATGTATTCAAATCCAGATTGAAGACTATTTTGATTGATTAGTCAATTCAAATCTATTTGATGTGAATATATGTACCTTTGTTCATTGAGTTTAACTGCTCGTAAGGAATAACATTAACAAAATTATTTGCTTACTTATTTATTTCAGAATGTATTGTTATTATATGTGTGTTGAATATTTATCTATTTATGTTTTCTTTTTTTTAAATTCCACCATATTGTTTGTAATTGTAATAATTGTGTGTCAATTATTTAAATACGAATTGAAATACAAATTTCGACAAAACCGCAGTATATAGTAATCGAGTCTCGTCAAGAATAATTTCTTGTAGTAAATGATGTAGGAATGAATCCGAATTTCATACTGAACCCTTTTTTTTCATTGGCGTAGAGGTTCTACATGTTGATTCACTGCAAAAAATATGTTCTACGCCAACTCCTAACCATAGTATGGTTTTCATTGCCCCATTAAGCCCCAACATATCATATCGAAGTGAAATCTCATGAGGCGATTTGAGGCCACAAACTGAGCAACTTTGTATCGACGAAAGTTTCTTTGATTCGAATTCTTGTAGGTTTTCTCTGAAGACCTGGATATTTTCATTATCATTTGATTTTTATAAATTAATTTGTCAAACTCTCGGAATTCTGGAAACCATGGCTTGTCTGAAGAATTCGGCAACCGGTATACAAGTTTGAATGTTCATCAAGTAGAATTTAAAAATATTATATCAAGAAAAAATCTTATGCTGAGTGATATTCCTCCAAAATAATGAATAATACAAGAAGATTTCATGTGTTTCTGTCGAGACAATGAAAAAGTAATAATCTCTTTTGGTGAAACAATTCAGTATTTGAAGTAGGACTGAAAACATAGAAACCTCCTCGTGTACGCCGCTGGACCGAGGGACGTTCCGCGTAGAGCGTCGCGGTGCCATCATCAGACGTCTGAGAGGTTATTTTTTCGCTTTTCACGCCGTCTGACAGCGCTGAGACGTTTCAAGGGCACACCTCCGCAAATTCGATTTTGCCGACGCGGCACGTTTGGTTAATTGATAATTTTTTCCGACAATATGAAATCCTAATTATGGGACGAAACATAGGCGGAGAGCTAATTCAGTTTCAAGATGTACAAGATTTTAACTCTTTGAATGTTTTACAATGGGAGGTACAGTATATAATAATTTCAACGGAGATTACACAACAGTTCCGATCTTCGATCACAGGACAGATAATTATTCTTAATAAATCAGTTATGATCCATACGATTTTGATCAAAATTTGTATTAGAGGGTTTTGAAACCTAAGGTTGATGACGATGAAAGATTTTTTATGTTAATCCGATAACAATCTATATTTGAAGCTCTAGGAAATCGAGATTAGTATAGAAAATGAAATAGTAATAACCTCCAATTCGAACATTCTTGGTCCGCCATGAAATTGTAGACGAGAAAATCGTAGCAGAAAACAAAGTTCATACAGTTCATACAGACTTCACACCGTGTAAATCTTCTTATTCATTCCTCGTTAGCATCACTTCAATGAAAACCAAACTAATCGTGCAGACGAAAGAAATGTAATAGTGGCGCCATCTGGGACAGAGGACTCTGCTATAGTGGGCGTTCATTAATATCCTGCGCCCACCTGGCTTCGACTGTCTTATGTTTCACTTACAAGGCTCTCCTGTGGCCTTATCGGCGACGCATCATGTCGCAGGCACGAACGTTCAGATAGGAAGTAAGCAGGAAGACGTGTTCCCTGAAGCCCCATGTAATGTCGTCTTGCAAAGGATGGTACTCCGAACTGTTATAAGGATTCTCGACCACATCGAACTATGATTTCGATGGAGATAGATATATCAACGTGTTACAGGTAGTTCAAGGCCTGCTATTGAAAATCAATTATGGGCTTGTGAAATTAACTGCATAGATCACATTTGACGTCTAAATTACGGTGGCTTTGTGCTCCGGCCTTTCCGGGATAGTATTAAGCTTTCAGAACTGATACATTGTTGAATAGCGTACACATGATTTCGTGAATGAGATATTGTGAATTATATAATGCGAAAATTGCATCAGGATTTGTCCAAATATTTTCAACAAATTAGGTATTTCACCATGAGAAATCCAATTGATTGTGAATATTCACATCTTCTTTTTGTATTCTAATGACAATTATTATGACACTTTACCTATCATTTGAACTATCGTGAACTCTTGTATCATAAGAATAACGTTTCGATGACAAATTCCAACTCAACAAACATTTACACGATTCACAAATGAAATGGGAACCGTTGCTGATTATTTGAGGAGTGTTTTGAGATTCCAACTACAATTATCTCGTTAACGAAGCCTCTTTTTTTCTTAATTCAACAGGGAACTCGACAAGAATATCAATTTGCTACAATATCCGATAATGTAGACAAGTTAAACAACCCCCCTGTATTTATGACACTGTACAATTTTGACTAGGGTTTACGTCAAGTACGAGTATAGGAACATTTCAGGAGAACGTGTACCAAATCTGGTCAAAAACGCTTCAATATTCAGACAATTATGACAAAAAAAAAAAACATTTTTACAACTTAAAACTTTGAAGCTCCCTTAGGAAGCGTTTTGGAAAAAAAATATATTATACATGTCGACCTATTTTTCGATGGACCATCGACCATCGAATGGTGAATTATTGCTACTGAAACCTGGATCACCCTATATAACCGACACAAACTGTCGGTTAGTTTTTCAGAACTGTCTAATTACCGCGCATCGTGAAAAAACATATATAGCTTGTTCCCCGATTATTGAAGCAAGTTAGGACACATGTTTATGCTAACTTTTGTCCATAAAATATTATGTTTACGAAGTGACTATACAAAATGTGCAAACTTGAGGAAATTCTTCCGTGAGCGCCACTGACTGATTGAATCCGTTAATTTTAGCCAATCTATTCCCGTGAATTCTAAGAAAATCGTAAGAAAACCCAGTTGGCCAGTGCCTTCGTTTGACAAGACGGAAGTGTGTATCTTTCATCATTTTCAACAATATGAGAACGTATTGTATATATAGAATCATGTGATCTGCAATTTATCAAATCTTTTTGTAGAAAAGTTTATGATTTGCTCTTTGACATTCCGAGTTTACAAAAAGTACATCGAGTTGCATGTTTCGTAATGTCAGGCGCCAATTTCCATGTATTTATGTATGTATTGCGTTTTGTCTGTTTATACAAAAACAATATACTAAGCGAGTATTGTTACCGAGACTATTACGTTAACCCAATTCAAATAATCAAGTGTTTTGTCATCTTTAGATAAAAAGTGTATACTATATTTGTGTAAACTACTTTTTAATCTATCAACTACCTAAGGCCTTTCACGACTTGTTCCCCACATGGAGATACAGTCATAGCCAATACTCCAATCGAGTTTGTAATATACAATGCGATATACAGGATAGACAGACAATACATGGTTAATTCGACTGATTCCTTGATGATATAATAAACGAGAAATATAACCAGTATTTTGAAATGAAACTGAAAAATGTGAAGAAATACAGGGTGAAGAAATACAGTGTGTCCAAAAAATATACCGACACAGTTCAAGAGGTGATAGCCAAAAAAACAAACAAATTTGCTGGTATCTTTTCGGGCAGCTTGTATAAATGAGTGTTACGTCATCCAAGATATTTCAATACAGTAGCAATCTACAGAATTACAATTTTTCTACGGAAAAAGCATCTTCGTTATTTCTTCTAAGATTCATGGTTTTTATGATAAGGCTGTCCTCAATTTGTAAGATCCACACTCTTTCGTTTTTGGTGAAGAATAGCAGTTGTTGCGTTTTCGGTTGTTGTCTTGTTTGATCGAAGTAACTCGATATATTTTCCATGTAGGGAACCGTAACTTTTTAGTGTACCGTATTGTTTTTCACGTTGGCGATTGCAGTGACAGCAATTTGCAAGGCCACATATCAAGCCAATGGCGCCTGTAGCCGACCTACATACAGAGAAAAGTGTTTACTATTATTTTATACGATGTGTAGTAGTTGCAGTAGTAAACCAATATCACAGATACATAGATAGGTACTTCGGTCGCCATTATTCCCACAGGGTTATCAGCGGTGACTTCGCATAGTATACAGAGTGGCCAAGATGAATATTGTGAACGTTGTGTCGCTTGTATATGATAGGAAAACAGTGGCGTGTATATGAAATAAGTTGCTATCGTTTTCAGATTAATGCAGGCAAATGGTAGTTTCCTAGCAAAACATCCAGTAGGTATTCGGTTTTCCAGGGTGCTCAAACCGAATCTGGTTTGATCCAAATTATAAGTGAACAATTGGGTTTACGCTTTATTTGCTTCAATTGAAGTAACAAAAGTGCCACAACTTCACTACCGACGAATTTGTCGGTAGGATCAGTATTTTACTAAATATTTATCTAAAAATGTGACTGAATACCCAAAATTTCACTTCCTTGGAAAATTGACCCAATTTTTGAGGTGCTGTATCTATACAATAATGAGGCTACAGGGCTGCTGCTCGGGGTGTTTTCAGAGGGTGAGTCATGATTTTTTGTAGAAAACTTTTTTCCCTGTATTATTTTCGGTGAAAAAACAGGAGCATTCGATGGAGCGAAGAAAATTACATGAAAAAGGTACTCTTATTCAAATAAAAAAAATTGAGCCGTTCGTGAGATATTTGAGTTTTTGTAGTTACATGATATCAGCAGATTGATTTTATTCATCGCGAGATTCAACGGTATAACGATATTTCAGCAGCATTTGCATTTCCGAAGCACTCGCCAAGCATTAGAAGCATATCAGTTTGTTCAGAGAACGAATAACCTGCCATATTTCTTAAAATCTCAGTTGATAATCGCAGTGATAAATGACACAGAAAAACCACACGAACAAATCGACTACAACAATGTTGACTCGAATGTTGATGACATGAACGTCAAAATTGAGAACAAAATTATTTATCATGGCCTGCTGAAATATTGTTACCGATGAATCTCGCGATGAATAAAATCAATCGGCTGATATCATGTAACTACAAAAACTCAAATATCTCACGAACGGCTCAATTTTCTGTATTTGAATAAGAGTACCTTTTTCATGTAATTTTCTTCGCTTCATCAAATGCTCCTGTTTTTTTCACCAAAAATAATACAGGGAAAAAAGTTTTCTACAAAAAATCATCCAAAAACACCCTTTATAAAAATATCAGAAATGTGGAAGTGTGACGAAAAAATGTATTTTGACAACATACATTCATGCACAAAATTTCAATCGGGTGGCTTTCATCGTTCAGAAGTTATGCGATGAAATTATTTTAATTTTATCAACTTTGGAAGGATATATCTCCCTTAATATGCATTTTGGGCCATGAGTTTAATCATCAAACTACATTTATTTTTCAATGTTCTATCACCCCCAGAAAGCTCGGTACACATTTTTGACTCACCCTGTATAATGATTTGTTACTCTATAGCAGTTAATCTCTGTTTGAGGGTGATGGCCGAATGGAGATCGGTCGTTGATGTCCTGCTCGATTCCTGCTACTATTATGAAAATCGCGTATCATTTTTCTCTCCTTCCGAATCACCCTATATAAGTGTAGAACGAAATAACAAAAAAAATATAAGAAACACTCACTGTGCGTGTCTTCGGGGCAACTTTTGCAGCATCGTCCTGGCAACAGGACCGGCTCGTCGCAGGTCGGCTCCGGGCATTCGCTCTTGATGTTCCGGCACTGAACTTTGGCGACGATCCTTCGTTTGCGTTGGAACTGAAATGAAAAATTCACGATGCAATTTTCGCGGTGGAGATCGTGTGCTATTCAGAGGAGATTCGTATGCCGGCGGAGAGTGGTTAATATTTCAAAGGGAAATAGCGTTCCGAAGAGATCTCGGGTTTGCAGAGGGATGAGAAAATAAATTGGACTGTTTCAAGTCACGTTTATTATTTAGGAGCTTTTTTTCTGCGCTTTCTGGATGTGATCCTCGCTTACTGTAATCGTTACCTACCCTTACAGAGTGTCTCACTTCAACAGAATGAATACAGGGAGTGGAAATTTCGACGTTTGTGTATAGGGTAACTCGGTAACATAGGATAAACAAAAAATGAAAGTCACGTGTCACGTTCTTTATCTTTTCATTGTTGATTTCTGCTATCGTCTCTCGTTTTCGATTAACAAAAGTTCCAATTTTCAACTTTTAGGCATGTGAATATCATATGGATGTTTGTAAAGTAGCGAGAAATTCACTTTTGAATTCTCATGTCACTCTTTTCTGTTCAATCCAGTGGCGTCTAGAAAATTAAAAAAAGTGCAATTTGGAGTTATGGCCTGAAGTTGCATATTTTCCAATTTGTGTGCATATGTGGCAATCGTTTAGTTAAAACGGATATCTTTTTCCGTTTCGAATGTGTCAAAAGTTCAAGAATCAAACTTTTGTTTTTGATTCGGAAAAAAAGGTAGCAATGTTTTCCCACTAGAGAATTCATCTGAAAAAAAATCGATAAAACATAGAAATTTGTGTACCCTGTACATCACATTTTTTTGACAATTTTCACCTCAACTCTTACCGAAAAGTTTTTTTGAAAACACGAATTTCCTAAATATTCGTGTTCGAGAAAAAAAGACGGTTTTTAATTGAAGCTACTGTGGTATTTGGTAAGAAAATTTCAGACCGAAATATGATGAAAAAAATACTAGGATAACGACTATTTTTGATGGTATATTGACGTTTACCTGAACGTAAAAAAATTTTCAGTGTAATTTAATGCTCACTCCTCCAAGGAGGGGGAGAATTTCCGAATATTTATTTAGTTACTATGGTAACGATTCAAAATACAGGCTTTTGATAGGTCGAAATTGTTAGGTGTGAAATTTTCGTTACAATCTCTGAAATTCGCAAAATTCGCGAAGGTTCTTCCAAGATTTTCAGAGATTCCTCAACGAATTTCCCAAGGATTCACAAAATTTATCGAGAATTGAGAAATTTCTGAGGATTCACCAACTCACGTGAGATTTTGCAAATATTTGCGAGATTTGGCAAGAAAACAGATCTAGTGATTTTTAAAAAAAAAAATTGTGAAAATTCAAAACTCAAAGCATCCTTTCGTAACCTACAAAATGGTAATTCCTCAAACTTGGTGATCACATTAAATGCAGGCTGCTTCATTCCCCCACTCGAGCCCTCCTTCGATATACGAATAATATTTCAAAAATAATCAACCGAATGCTTGTTTCAGTCAATGATAATGAGAGGAAATGAAGGTATATAGTGGCTATTTTTTGTAACAAAATCCATATGGCTTTTCTAATTAACAAACTGATAGATACATTCTCGAAGTCTATATTCCACTGTATATCTATTTATATTCATCTGTGGCTCAAAGAGCATTCCGATAAGTTCAAAGTTGGTGAAAAAGCGGACGAATTCCCGTTTATTTTCATTGTTTTCTACTACGCTTCATTTAGATCACGTTCTCATTACAATCTTGCTCCAATTATACTCCTTCAAGTCGCCGACGATAGTCGACCATTTTTTTTTCTCGACCAGTCTTGATGATTAGTACATCGCAAATCGCCTGTTTTTTCGACTACCTATTGGATTTTTATCGATAGTTGACAATTATTGCGATCGGTGGAGAATATCTCTCCGACTATATCGCGAACACTTGTGGTGCATGCCACAGTTCGAGGACGAGCTCGGAATATCAAAATCCGTTGAATTATTCAAGCGCATATTTTCACACAAAACGGCCTTATCTGGATTCGCACGGACAAATAAAAGATATTCTTTCGTTCGTCGTTTCCAAGTATAGTGAGAAGACAGACCTATGCAATAAAATTTTTATCTGCTCTAAAACACTGTAAACTGTTTATTTTATTAGAAAGTATTCTCTTCTCTTCAGTGACACCTAAATGCGTGTTGAAACACGTCAATATTAGAAGTTAGTGGTAAAAAAGTCGATATTTCCTTGTAGTATCAAATATGGAAATTAATGTAATTTCATTAATATATATATATAACAAATAATACAAAACAAATAATTTTCGAGAAATTATACAGCGTGAGCAAGAATCATTGCCCAAAACTGAACACAGCAAATATTATAAGCATCATTAATTTGAGAGGAAAGCTTATAGCTTTTTTCTCCAGCTAAAGCTTTTTTTTGCTAACAAAATCGGTATCTGAAGATCTCTGCCATATAGAAACCTTGGGAATTAAAAGTGTGTTTATTTCATGTCAATTTGAACCAAACGATGAGAAAATTACTCCATCCAGATAAAATCACTAATAACGATTGAGAAAAATCTTTTTGACACTGTCCACACAACAAGCAATATTGTCATTATTTCGAAAGAAGAAAAGGTTAGCTATCAAAAAATTGTAATGGCATCAAAATATCTTTCTGATGACACCCCTGTAATCACATTATTGCATACAACCCTTAACAAAGCATCCCTAGTTCTTCTCTCTAATTTATTATACTGAAATTGAATCTCCATTGGTTATATAGCCTATAATTTCAATTAAATTTTTCTTGTGAGAAAGAGGTACTTTCACGGGTTGATCAACAATGTTTCCGTTAATCAATATTAATATTTGAGGAAAAATATGGGACATACGAATCTGCATATTTTCGAGAGAAAAATTTCTAAATTCCATCCAAAACCGTCCTCAGAGATCGAGTCAATGATAAGTAGATATGGATATATATTTCCCTGTTTTCAAAACTTCGAAAACAAGGTCAATGACTCTTTTAGGTACCTGAAAGGTAAATTTTACATAGAGAAATATTATAGTTAACCTAACAAAAGTTCTAGTTAGTATTAACACAACCAGATTTTCTCGTTTTTTTGGTGACCATAACAATATTCTGGATATTATAACTATATAAAACATTGCTGGATCATACCGTTGAGCGTTTACTAAGTAGACGTTTTTTTGAGTGCAAAAGCAGTGATTTTTGTCAAACAAAAAATGGATGTGGCCTTTCTACGAATAAAATGGAATGATTCTTTTATTTTATATTTCTTCGCAAACGAGGAGACAAATGCCTAGTATCAAACCAATGAACATACTACCTCCTCGACTAACCTTACAGACAGTATGCAGGATTCAGAGATTTCAAGATCGTTCTGAAATTCGCATATTGCCGAAAAATCGCCGAGTATATCGTGACCCGATGCCGAAAAAGTGTCGGTAGATCACACCAGCTAATGGAACAGTTGCCGGTCAAAGACCCCCGTGACCCCTACCTCTACCTCTTTACGCCCCCGAGATTCATTAATGGAAAGAAGAGAAACCTCTCCGTGCGGCCATCGCCATTCAATGACATCCAAATCGGACCAAATCGATCCGAACGCTATTCCAAAGGAGTACAGAGTTCTTCACGGCGAGCCGAGTCGATAAGTACGATTGAATTGAAAATTACTACGCTTCTACGCGTTTTTTGTGACAATGTTTTCGACCACTTGTTTGATCAACTTTTTTTTTTTTTCGAACGGCACTCTGTATATTCCTCTTGCCTATCTTGCCTATATTCGCCTTCCAATTCTCTATTCAACCATTTATCACAAATCGGAGTTATTTTCTTGATCATTATTATTATATAAGTAAATGAAATGGCCCTTTCAACTGTCAACCACGACACTTTTCGTGTACATCACATACAAGGAAAGATATTACTGAAAATATACTTCACTTCCGAACTTCCTTCACAAGTAGCCCAATTGAAAAATATATCTCAATATCATGAGTTATTTTCGGATGTTTTTTATATTCAAAGAAGATATTGACAACCTGCAGGGATCGATCAAGAAGCAAATGATCTTTGGATTTTGAAATCATGTCGCAGCCAACTTGGTATGTCAATTAAATGCAATTCAAAAAACAATCGAGGAACGAATACCAATTTGTGATACATGTTGTATGAATACTTTTTTTTCTTGGCCATTTTTCCAAACTCAAGTCAACTGACAATTTCGAATTCTTCAGCTTCAAAACTTAAGTTTTTTCTACAAAACACAAGCCGCCACATAGAATCCACTGATGTTGATAAAATGTTGGAAAACTTGAGTTGCGGAGTTTTAGAGATACCTAGTTATATTTGGCGCCAATTCCTGAGTCCCCTGTATATATCATTTGGAAAGTTTTCAGTAATCAAGAATCAAAATCGAAGCAAATAGACTCTTTGGAGTTTTGGAAATGGCATATTTATCCCAACTTTCAAAATGCCAGAGAATCGACTAATCTGATTAGAATAAGGAAAAATATACTTACAGGTACACATTCACATCTCATGCAGTATAGAACACCAATTGGTACACCTAGGTCTGGTATCCATTGTGATCTAAGTTCTCTGATTTGCTTTCCGAAAACACATTCTGAAAAAGAAAACGAAACGCTAAATGAGTTTTCAGATAAATGAGTAATAATATTCGTAATGAGTAATAATATTCGAGAATTCCGCAATAAAATGAAAAACTATCATTAATACTTCACGATGAATATTCAATTTATCCCTTTGAAAATCTGTAACCAAATATGGAAGCATAAAGAAGTAGCATTTCTTTTTGTTTCTGACTAGGGCTTTAGAGACACAAACCTGTTTGAATACCGTTGAAATACCCTTTCGTCGTCATTTATTGAAATTATAAAATACAGAGCTGTACATCAACTCCTCACCTATGTGCAGTAATTGCCGTTTTTTTTTAATAGAACTAGAAATAGAATTTTCAGATTTTCAACGTTTGGACCGCCAAAATCGATTCAGTTCAGTTAAAAACAAATTCAATGGAAATTTTTCTTCCTTCCATATTGTGGCGCTTCTCTGTAGACATTACACTTGCTATCGCAACTGCTATTTACACGTCAACCGTCGACCTCACTTCTGTATGCAGATCTCTCCATATACATAGCGAATAAAGTCAAAGCTGTCCATGAATAATATCATCGTCTTTTTATTTTGCGTTTTCTTCTTCACGGTGGGCTCATACCCAGCCAAGATGGGTACAAATCTCTCATATCATGATGAAAACTGGTTTTATAATTTTTTCAAATGCCGTAAATGTACGTTTATCTAGCGAGACGGGATAAGGAATATTGTCATCAGTAATACCACGTTGTTCTGAATTTCGGACGGTAAAAAACAGTTAACGGACGTATTGCATACACTATAAATTTCGGCAGCCGTCTGGAATATCAAACCAATAAAGCACATTTTTACAATATCTTCAAGACAAAATTAGATCGGGAACATTCTAATTCTTTTTCATATCAATATTTATTGAATTTAGAAAAATTGCTCATTTTGAAGAGACATATTTTTCAAAGAGAAGTATATTAGAATGTCTGTTGTTGGGGTCAGAACTTAATGGTAAATTTTCCGGCCACCATTGTTTGTTGATCTTTGATAAATATTGAATTATCGCAACCAATAACGTAAAATGTTCAATAATTTGTGTCAATTTGCTGTTAGTCGATATTTCGCTGATATCGTTGTTGCATTGAACTCTAAAAATAGATTTTTCGATCCCCATTCGAAAATTCTTGCCAAATCTTTATTCATAGTATCGATTTCTTCCGTTTTCCACCTCTGGTCTCATCAGATAATATAGGGGCTCTAGAGAAGAAGGCGGTATGAATTGATTATTGTACCGTATTGTATTGTAATGTATTGTAGGAGATCACATATAACAGATCGTTGATGTGGAACAAAAATAAAGTTGGTGCCAAGACGGATCCCTTCTGTACCAAAAAAAAAATAGAATTATCCGCGAGGAAACTGGATAGTAAAGGAAATTATTCCAATGAAGTTATGCATCAGATACCAGAATGGTTATTTCTAGAAACTTCAGAAATTTGGCACGCCAGTAGTGATCATTTATTTCAGAACTGATAGAAGTGATTGGTGTCGTGATAAAAGCGTGGAGATCAACGAAATTATCTCCGGTAGTGTGTTAAAAAATTATCAAACTTCAGATTCGAATGATCCAGTCTGGATGAATTATTATTTGTTGCATAATTTGTCATTTTCTAGTAACATGATATCATACCGCAGAATCTGATAAACAAGATAAAAAGGCGATAATAAATATTTAAATGGGATATAAAATGTATCTGTCTCTTATATCACTTTCATGCCGAGTGCGTCGGAATTCTGAGATTTGTTTTTGACCTCATACAATTAATTATCTTTCTAGAAAGTTGTAGGTATATTTTATATAAATGAATCAGTCGCCTTAAAAATGTATGTATTACGGCCGAATGATCTTTTTGGGCCAAAAAATATCAGCTTCACGGCTTCGATATACAAATATCTATTTCAACGTACTAGTTGTGAATTTATCTGTTCTCTATCTACTACTATACTAGCATTTTTGAAGGTACGCCGTTAATGCTTCTATATATAGGAGTGTCAACTCAAAATGTCAAATCCAAGGGTAGAAAAGTACTGTGAACATTTTTGGAAGTGCACCAGTTTTTGAATTTGCCACCAACAAAAGGCACAAACATTCTTGGTTGCCTTCTCAATAACTAAATTCGTATTTATCTGGTATAAACTTACGTGAATTGATCGAACGTTAGAAATTATGTCTTTTTGAATTCTATAAACTTATATATAGATACTATAACACCTCGGAGATATTCGTAGCGAAAACAAAATGAGCAAATGGGGTATTTTACAATCGTTTTATAAACAAATTGTCGAACTTGGTCGTCACCAAAAGACTGTTTTATAAAATTCGATCAACAGTATGAGTGCTATTTTTGTGTGTGACCTATAGTCGGATATTCTCAAATAAAATCGGATTCCCAAACCGTCGAATCGCGATAACGCCAAACGAATGCAAATTCGTCACATTTCATAGACGAATGAATTCCACATCATCGATACGCATACGTACAGTCTGTTGGCCTCGCATTCTCAATTGTTTCTTTGTCGAACTCTTAACCTCTTTTCAGAATTGAAAGCAATTGCACGTCCATTACTTGTCTCTCATATAAGTGCGTTTATATGGTCTGAGGCTGACGTCTGCTTCAGCAATCGCAAAGACATTCAATAATGCTATATGATTATCAACCAAGAAAGGCGTGGAAGAGGGGGGGGGGGAGATCGAGGGGGTGTGTACCAGCAGTTCGCCGACAATTGCATTCTTTGCAAATGCGACATCCTGATATTTGACTTGTTAAATAAAGCGATCGAAGTAATTGGCGTACATATAATTGTTCTGTAACAATGCTCGCATGTGTCGCATACGTTAGCCGTTTAAATTAAGTATGACCTTTCCTAACATTTTAGTCAGATACGAGTGCTAGACGTGCAGTCTCTAACTGTGTTACATATACAGGCCGTTTCAAATGCGATTATGTGGCTGGCTTGTCATTGTCATTATGTGGCTCGTCATTGACACTTTCTATGGTTTACGAAATTATACAATCTGATAGAGAATCTGTTTTTTTTTTCATACTGAGCTGGATTTATTGCTTTTATCATCACAAAGGTTCAGTCTCCAAAATACATCAATCGATTCATATTTCGTAGTATATCGTATTTTATATTTACCCAACTCTTAAGAACTTTGTGGAATATATATTATTAAATTTCTCTTCTCCATTATAAATAATAAAGGAGGTATTAATAATATAAACCCCATTCCAATAATCAAATCTGAAGTTCTCAGTTCTGATGAAAAAAACATTGCTTCAGAGTGAACAATAGTTTTGATTTCCAAAAATTGTGCAAGAAAATTCGCTGACAATTCAAATGACTGTATCCCACAGAGTATTATTCTGGAAAAAAAAATATTTTTGTTTTGAACTGTGGAAAAGTCACTGTCAAGAAATACCAGAACAAGGAAATCACAACAAAGTGATCCTCCTCTAGGTGCCAGGACATGCTGGAGTGGAGGAGAATGACCAAGCAGACACTCTGGCACGAAAATAAGCATCAACGCCACTGATACTCTTATTTTTAAGAGAAATTCAGCAGAGGGGACGGGATTTCTAACGGCGCACTGTAGGCTCAAGGAACATCTCAGAAGGCTAGGTTTAGAGGAGGACGCCACTTGCAGATTCTGTGGCGAAAGTCCAAAAACACCTCCATCATATCCTGATGTACATCACGAAAGATGAAACATACTGGAATCATACCAGCTGACTGTGGAAGAAATACCACGAATTGGCCCCCTCAAAATCGTGAAATTGAAGGAATTGTATCTTGATGAGCTGCTATAAACGAGCAAACCTTGGAATGAGCAGAAGATGGGGCACAATCACATCGGGTCGCAACTACCAATACCATTACCAATAGCATATCAAATAACCAGAATAACATCACCTTTTGTATCCGGCACCTCCCTCGTGGGTCAAAATTGAATGATTTACTTTGAGAAGGCGTTTCGATGGCTCATTGTTGAGCCTCCATTTTCCCGCATTTCCTGGTGAATTATTTCGAGAGCCGGAATGTCAAAAAATTGCTAAACAGCGCTCCGCTTTCGTAGCGTCATGTTTTATGACCGCAAAAACGAGCCTCTATTAAATTGTTACGAGACCGTTGACTCCGGGGCCTATAGCTCGGTACGTAATACTGACATATTGAGAGAAGTTTTATAATGCGTGGCGCCGAGAGAGCGAAAATCCGAATCGAATTAAGATAAAACGGACTTAATTATCGCGTTAATAGTATGATGATAGCATTATTTATGGCGCACTTTGCGCCACTCTGACTCTTACCACTCTTCGAACATCAATTAGGTATTATTTTTGTGGTAGCACGCATGTAAGGAACTGTTGTCATAACACACCGCCCACGGTATATACCGGAAGAGTCTGACCGGCAGGATTTCAAGTCGATCTCGGACGCTAAGTAGTAAATTACCGCCCGCCTGCCGGAATGTTACCGCATAGTCACTGTGTAGTCACTTTGATATTTGCTATAAATTGAGAGTTTAAAAAATTAATATTTTCAAATTTCTTGTCAGAAATACAAAATTATTTCGGAACATATCTTGACACTTCATATATTTTTCAATAAAACACCTATATTGTTCCATTATGAATAATTGACAAAACGTCAAAACTTGACATTTACCGAATGACTTTTGCATTTTTGACACGAGATTGTGATGATTCAGAAAAACATATAGAAATTTTGTAACTTATATTTTTTGATAACTTCTCAAATAATCCCTGTGTGATGCAAATGTATACAGTTTAACACTGTGTGAAACTTTTGGTATAACCTATTGCCTGGCCAGCGAGCGTTCATAAGTAGATTATCGCTTGGCAAATGCGGGCGCTAATTTCGCCAACCAAATCACTTAGTTAGATATTCATGCATCAAGTGCGTTTTTCTCTGATAACGCTCGTGGTGCATAGAAAACCGATTTATTGTGTTCATTTGAGTAAGTTGACTTGTAAGTGACTGATTTGCTTAAGATGTCAATTTATCGTGTTGTCTGACTCTGACAGAAGATATTTTGACTTCAATCTATCAAAACGAACGTTTTTTAATTTTGTTAAACCAGGTTGAATCTTGATTAACGTTGTTTCAATATGCATGGTAGCATGAATAAGTTAAGACAATAGATGGGAGAAAAAATATTATTGTCCGGTGATATCTTCAGACAACGATAGAAATGCATAGTATATCAGCGCGGGCATTACAAGCGGGCGTTATAGCTAATAATGCCCTAGGACATACGAATGTATTAATAGTATCCGTATCACAAATATCACAATCGAATAATATGCAAGTGAAATACGAAGCAGACTACTGAATATTCAGGGATCTCGAAAGGGATCTAACTCAGTGACTGAAGGACATACTACAGTCCCTGCAAAATGTGCACAATAATACAACTTCCGCTGTCGATGAAAATATGGCGAATGTTGTTTATTCAGAATTTGATACAGTTCAGAGGAGATAAAAAAACTTCATCACTGACTATCGCCGGGTAATCTCAAAATGGTTTATATCCCAGTGACAAGTGTCATTCATGTGAGAGCTTAGTATAAATAGCAGTAGATACCGAGTCACGAGGATTTTGAGAACGTACCGTGTTTTATTTTCAGTTCGTACAAGTACACATCACATCTCAACTGATTTATTTTCACTTCTGAAAACTTTAACATTCTATTTTTCGAAAAATACCCTGAATCTCAATCACGAACTGGAAGTATGAAGTATTTCAATCATCGATAAGTATTTCGATTCGAAAATCTAACAGAATTACAAAATAAACGTAATTTCTTCCGAATATCTGCCAAAAAATTGATCTCTTATTTTGACATACCAACAATTTGGATCCTGTCAATTTAGTTTTTTCAATTTCAATTATATTTTATGAATATACAGGGTGTCCAATAAATGCACTGGGGAAAGTAGACAAAATAGTATACAAAAAATATTGAATTTTTGATCATTAACAAACATCACACTTTCGATTCAGTGCGAGTGGAAAAATACTATTCATTTAGGTAATTGAAATGATTGATGTTCAACTCAAAAGTAAACGACAAGAATTATGTGCCATGTATTATGGATTATGATGGACTTCATGCCATCGAGGAACAGCAATAGTGTACTCGATAGTATATTAGCCTCAGACGTCTGTGATGATGTAACTCCACTAATACCTACATTTCCTTGTTGGATAAGAGTAGTTAGTGAAAAAGAAAACATTTCCTGCTGACACCTATTAGCGTAGTTCTTCATACAGTGCTGCAAAAATGTACAAAGCGCTTCCACCAAAAGTTTCAACGGTTATTCACTCTTCAACTTCTAAAAAAGACTGAAAAGTATTCTTCACGACTCTATATTTTTTATTAGGTAACGTTACGGCATATGTCCGTGGTTAGTGATTTTGGACATGTATGTTAATCTTTACAATTACAGTAGTTTTAGTTTTTTTCTTTCGAAGGTACATAGGTTAAGTTGAAAAACACTGTAAAGGGACATTTCGCCTTTTCATTAACACGAATAAAGTCGTTCATTATTGATATTAATATTATTATTATTATTATAATCATTATACTGGAGTTCGGTGAAAAATAATGTCTGTTGCACTGGCTGACGCATTCTGTGACAAGCGGTGCGAACAGGTCCGTAATTTGATAAAATGCTCAACTGATGATATTCCTGTTGTTTTTAACTGTCATATGAGCAAGTATCGAAAATATCGTGTATCATCCTTGTTGGAAAAACTTGTATGTATCAAGTAATTTTTCAAATTGTACTACTATCTTATTCATGAATCAAAGTTGATCTACCATCTTGCACTCCATAGTTTGTGGATATCATCTTCGCCTATCATTTTTGTCAAAGCTGAGGTTTCCATACATATTTAGACGTGATATGTTGGTATAGTCTACCATCGCAAAGAGGTGTGTCGTCTGTTGTTTGGCATTGAAAACAAGCCAAGCTCAATATAACATGACTAATATATCCTGAGGCCCATCTGGATGACATGCGGCGTTGTCACATTTCCAATGAAATTACTGCAAAAGTCTGATGACTAGTCAGAGTAGTGATATTCATTTTGATGAATAACAGTTCATTTGAAGCTTTGTAGCATTATTTGAGGAGATGAAATTTTGAAATTCACAGATCACAAGTCACACATGGTTTTTCGAACCTAGTGGCATATTTTTTCAACCACTTGTTTGACCAGAACTATCCCCAACTGCATTAGTTATAAATAGTCAATACCATTTCAGTTTGAAGCACCTAAACTTCAAGAAACAAAAAAAAACATTGAAAATATCTTGATCTTGAAGAAAATATGAGTGTATTTTTGTCCATAAACATATAGAATTATCACTATAATCTCAATAACCTGATGATTAATCATTCAGTAAGTAGATTTTATAAATTTTGGTAGATACATTTTTTTCTCTTCAAATATTCGCAAAAAAATATTTCCTTAGAATCGATTTTTTTTAATAGGGCCATTAGCTTACACCTCGAATTTCTGTTACCTGATTGCAAATGATTCACATTTCTAGTTCTATATAAATTTTATGACCAGCTTTGGCAACATCGTAGATGGGTAATCTATAACATAATATACTCGTTTCGTTACACTCTCACTTTCCGGTCATATTGATGCCAACTTTTTAATTGTCCATCAAAAGAATTGAACGTGCATGTTTGAAGAACGCTGCCAAAGCCAAAATATTCTTGACATAATCGAACCAGGATATTGAAAAATTAATTTGCCAAAAGTTATTAATAATTGATAGTGGGGGATTGAAAGTGTCAATCTAGAACTTGAATTTAAATTATCAAAAGCGAGATGATGAGTTGAGAACCTTTGTACTTTTCTTTTAGTGTCCCCTCGTATATTCAGTCTCTTTCGCAATATATTGTACTTATCCGTAGAAGGCCTTTCGCATATATAGGCAAGACATTGTTTCACTTGTCCAAATACAGAAGTAGTTTGCCTACTATAAAAACTCAGAACAATTTGAAGAATTCTGTACGATATTTCTTCTCAAAATCAAAGCGCGAATACGATGCTCGAACTCATACGGGTGGCCTTGTTTCGAATCGACAAAATGTCGTGGAGAAAAGTTTGGTACGCGTTTTGAATAGCTAATAGGGAAACGTTATTGCACAGACAATCACCAAACAAGGGATAATGGTATGGCATCAATATGTGAAAATATCCAACTGCCTTCTGAATATTGGGTCTTCCGTATATTTTGAACGAGATTTTGAACCCCCTTTAACATTTTAATTTTAGCTTTTTTTTTCGACATAACTCTATTGTTTCCAGTGGATTTCATGTATTAAGAGGTATGGGCATCTAAGTAGTGAGAATTTCTGAATGGAACACCCTATATATTTTGCTCCTAACAGATGAGTAAGTTTAAAGTGAGAGGACATTTTTGTGATTTCATGTAAGTTTATATTGCTGGTATTATCTCTCATAGTTTTCGAGATATTTGACGTCAAAATTCACATCAAAATATACACATATTTGAATTCACAAGACTCTTGCTTTAAAAATGTTCTTCTGTTTATATAAATGAACTCTTCAGGAAAAATCGATAAGCAGAATGAAGAAAAAAAAAATGGATTGGAAATGATATAGTTAACGGGGGTTCAATATATACATATAATTGATCATAATTGATGGAAATCAAGTCCGGTACGAAAATATTTATTCATGTAACAAATGAGGGACGTGTTACTTTTTTGAATACATACGTATAACTCACTAAAAAACAAGTTTTAGGTAATTCCGAGTTGCACCTCGGAATTATGAGACAAATAGAGGAAAATGATGATGGTCTTTTCAAATTATAAAAGGGTACTTTTTTTCGACTGACGTAAAAAATATTCTTCTAGTAATATATAAAGATCGAAGTGAGAGAGTCAGAAACAATTTGCGTTAAAAAATATTTTGAAATGAACAGGATATAGTACACAGATATCTCAAGTTGGCAGTCTTGTGAATGTTTTTATCGGTTCGAATAGACACAAAATATGATAGACAGTTGACATCAATATGACAGAAACAGATTTTATGTGCCTAAGGAGAGAGAAGATCATTCAGACTAGTCATGTTAGAATATGGATGTCACAATGACTTCATAAGAGTTGCAGATTAGATATTATACAGGGTAACCCCTGAAAGCTTGAGAAACTGTAAATTCATTTTTCAAATGAAACACCCTGTTTTTTTCATTATTTGTCTGAAATCTGTTATCTTTCACGATTGGAAAAATTTATTTATACAGTATGATAATTCTCACAGTTTCCTTTCAATTGCAAATGTTACTAATTTGCCAACTACAGTTATTCATGCATCTTTGACATTAATTATGACTTGCATCATCAAACTGATCGTCAGTATGATGATGAAGTTAATACCTACTTTAAGAATCTGAAATTCTTCTGAGTATCTACATTCTGTTTCATATCGGATTAATGATATGCTAGATAATATGATACAGAAAATATATTCTATGAGAAGATTTCCATTCCCAGATTCTTATCGTTGGATGATTCAATATACGGTGTGGCAGTAGCCAGATAAGTAGTTGTTTTCTGTCGATTATACCTATTGAGAATTCAAATTTTTCACATTGTATTCAAGATTTGACAGATATTTCAAATTCTTTCATCGCAGGTATTTAGTTCGATGATGCTGATAGTCATAAATGTCAAAATAATTCATAACTAACAGAAGCCACCAAACAGAAATTGTTGTTCTGGAGAAATGGAATTTTCAATTGAAAGGAAACGGTCAAGAAAACATACTGCAAAATAAATTATTTGATTCGTTCCATCGAAAATACAGGGATGCTCCTCTTCGATGGTTTTTCGTTACTTAGTTACTATGACTGAGAGCATTGAGACGATGCTAAAAGAATAAAATTGTTATGCCAATTTGACTTCTATTTTGTAATGCGAATATGTAAGTCATGCAAAGACGAAGATTTTGAATGGTCAAACATGTTTCACCATTCACAATTTTTTTCACTCACTATTAAATATTGTAAAGATGACTTTTTGTCCTACTCTGATTTCTGAAAATGTCAATAGTTAAAAGTTCAATAGGATAAAATAAAACAATATGTGAATGAATCACATTCGTTGATATGCCTGCATGTATATGACATTTTCTAGGAGCTTAGGCATATCCATTTTTCTGAGGATGGATCATTACCTAATTATCAGGACCCCAATGCCCAATAATCATCACATTGTACATAACAAATAGATACATAACAATAATATAGTATAGTTATAACAAATAGACCACGAAACATTACCATCAAAATCGATTAATTGCTGAACCGCGCTATTTTTCTAATACATCTCTTGGTTTTAAATTTCAAGAGAATGTGTGAAGTGGATTCTCTTCGCGGTCTGTCAAAGATTTATCTCTTCTAGCTGAAATTCCAGCCCCGGCTGTCTCAATCCGCCACAAGCAGTGTTTTGTTTTGTCGACAAACGTCACGACAAGTTAGGGCCGATGAGAGAAGCTAACACGATTATCTACTCGCTGCTGGAATGTGAGGTATGCGAATTTGTTGAATTTCGCAGTCCAACTGCTGAGACACAATTCGCCATCTCATGCACACACAAATTGCATCATCCGATCGGTTTTATTCGAGGGGGAAACAATTTCGCAAGATTTTAACACCATATTTGGATATCTGGTACTTGAATGAAGTAATGGAGTACTCAAAACACTTGATACTAGTAAGGGTCCCCGGCGATCAAATAATGAATTTTTAGTACTCATGTACTAAACAGATACTAAAACCTATACCAGAGATACTTGGAGAAGAAAGTTTGGTACTCAAAATACTGAAACTGGTACTAAAAAACATTGAACTAGTTGATGATGAAAATACTGATATTTAAATTCGATGTTGTAGTACTAAAATATTTGAAATCATGTTGATTTGTACTCGATGTAATTAAAATATTACTCAAATATTTAAAATTCCATGTTGTATACCTATCTAAAGAGTTGTTTCCCTCTTGGTTTTATTGACTGTACGTTGTATTTTGAGTGTAAGTATTTTACTTTTTGAATAATATATTGAAAAACTGTCGATCTGACGAGTAAGCACTACTGAGTCGATAGCACTGTGCTGCGATATATCCCATAGCATCTGATAATAAATATACAGGTCGAGTCAGAATAAGACCGACAAAGTTCGATTTCGAGTTCCTCACCTCATTATGACGTGAAAATATTCTATCAAAGTATGTCCTCCCTGAGATACAGGTTGTCGAAACTATACGTAAAAAATATGATTTATTTTAATTCCTCCGGAACCCCTGTAGGACAAAAAATTAAAGTTGACATACTATCACAGGTTGATCAGTTCAGTTCAGTTTTGAATTCAGTTTACCAGTGACGCAGTTACGGTGGTATGTCGGCATACTTTCCCCCATATTTTTTCTTGGACACATGAAATGTCAAATTGCTGTGTGACATCAGTTAGGCTTATTGGCACTCAACCCAGAAGTAATAACATTCCACATGCCTAAATGTAGTGGTACCTGAGATATTTGCAAAAACCTGGAATTGCCCAGACATTTTAAATAATGCCCAATTATTTACACTGTCCATAAAATATATGTGTTTTGTCACGAACGAGGATAGTGCATAGCAACGTAATGAATTGTTCTCAATAAGCCTATGATTTAATTTGGAAAATGCCCTTTTCGTAACTGTTGGTTATGCTATCTCATTTTCAAAGCATTAAAAAAAAAATGAGCCAAGAAATTGTCTCCTCCAATATTAACCTAATATCGAAAGGAACACCTGCTATGTTTGTCCAAATATTTGGTCTAATTCTGCTGAAATCAAGATAAACATCAGGAAATCAAGTCAGTAGGTAGAAGCCTCGGTGGAAGCCCTTGGAGAGAAACATCTCGCGATGAATCAAAAACAGAAAAAAACCATCAAGGTGGTTTAGTTAATAAATTCGCGAATACGGGAAAGTACACAATCAATAATCGATTCGATCAATTAAAATAATATCTGAAAATTAGTCACAACTGTCGATATGCTGGATTCCCATAGATTTTTATATTTTCGTGCATTGCCGTAGCGTATGGGGAAACGGTTGGCACGGCCCACCTGGAATTTCTAGTGCCCCTGCCTAAAACAACCGATTGAGAATAGTAATGTGAATCATATATACACATATATTCAACGCATTTATTTTTTGAGAATACATAGTGTGAATTAAATGATGTCATTAATTTCAGGTAGTGATTCCTTGTCATATTTCATGAAAAAAAAACTGGTTTCCAAAGTTTATTCGAAAACTCGGTTCTTCATGAATTATTCAATTTTTTTTTCGCCGATTATATGATTGAACTTCGTGTGTATTTTATTTGGAATACGATGCTTCTTGTAATCAAATTTCGAAATGTATGGCTTAACAATGACGTAAAGACTTCTGAGTTACAAATAAGAAAACTATTTTACAGTAAAACACTTTGACACCTAGTTACTCGAAACGAAGCAAGTTAGGACACACGTTTGCATGAACTTTTTTCATAAAATATGACAAGGATTCACCCCCTGAAATTAATGCCATTATCAAGTTACCTGTATACAAATTTCCATCAATATGGAAATAAAAAAAATCATACTCAACTATCGAAGGCCTTAAGTTAAAATATTTCTGTAGGTCATCGTTAATAAATGTGAGTAATTTTTCGAAATGAATGAATGATAATAATGTTGTCATTTGTGATAGTATTCCTGATGTGACTCAGATCTTGGTTACGAAATAAATCATCAACTATACGGGCTTAAATCGAGAATGAATGAATTGGAATTTCCTGAAGCTTCCATTTTCAACTTGCTCGAATGATAATATGTTTTTCATGCGATATTTTATAGAAATTGTCATTAAGTGAGTTCCAGGCAAGGCACATCCTAGCTACACGCCAATGTTTTTCAGTTACATCACTGTTCTTTTACGACTTAGCAGAAGCGACATCGTTTCGCGAACATGAATGGATTTCATACTACACATCAGGCACATCGTGGCCGACCTTGCGGTACACCATTTCGCATTACATAAAAAAGGGCAAGTTGATATTAACCGCACAATAGTCTGTTTGTCTTGAAGAGCGCGGGTAATGATGAATTACGCGTTTGCAGTTGTCGAGAGCTAAAGTGGCTGAGTGGCATCGTTGTGTGTTTTATACAGGGTGAGTCAAAAATATGTACCGAGCTTTCTGAGGGTGATAGAACATTGAAAAATAAGTGTAGTTTGATGATTAAACTCATGGCCCAAAATGCATATTAAGAGAGATATATCCTTCCAAAGTTGATGAAATTAAAATAATTTCTCCGCATGAATGTATGTTGTCAAAATACATTTTTTCGTCACACTTCCACATTTCTGATATTGTTATAAAGGGTGTTTTCAGAGGGTGAGTCATGATTTTTTGTAGAAAAATTTTTACCCCTGTATTATTTTCGGTGAAAAAACAGGAGCATTCGATGGAGCGAAGAAAATTACATGAAAAAGGTACTCTTATTCAAATACAAAAAATTGAGCCGTTCGTGAGATATTTGAGTTTTTGTAGTTACATGATATCAGCAGATTGATTTTATTCATCGCGAGATCCATCGGTAACAATATTTTAGCAGGCCATGATGAATAATTTTGTTCCCAATTTTGACTTTCATGTCATCAACATTCGAGTCAACATTGTTGTAGTCGATTTGTTCGTGTGGTTTTTCTGTGTCATTTATCACTGCGATTATCAACTGAGATTTAAAGAAATATGGCAGGTTATTCGTTCTCTGAACAAACTGATATGCTTCTAATGCTTGGCGAGTGCTTCGGAAATGCAAATGCTGCTGAAATATCGTTATACCGATGAATCTCGCGATGAATAAAATCAATCTGCTGATATCATGTAACTACAAAAACTCAAATATCTCACGAACGGCTCAATTCTTTGTATTTGAATAAGAGTACCTTTTTCATGTAATTTTCTTCGCTCCATCGAATGCTCCTGTTTTTTCACCGAAAATAATACAGGGAAAAAAGTTTTCTACAAAAAATCATGACTCACCCTCTGAAAACACCCTTTATAACAATATCAGAAATGTGGAAGTGTGACGAAAAAATGTATTTTGACAACATACATTTATGCACAAAAATTTCAATCGGGTGGCTTTCATCGTTCAGAAGTTATGCGGAGAAATTATTTTAATTTTATCAACTTTGGAAGGATATATTAATATGCATTTTGGGCCCTGAGTTTAATCATCAAACTACACTTATTTTTCAATGTTCTATCACCCCCAGTAAGCTCGGTACACATTTTTGACTCACCCTGTATATCCTCTCGTACTCAGAACATCATGGAATTCAGATTCAAATTTGTTCGTATAAAAACTATTTCATTTCAATTCAGAATTTAATTTTATTTGAATTGGAGAATGCCTGAATTCAGCGAAATGTCTATCTATCTAGGCTTCCGAAGTTCTCAGATGCTTCCTCGGAGAGTATGCATATAATAATAAATTTTATCAGATTGTCATGCAAATATTTTCAAAGATATAAATCAAATATCTTCTGATTTATTGTGCCTCCGAGAATAGTTGAAGACTACCGAAAAAAAAACTTAAAAAAAAAAATTATCTTGATAAGGGAAATTGAATTTGAAACTAACATATGAATGTGAAGTGTAGAATATCTACAGGATGACAAACTTCAAGGGGTATCAGGGGACATGAAACCAAGCATTTTTGTTTGCAAATGTCTGCAAATGAGCCGTTTGGGATGTAGAGCAAATAAACTGTTTGGTACTCATTATACTGCGCAATAATCAAATCATTGGTTTACGTAGTGATTCTGATACATTAATTCAATGCAATGATTGCACCATCGGGTTACTGACTGGCGAGTCCTTCGAGACGATTAAACTGAACTTTTGAAATAAACCCAATGTTCTGATGTCCCCTATCACCACTTAAAGTTTGTTGGTATCTGTTCGTACACCCTATATATTTCTAAAATTATATAAACTAATGTAATCGAGAAAATTCGAAAGAATCAGTGATTCTTTTTGGAAAACTCTAAGCATCTTCTCGATGGAACAAGTAATTTGCCCCATAAAGGAGGTTCCAAGATATCTTTTCCCTTTAGGATGGATCCTCGAATCAGGCTTTCCATAAAGCATCTCAAGAAATCCGTTATGAAATTCAATTTTCGAATGATTTTATTCCACTTGAAAAACTATACATACATCATAATCCCCATAATTCATTATATTTCATACTGCATCAGGTACAACACTTTAACGTCTTTGAGTTATCTACATATTGACTGATGGTTGCCATAAAGCAAGAAAGCAAAGCAAGAAAACCGTCCAGTCTGTTTCGTTGATGTATTTTATTTCCTAGTTTGATTGGGTAATCAATGTATCGAGAAGATAATTTTTATGGCATTCCTAAAGATCCCGAAACAGAATAAATGAATGTCGAATAATAAGAAAAGTTGTTCTCGAACAAGAACAAAATTGTTGTCTGGTTACCGATAAATATCACTTGTCCGAAATTGGATTAAAGAAGAGCAAAATAATGGGGATTTATGTTCATTAAAAAGTCGTTTTTCTGCCAGCGCGGTATATATATACATAGATTTATGACATCACTGCTCTTCGGTGTGTTATTGAAATTAATTCAACTTTACAATAAATCTTCTTGTGTGCACCGTCTACGTACAGAATTTCAATTCAAAAATGCAAAACTATATTATTATATCGTATATTATTTTTGAAATCCTGACAGATTCACTTAAGAAAACGGAATCAAGAAACTCAGTTTTCTGCCATATTTGAAAAAATAATCATGATAGGTCAAATTTCTTTCCAGACTTCAGATAACCGACATCCCTGAGAAGATTCCCATGCTTGTGATCGAAAAACGTGGACCCTGTATATATTTTCGCCTACTGCCAACCTACTGCAGTCCAGACAGGGAAAGGGGAAGGTAGCGAGCAGAATCTCTCAGAATTCATATATATGCGTGAACTTTGGTTGAAGTTGTAAAAATTTCAACACCGCATATCAAAACCATTTTGATGTTATATCAACATTGCAGTATCCGCATGGAATAATATTTCAATTGATATATAGATATATATAATTATTTTGAGAAATTAACACCTTTTATTTGAACCAATTTTTGATAATCACGAAGTCCATTAAAAGAGCAGGATGACAAACCCGAGGACAACTTCGAATTAAACTGCTTGTAAGTCGTATTTCGATCTACAAAGTGACATTTCGTCGAACTTTGTCACTTCACTGGTGCCCAACTCAGGACTGAGAAATATGTGGACACGAAGACAAAGTTGATAGCGTTGAGTGTAAAACAACACCAGATGGTGTTGTATCAAAATTGAGTCTGCGTAGGTGTTGAAACGGAGTTTTCCGATCAACATCTTATGCCTGGTTACAGACTTAGTACCTTCAATTGAAGAGTATGTATTCACTACGATGTGCATGGTGTGATTTCATTACTGTTTCTGTGTAATCAAAACGATTATTGTAAATCCTGTATAATTTGTTATCGGCTTCTGTACCGTCTCGACCGAACAGAATCCAGTTCAGTGACATTATATTCTTAGGTGTACAATAAAAATGTTGTTCCTGAAACGCCACGTTGTTTTATCGCGCATTTCTCAAATTCTATTTACATTATGAAACATCGGTATCAACGAAGGAACATTACCGGCGCCATTATTATTTAGAGAGAGATAAAAGGTCGTCGGTGCTCATCAAGAAACACTTGTTGATGATTAGGTAACGATTTTTTAGAAAATTACATTTATCTCGTCAATAACAATAGGTGAGCGAGCAGATCTGATAGACAGATAGATTAAGGTTATCTATTGCCCAGGAGAATTTATATACTCTGTTTATCGGGTAATTTGTTAATGATTGTTGCGCAGTTGAAATTTTTCAAGACGGTAGCATTTTTTTTTATTGGAAATGTAAACAAGGCATAATCACTGTATATATTGGAATAGTGAATGGTGATGCCGTTTATAGGCTAGGCTAGGTTAAATGATTTAATTTAGTGGGGGGTTTATGCACTAACAAGTAGAAAGAACAAGTCACAAGCCTTTGAATACCGCAATTTTTTCAACGTAAATCACAGGAAACTATGAACGAGATCGACTCTACATTAAAATAATCTAACCTATGGAAAGTAAGGTTAGATTCATAAGGCATTGAAATGTGGCTGTACCGAAGAATCCAACGAATAACCAATACAGAAGTGCTAAGAAGGTTGGGAAAGGAAATAGAAGTCCGGAATGCAGTTAAGACTGGAAAGCTACAATATCTTGTAACATGTAATCCTACAAGGAGAGGCGAGAAGAAGCTCTGAGTTATTATTATGCCATTGTGAAAAAATGTCACAAATGTCAAGATACTTTTGACCACATTGTATCTTTAGGTTATTGAGGAGATTCACAACGTCATTTGGAACGTCATATTGTTTACCAGCCTTGGTGGAAATTCTTCTCTTCCAACTTATTTTATTGATGATATTGTCCTCGATGAAGAAAATCAATATTATTATTTTCAAAGTGTTGTCTTTGAAATGGAATGGTCACAAAATGGAAATGCAGCATATTGTTTTTTGCTCCGCTCTGCAGTTCAATCAACAAAATGGGTCTCCTATTCAAATGAACTTGATGTGAAATCGAAGGTCAGGAACCACGTACTATCGGAAAAGGAGCGAACGAATACAGTAGCGGATTCGATGAGTGAATACTTCAATGTGGTAGAAATGCGGGGTGACAAATTCGACATGGACAAGATCAGAGCTAGAAATTTATTTTGATCCCGGAAGGAGCATAAGGTGAGAGAGTTTACAATATTTCGAGATAATTTTTTTTACGTTGTAGGATACCGGATGTCATAGCTTTTGACTATTTATCTTCGAATAGGATAGAAGAGATCGTTTTCGCTGTTTCTATTAGTTATATTCTGACTACTGAATCAATTGGAAGCTCATAATGCTAAAAACCAACATGCACGGTGCAAAATCAGTTTTCGACGGAGTCATAAACTTACGGCCGAGTACGGCCCTGCATCGTGTAAACAAGCAGGTGCAAATTGCATATCCTAATCCGGCATGGACATCTTGTACAATTCATTAATTAGGTGTGCAACCTTCAATTCAGTATCGTCCTTGGCTTTATCATCATTCCATTTCCCGCATTAATAAAAACCTATAACGAGACCGAATTATCGAAGCTTCATTGACAACGCCGAATATATATATATATATATATATGAATATATGTATATACATATATCGTGATAAAAATATGTATAAGTACGTGCCTAATCAGGATCACACCATCTTTTGAGCCAATCGACAGTACTGTTCTCGTATAACTGATAGGTAAGAGCATTTTGTACACGAGTCGGTCAGCGAATGCATTGAAGCGCATTGAAGAGATTTCGTCCGACTTCGTATTCCGAAGCACATCTCGAAAAGGTTCAACTAGTGATCTCAACTTTTGGGTCCCTAAACTGGTGATGTTTATTTTCGAGATACGTTTCATGTCATTAATATTCTTTCTATGACTATCTGTCTAAAGGTGCACGCTCGCCTGATGATTTGTATTGTCTTGGTTTTTACATTAGTCTCTAGATTGTGTAAATGATTTATAATAATATATCGAGTGAAATATATTCTGCTCTTGTCTCAAAATTATATTGATACATTTGGCGCATGTCTCGAAATTATTGAAATCTACGTTATCTACGTTATCTCGATATTAATGATATTTTTAGCGAGTATGTCGATATCGGTTCACTATTCGAATAGTAGTGACTTCTGCTGGTCATATTATCTCGAAAAATTGCGATATTTTCAGCATATACCACGAAACCGTTCTGGAAACTTCGTTCAGAACCTCTGTCATCGCGCTGCATAGTTGATATCTCGAAATTATTGAAACCTACTTCCTCTCAAAACCAATGATATTTTTGACAGATTCCATTCATACCTCGAAATAAGTAATACTTGCAGCATTTACAGAGTTTAAAGCAACAAAAATATACTGCTTCACAAAAACATGAACATGAAGTTCCTGGTGCTTATACGACCTCCAAACTTCCAAAAACCAATCCGAGTGCCTATCGTGATGCCAAAAGATATTAAAAAAGACATCATCTCGAACAGTGATAACTCTCAATCAGTGAGGATATCATTATCGTCTTGCCGTCGAATAGCTTGTCATCATAATTTCATATTTATTTCTCTTCCATTCAATACCGTACGTCCGAGATGAAAAAAAATTATCGAAATTTATTATGACTGGCCGGCATATTTTTAGAAAATCGTGAGCTATTAAAACACCGAACAAGTATCAAAACACGGCGTATATTTTACGCATCATCAAGTTAGCCTGCATTTGTTTTATAATGGGTGTTGTGTCGACCCGAGTAGATGACCTCAATCGAGTGCAGCCTCAAATAGAACGGACGTCGCGACGGCGAAAAATCGTCGACGTTACCAAGTCCCCTATGAAATCGGTAGATCTACGGAAAAATTTTTATAAACGCACTCACAACTAGCGTACTACTGTATTCGATATCGAGAAGCAACGTCGTCTTAGAACTATATTTGTGCTGTATGGGACAGGCAAGAGCTGGTGCAAACAGGCACAGAAGGCCGCGCCAATCAAAGAGAATTTGGCAGTCTGGCAATGAAAATCTTAATTTCATTGAATCCAGAAGGTGGCGATCACATTATTTCTATATTTACATTGTTCCACCTGAGAGTGACATTCGGGCGCGAATTTTGCGGGATCGTTTCACTCGGTCTGCCTACTTGATTGCCATTCTTGGCACCCACAGAGAAAAAATGGACTGGCATTAATGGACGTCGTAAGTATCAAAGGTACCGTCTAATTACCATACAAGAGCGACGCGAAAAATGTCGTGAGCAGGGCCGGAGCCAGTCCGGTTGGTGATCTACAGAATCGATCGGAACTTTCACTAGTTTTCAGGACATACTAGTAAAGATATCTTGAAGTTCTCCTACGGCTACTTGTGGAGCGTGGAAAGTAACAATGAGATAATGGTCACACACAAAAATCAAAAATTAAATTGTGAAATTCAATTGTTGACGGAATATTCCTCAAACTTATCAATTCATTGATGATTGATTAAGACAGAAAATGTCTGAAAACAACGGATCTGTAATCTACTATTATAAACTGATATATATTTTGATATTTAACTTTTTACATGTTGAACGAAAAACAGGTACTTCTACATCTACATTTTGTTATGTACTAATAACATCAGGAGTTCCTAAAAGTTGAATATTAATTTTGTATTGACTCTCACAATCATGTGAATGACAGTTTTGTCTCATAGATTCACATCAATGTCTCGATTGGCCCCAAATTGAGAGATACCAAAACCAATATTTTACTATTCGTAACAAAATAAATTTGGAAAATATGAAGGTGATGCATGAAATAATGTGATGAATTTTCGTTACATGAATCACTCCAGTGTTATTTTTTGCATTATTTCGATGAAAGATTCACCAACCGCTCTCGTAGTTTACGTAAATAACGTTTAAGCATCTCTGCATTTTTGCTACCAATGAAATTTTGTGATATCAACAGAAATCAGTAATCTTCATCAGTTGATTGTGGAATATCAGCCCCTGCCATATTTAGATTCAGAACACTTTCTGAAGTAGTTCCGTAACTAGGAAGAATTAAACAAGAACATGAGAACAAGATTTTCGAGACGGGTGCCTGAAAATAAATGTTCCAACTGACACACAGGGTGTGAATAACATCGGAGCCGCCTCTGATCGAATGCTAATAGCAGAAGGAGTTCCGCAAAGTAGGCGTTGTCAGAGCACCGAGACGACATCGGAATAGAAAAATAGGCATAAACTATGGCGAAAAAATCGGGAAAGCTCGGATCAAAACACCTGTGAGATCGCGACAGTGCGATATCATGATGTGCGGGGGCTCAAACGGGCGTTGAAAAAATAATTGATAGTCGACGATCGTTTTGATGGAAAACCTATGATGCAATAATAAACCACTAGAAATACACTAGCCGTACGAATTTTGTTGTTGTTTCTGTAATAAACCTTCACGCAACTATCAAAACATTGTGATGTTCTAAATTCCGAGGTAAATTCATTGCCGTTATGATTCAGGATTTCGAAATACCGCGCTAGAATCCTCCTAATCCTAGAAAGTCCTAATTTTTGCTTTTTTGTGTTAGAAAATGAATTGGTGGAAAATTCACAAGAAAGCCGCCATTATGTATATATATATATATATGATATACAGGAAATACAATGTTTCCACCACTAGCCATGGCAACCTAACATTGCATAACCTAACCATTACTACCAATACGTACTCCTGTTCAAGAAGGGAATGAGATTTTCTGTCTAGTTTTTCACTGATCTGTTTTGATTTTGATGACATGACAGCTAATCTCAATCTTATTCTTCCGTAAAGAAATGAGAAATCTGTAAATGTTATACAGTTCTATTCGAAAGTATATAGTAGGAGTTGATTCTTTTGACCGATCGCTGATGAACTGATGAAGCTGCTTGTACTACTAATCATATGCATTTATCCCAAAAACTTCTATGATCCCATGAAAAAACCTTGTATTCACGATAAATTATTAGCACAAGTGGCACAAGATGAAATGAAAGAATTCATGTTGGGAATTCTTCGCAATACACTCTACTTCAGCGTTTCTCAAAGTGTGTCCCGCAAAGCTTCCGGTAGGACTCCTCCGGCAGTCATAATAAAATGAATACCTACATTTATTAAAGTGGAACAATACACATATAACTGGTTTCGTTTTTAGTACAGGATTTACTTTTTCAATAGGGGTCATCACCAAAAAAGATTGAGAACTGCTGCTCTATATGGTTTCAGACTATAACTATGATGACTGCCACAGTCCTACCACAATGCCTGTGAAATCTTATCGCTCTCTGATAACTTTTCAATTCATGATTTTTTGGGATTTTCTCCCTGCGTTTGTCACTGTCAAGTGTCAAAGAATGCCATTATACGGAGAAGAAATCATTTTCATTGGTGCTGAGAACGGGAGCAAGTACATTCTCGAAACGTCTACTACATACTAGAGCCAAATTAATGCACAGCGCTTCTTCATTCATCAACGTTTTCATCAAAATATTGAAATCTATCTATTTCCATGTAACCATTCATACATCCAAATTAAATTCAATCTTTCACTATCCTTTATTTGATAGATAACCAACTGCGATTCGATGTGTGCAGGGGCATTGATATGAAATTGAATCTGTCATTGATAAGTTCCTCTACTTTTTATCAATTGTGGCTAGAATTTTTTTGAAACTTGCCACTCATTTAGACAAGAATGAAACTATCATTGAAAAAAGAATTAAACTCCTGTAAGAGCAATAATGTAAGACAGTGAAAGCCTTGTTAGTCCGTAAGCGACTAGTATCACATGACGAAGTATAGTTTCAATTCATTAAAATGTGTGCATACAGCTGAAATAATCCCTAATGAATGTTTTGATTAAATAGAAGTTGATGACAGAGAAACAGTTGTGAGTAGAAATTTTGATATTTATTAAATATATCGGTCATTTCTTTTTTAGGTATCTTCTAGAATATTTCTTCCAAGTATCTGAAGGTTCAATCCCAAATGCAGTGACTTTTTGAGGCAGATCATAAATTTGTCTTGACTACAAATATATTAAAATATAATTAAATCACGATCATTTCCTCTATGCAGCTCATTTCAAACTCGTGCTGAAATATGAAACATTCTGAATCACGTTTCCGTGGTTCGGTTCGGAAATAGATATCAGTGAATATGGGACACCGGGTATATGCGACTGAAATTCGCCGATCGAAAATGGTTTCTCATGGGAAAGTTTCGGCCCACTTTTTTAACGGTACTGTAACATCGCCCGATTTGGCCTCCTCTGGCAAACTTCAAATATGCCGCCAAAAATCGCTCTCGCTGAAATCATGGTCAGACGCGATATACGCACATGAAATCTAAGTAGGCGCCCGTCAGATGATAATAACCCCAGAAAACAACCTCATCTTGTTCTGATGATATACTCACTATAATATATACGAGGTGTTTCATTTATGTGGTGGAAATGAAGGAGAGTTTGCTTGCTATACAGTGTGTACCATGATTACGTGACCTTCCTCAGGAGCATAACTGGGAGGTCAAAATAACACTTGTTGGTGATATAACTTTTCTTTGTGTCACTCCTGAGGAAGACATATCTCAGAATTAACTTTTTTGTCTTTAAGTTTTGAGCCACTTTGTATATCGGAATGATTGGTATAATGTTTCATCGAAGGAGAGCCATCAATTGACACCGAATCCAAGTCTATGTTCCCAGCAGAAAGACAGTTGTCATTATTTTCAGCTACAAACCACATTTTCGAATACTTTTGAGGTTTTCATTTCGATAAAATGAACGGTTTTTGAGATGAATCGATTTTCTCTCGAACTGTTTTAAACCAATGTTATTGAAAAAATACCGAGAAAATACCATGTATACTCGTTTTCTCAAGCTTATTAGTAATTAAATAATAAGATAAACAAAGTGGTTCAAAACGTTCAGCGAAAAATTAAAACGTCAAATCTAAGATATGACTTTGAGGCCTCAGGAATGACATTTCCCTCAGGAATGACATTAAGAATTGAAGTTGTACGGGGAACTAGTGATATTTTGACCTCCTATGTATGCTCACGAGAGACTATCTCGCAATCATGGGACACCCTGTATAAACAAAGAATATAGTTGTGGAGGAAAAATTTTCCAAATGACTTCTTGATTTTTTTTCAAAACCTGGGACTCGCTCGTGATGGTAATAATGATAATAATAATGATAATAATATACAATTTAATTTATTTATAATTTTCATACTGAAACAATGCAAGCTGAGAAATGAAGAATTAATACTAATACACAAACACACAACTTCCTAATGATATAAGAAACTAAAAATGTCGAATCTCTCCATTCCGCATGGTTTGCATGATATGACAACACCAATTTTTGTGAAATGTGTCGTGGAATTAGAAAAACTGAGTGTCATCTCTGGGGTTTGAGGAGTGTAAGTAATAACACAAACGAAAATTATTCCCCCCCGGAATATAATTTTGTCACGTATTCATTTGTTTTTTTTTTTTCAAAATGCTGACAGTCGTTTTCGTCTGGCCAACTTGTATATATTAACCCATACCTGTGCGTCACAAGCCGTAAAGTCATGAGGAGAGATGGGTTCCTTTGAATGAGCGAATTTACGTTGGCATTAAATTCCCGCCTAATGGACAATTCCGCTCAAAATATAGCGGTAATATTTTCCAGAATTATTAAAGAAACGTCTCGAGAGCAATCAAAAGTTGACGAAACAAGCTTTCGAGAACGAGACACATTTCGTTGTCGTCGAGATGAGGTTTGTTGAGGTGCTACTGGTATTTTACGACCTCAAAAAAACACTGGAATTTGTAGTTTAGCGTGAAATCACTGAAAAATACCATTCTTCAAGAACCCGTGAAAGTAGACAGGAGATATTTGGAGAACGGCGACCGCAACAAAACAACGAGTACGACAAGTAACACAAAAGTGTATTGAAATCTATTTTTTCGATTTTGCACACATTTTCATCGGAAGTCAATCTAAACATCGAAATGGTTGCCTTCGAATCGCCTACCAATCTTGATGAAATAAGAATAGTGATGCGCTTTTGTTTCAACCAATCCGCTTTATCCCAGCTGATGTAGGAGTTTAGTTTAGTTTAGTTAAGTTTAATACGGGCTAGCCCTCGGGCTAGCCCCATTACAAATAATATTACAAGATATACATTATGTGAGTACAGACACAACATATATGATATTGATAATATTGAAGACATTGAAAAGATCAATGAAAAGTAAAAGTACAAGTACAGTCAGTGCGAAAGTTGACAAGATGGTCACTAACACAATTGATTTTTAAACTTATGAAGAGGCGTTGAGAAGATGTCAATATCGAGGTGATTAGCCGCTCTAAGGGATCTTGGGATATAGCTGAAATAAGCAATGTTGGTACGAGTTGGGAGTTTTCCTGAAGATGTTGCCATCATTTACAACTATATCATGTTACCAATGGTTATCGTTATCATTCGTTGATATGGAATTGAGATAAATTGAAGAACTAAAGTTTTCTAAAATTTCCATCGGGAATCCTACTAACGGTTCTCATTCCAAATGACATTCTTCATAATATCGTGCGTTGCGACGTTTCCAAGCTGATGTTTCTCCATGTTCCTATGAACCAGGAGACTAAATACAAAAATATTGAATATGTTAGATGCCATCGGTCGAAAGGTCTAGTTTTAAATGGTCTCATTTGGTTCAAGAATCTGCATTTCTTTTTTTCCTCTTCAAACCGAGGCAACATGTTATTGAAATAGAGTTTGGGGTAAACTTCTTCACCAGTATGGGTAACCAGGTATGACATATGAATCAAAGAGCATCTCATTGAATATTGAATATCTTCGATGAGTTTGGATTAAATTTCTTCGCCAGTATGGATATAGACAGGTATGACATAGGAATCAAAAAGCATCTCAATATATACCGAATATCTTTGATGACATCAGTCCAAGTACGACCAGGTGAGACATAGGAATCAAAAAGTACCTCATTGAATATTGAATATCTTTGATGACATCAGTCCAAGTACGACCAGGTGAGACATAGGAATCAAAAAGTACCTCATTGAATATTGAATATTTTCGATGACATCAGACCAAAGGTCTAGGTGAAAATGGTCTCGTTTGGTTCAAGAACCTGCATTTCTCCCATTCCTCTTCAAACTGAATCAACATGTATAATAAAGTAAAATTTGGAATGAACCTCTTCGCCAGTATCGGTATGACATAGGCATTGAAAAGCGTTGAAAAGTATCGCTCGTGCAGCACGCCACTGGATATTCTATTGTGACAAGGAGGCGACGAAACCGGCTAATTCCACGTAGAAATTACATAATTCGAAAAACAATTATTACTGTCGTCATAGTGATTCGGTTTTTGCACTTTTGCCAACTGACTTGTGCACCGTACCTACCAGACCTATCGTCTACATCTATAGTGCTGTAGTTATAGGTAAACGATATAGACTTTAGCTATCGATCCCTTTGCTGATGGGCTAGCTAGGACGAAATAGACACGATCATTTGAAAGTACTGTTTCTTTCGGTTTTCTTCAAGGTTTCCTTATTGCCAGTCATAAGAAAACTCCAAGAAAAATCGAATACGATACTGAATTGAGTGATCCTTTTTATTCTCATTCATAAAACAAAGGTGAAAACCGAGGTGAAAAACATTCACATGAAACGGAACAAAATGAACAAATTGTAAAAATATTATCTATCACTTTTGAAATTCGACAATAAATTGAATAATAAAAACACAATTAACAGGTCATGGTTCACAACACTATTACTAATGACCAATTAAAAAAATTATCAGATAATCCCAAAGTGAACGTAAACAAACATTTTCAATCATTTTCGTCCATTTCATCCAATTATTTGTATTTTTCTTTTCAGATTTTCTTCGAAACTAGAAAATATCGAAAGAATGGACAAAAGGCCTTGCGTAATCGTAGTAGGCAGTTGAGTTTTACAAAAAGCTGAAGCCAAACAGCAGTTTTCTCACCTAAGTGCATTTCATGAATGATTCTAAATATAACAAGTTTTGGAGCGTGGGTAGAGCTGAGTGAATGATATTTGGAAAGCCGTTTTTTTTTCGCGATAGACGGGAAACATATCGATTTCAGTTTCTAAAGAGGTTCTTAGATAATATTTTGAACATATCACGTTTTATCACGAAACATTGCATGGAATATAACGAAGAAGAGAAAAATAAAAAAAAATCGGAAGTGAATGAGGTTTTTTGCACTATATTTTGGTTCAAATGTTATCGTTTGATTTTTTGCAGATGGCGCTGTGGGCACTTGCTTGAATGTTAATCGTGAAGGGGGGGTATTAACATCGATGATAGTTATAATAATAATGTCGTTCGTTCGGAAGTGACGTTCAGACATAGTTTCGATTTTTGATTTTTTTGCTTTTCTGTTTCGAGAGATGAAAAGTTAACATCTAATTTAACGTTCAAAACTATAGTTCATACTACAATAATATCCGCTAGGAGAGAAAAAGTGATAGGTCATTTTAAAGGAGACAGATAAAAATAATGTGACCAAATCATCAACAGGACTTGTGAAGTCAACCGTTTAAATCACTGAAAATTAGTCATATCACATTTAAAAATACAGAATATCGCACACACACCGTCGGTCTGCTCTAGATTTAGATGATATTTCCTGTCTCTCGAAATTTTATTTCGATTCGATTGGATTCGAACCACTCTATCCATTTATTCGAATACATAATTTAATACACAATATTATATAATTTCGCTTTCATTGGGTAGAATTCACTACGTCGCAATCTTTACTGCAATTATTTCTTTCAAACAAGAATTTTATATTTATTCTCCTGTTTATATTATTTGTATTGTTGATGAGTTATTGATTTTTCTGAGAATTGTATACATACATTATACGAGCCAGTGGTGGAATATTAGGAGGGATGAAAAGCATTGGAATTATTCTTGAACATTTGGAAGTCACCAGCATCAGAGAAGTCAATTTCTCCTCTTTCGAATTTAATCCAAGAGCTTCAGCTGACGTTTGGGAGCTGACTTCCAGCCATGAGAATGGTACTCCAGGATAGGTCAATTTTGTGATTTGTAGATCATGAGAGATGCTGGAGTGTGAAGTACCTCTTTGCAAGAAACAGGAAGTCAAGTTTTTGTGAATTAGTCCTCGCAATGGACCTCTTCACCGAGCTCCTCACATTGTCGTCTCATGAGAAAGCATTATTGAACAGTGGTACCCGGTGGTACCAGACATCATCAAAATGGATATTGTGTGATCCGCCTTGCTGGTGAACATACAAGCTTGAGTTTTTGTTGCATATTGAGCTCTACTAGATTACAGAACCCCATTTCAAAAATCTTGCCAGATCTCCATTTTTAGTATCGACTTGTCACCGTCTTGCACCTCTGGCCTCATTAGATGACATCAGAGAGGCTCTTACAGTACTATGAAGTGGATACGTAGAGCTGTGGACAGGAGGTCACATCGAACAGATCGTTGGTGGTGGAAAGTGGGTATCAGAACAGGTCCTTGTGGAACACCAGCATTGATAGTGATTGTATCAAATAAGACTCGATAGTAAACGACATAGTTGGGGCGGCATACCATATGATGGAAGCTTCAATCGAAAGCTTCGGCCGCTTTTGGAGATAATGCACCAGCCAGAGACTCCCCATGTTTCTCGATCGGTGCCTGCCACATATGTACGAAGTATAGGCGAGCAGTTCTCTGCTGATCTTTGGTCACGAAAGCCGACGTTCATCACGTTTTTTGAGCCCTCTTGATATTGGATGAGCTCGATGTTGATTACTTTTTCCATCACTGTAGAGATTACCCACAACTTTTGTCAAGTAACTATTGCAATATCGATTTTGTAAGGCAGAGGAAATCAATCATTTATTATATTGTGTAAGAGATCGAACAAAACCAGTTCCCTATAATTTAATAAATATCGCGAGGAACGACCTCTCGTCATCTGGTTTCATCAATATGTTTGTTTTGGTTGTGATATCAGCAAAATTTCGAAAAGAAAGAAAATATGACATATTATCCATTGATTGATTCACACATATTTCCACCCACTATGAACCATTGGTGCCAGAAAGAATACAGGGTGTTCCATTTGACATGTGTTGTACCGTGTATATTTTGATATGTTTAATGAATTTTTCAATATCGGATCTATACAGGGTGTTGAAGAAAGTGCTACAAAATTAAATGGGGGTTTGGCCCAAATTATGCACACAAGTGCAATAAACATATGTCAGCAAATTAACGGTTTTGGAGATACGGATCATGGAAGATACGGTTTCGGAAAGAGTAGGTATGACGAATGTCATTGATTTTTTGTACACATCGAAACATTGTTCAATACGCAAAATGGTCCGTATCTCCAAAACCGTTAACTTTATGGAGACTTTTCTGCTAATTTTGGGACATCCTATCATTTCATTTTCTTTTTAAGCCCCCTGTATAGTATTGATCCATTTGCCTTATTGTTGACTAAGCGTGGTTCACCTTGTACTCACGCATCATGTTCCGTCACAATTAAAATTATAATTACATATTATTCGTTGTCAATTGGGCATGTTAATTATGGATGTCAAAGGTGGCGACCCGTTAAAAAGATTGCGGTTTCGAAAACGCCCGTGAAGATATTTTGTTTGTTTTTAGATGAGAGACTGGGAATTCGATGTTTAGACATGGTCCGCAATAATATTTATCGAAGTTATCGCGGCAACTCATTAGTTAAATCATTAGTCATTATTCTAATACCGATTCGCTGATGATTTACCGTTTTTGCATTTTCACACCACCCTATAGGTGCGTACTTACTCGACTATTTTCAGCAACCGATGAAATCGAATGCTGTTTAATTTAGGAGCACAATTTAAATTTCATTGAACCCTGCAAATCGCGCCTCGAGAAGCAGAACAGAAATATTTTTGTAATTCAATACCTTCGCCATCATTTCTATACTCTCATTACTGAAAGTCCTCTCAGTTCTTCAATTGTTTATGTCATTAGCCGTTTCGAGGGTTCATCGGATAACAACACCAAATTAGCGTTGATCATTATTCGAGTTTCTGGATGTCGTATAAAAAGTATAGTATGTCACTACTTGTTTATAATACTCGCCCCGCTTTGCTGCGCTCAGACTATAATATATTTCAATATATTTGTAGTGAAGACAGACTAATGATCTGCCCCAAAATGTCATTGCGTTTGAAATTCAACTGTTATTCGTACTTTTATTATTTAGCTAATATTTGACACCTCGTTTGACACTCTCTAGTGACAAGTTGACAACCAGGAATTGTGGGTTACCTCGGGTTTCTTCATCGTATTCACAACTATTGTCTTCATTCAGAAGAATGCATTTTTCCTATAGAGTAAATATTATTCCAATCAGCAATATGTTGTCTGTTTCATTTCCAGAATATTCCAAACATTAGCGACAAAACATTTCCAAGAGAAAATTTTCCCATTTTCGTGTTGGAGATTAGAGCAGATTCATTCACGAAATGTCGACAAAGTTAAGCAGAGATTGATATTTATTCATATGATTTTTGTCTATTTTCAATACATCGAAAAACAAATTGGCACTGACTTTCATCGAGGAATTTCTCTTTAAGGTATCTAAAAATTAGATTTCGAACTCAGTGATATTTACAAAGACGAGTATACAAAGATATTCTCTCCCTCGTTCTCTCCTTTACTGTCAAAAGCCCTCCGTGGCTTCTTAGGGTTGCTTCGGTAACTGAGAAGATGAGTAGATGAGTAACAATACCAATACAACGATATAAAAATAATTCATTATATTTCAAATTTGTATACTTTGGAAACGCGCAGCTGAAATTTCACAAAGTCTGAGGAAATTAACATAACCTCTTCGATTAACCAACAAAGAACTTGTAAGATACGTAAGATATTGTATGGGTCGATTTTTATTTCGAGGGGGAAATATTTTGTGCATGTTTTCAACTTTTTCACCTCAAACCCCTCGGAGGGGTGAGCTCCAACCCTTCAATCTCAAATGGGATAAAGGGTCAAGTGATACATCACTTTGAAGGTAATTGAAATCTCTTACCAACGCTTCCTTGTTTTTGGAATTCAATGCAGTAGCTCTCGAGAAAACACATTTATGAAAATAATCGGCTGGTGATGGAAATTTTTTTCCCTCTCATCACTATTTCTCATTTTGTAGTTAGAACGATGTTCACTTCTAAGAAGTACCTTATGTGTTTATTTAAATCCTGTCCTATACAACATTACATAAAGACCCATTTATTTTAATGTCAGTTCCACGTTATAAAATGCATGTGTTTTAATTGGGCCGCCCTGTATAACTACTTGTTAGATACTATTATGCTCGGTCTTATGTTTCATATTAGCTTGACTAGATTTGATTTTATAATTAACTAATAGTGGGAAATGAAGTTTTTCACGTTGATACTTATAAATTCCAACATATATTTCGAATTTGTTTTCAGTTCGAATTCGATGTAAACAGAAAAACAAGGGCGATGACGAATTCATTAATGCATAATATACGATTACTTCTTGCGTTCGCAAAATAACAACGTATATATAATGAGCTCAACATCCATTATGTCTCAAGCTCGGTCTCAAGTATTTATTAAAATGTAAGGTGTACTTTCTTTCTATGATTTTTATTTTATCGAAATCCTATGTTGTGGTCCTTGAAAAGTTGGCAGTATGTAAATGACAATTACGCGTTATGTATGTAAGTATTTAATTAATTGATTTGCTAATTGCAACAGCAGTAACAGCAGCAAAAGTTGTGAAATGAAAGAACCGATTCATGTTAAATTCATAGGTGCACGAGAATTTTTATTCGACATTACTTTAGTCTCCAGGGGATGTCAGTGATACTATTGAGAACATTTGAAATTCTGAGTGGAATCAATCGTAGAGAATATGTCACTGAGGATACTTTCCCACAATGATTTATGATATTTCACATTCTCTTAGTTTCACAGGGTGATTGCGTATGCGTATATCATGTATAATGCTTTTAGAAAATTCGAGGCATGCAGGTAGTGTCTCACCCGACTTTAAACAAACATTGACAACCAACTTGACAATAGAAGAGTTGACAAAAACATTGTTTGTTCTATTTGTTGACACGATTAGTAATATACGAGGCAATATACTTCACATTCAGTGACATGCTTCCAGATTTTTATTTCGTTTTCATGTAGTTCCTTGTATAATAATACATATTTTCATACTACATTTTTGATTGGCGCCAACATTATTCCGTGGAACTTTGACTGTGCAACAAATTTATATATACTTTTTTTCGAGCTTTTTGTTTATATATTGATGTCGTCTAAGTTTACGGAAACATAACAGAGATACATTTTTCAGCATTTGTTCTCTTTGGGAGTCATTGAAGAAGTGAAAATTCATGAGGGTGATACTGCAACAAAATTTTCATTCGATATTCCCGTGAATTGATATGCTAAATTTCCTGTACAAATGTTGTGGAAACGATTATGTGCATACGGTGTCATTCAAAGATTTATTTTTAAATTGAGAATTGTGTGTTCAAAAAAGAAGACTTACTTTCTTCTACTTTCACTAAGTACTTGCTACTTGTCAAAAATTAATTTTGATGCGAATAAAATCATTAAATTGTTCCTATGATTGTTCTATAGTAAGATACGTGGAGTGATTTGTTGACTTTTTGAAATACGGAATCATCGAAGTATATTTGAAATACATCTTCATATATTCAGATTTGATACATTTTCATTTTATAATTCAGATATATAGATATATTTTCATCCCAAATCTCGTCCTCAATTACTTGACGATACATCAACCTTAATAAAAATTTGAGGCCATATTTCAATTGCTCCATAGAAAAACATATTATTATCTATATTTAGTGAGTGAGAGATTCATTAGCATGATAAAATGTTGAATTTCTTTCAATATCTCTAAAAAATTGATAAATATTAAGAAAAATTGTGAAAGTTTTTGGCCGCAGGTATTTGTATTTCTGAAAGTGAAACAAATGAGCCTCTTTTCAGCGATTGTTCATAGAAAATGTAACTTCTGACAGGTCGTGAAAGTCACGTGACCACTGCCAAGTAAGCAATTTTTCTTTTTGTGTCAAAGGATAATTCAACGCCCAAATTGAACTTGAAAATAAGATGTTTATGAAACGTCCTCTCAGACAATGCTTACTTTATGAAGGACACAAATATTTTGCAATTCAGCAATGATGATTCTGATGAAGCTGATGAAACCACCCGAAAGATGACTAAAAAGTGCTAAGATTATATCATCATAGTGTTTCGAGGTACGTATCTAAAAAAACTAAAATACAGATCAGAATGACTTGAAAATGAGTGCATTCAGGTTATAGATTCTCCAACGCTTTTTGACTCAATATCCATGCCGAACTGTTTTACCAACTGTTTTACTATCTCACACTGCACAAATTATCACAGTTTAACTATCTCACACTGTTCATGCAATTTGATGCATGAAAATTTACTTTATCAAATAATAGTGTTCGGCTGTGAGAATTTGGTTATACAGAGTGATTTATTATATTTGGACACATGGTTTCAGACTAGCTTTCAGAAATCGGAATGATATAGTCATTTCCAACGAGTATGAAGTTTGTGGGAAATGAGCATTCACTATAATTTTTCTTCGGCTACAATATTCATTCAATTCACTGAATTATTCAAGTAATACATTTTCTTAACTTGACGACGGAGCATTTTCCCTTTTGCCATGTGCACGATTTGCAGGCTTTTCCATATTTTCCTTTCGATAATTTTGGGATCCACTTTACCCACGCCTGAATTGCTGAAGCCTAAATCACTTTAGCTTATGATAAACTTGTTAATTTGACACAATCTAATTGAACAGTGCTGTCATCGGTAGCATTCGCTGCTCGAAATTCAACATTCCATGGGAGATGTGATTTATTGTAGGTATATAATGACCACCTTGTTCTATCAGGCGAGGGAATGAAATTTGAAAAACAAAAATAGAAAAAAAAGATTTTCTGTTATGGGCGTGAAAACGAACATCCTGTCGACATACCTGCTGCTTTATTCCTCGTCCTGGTCTGCTCCTCATCGATCAAGGGGTTTCTATTCCTGCCCCAAACGCTGCTGATCGCGAGAACCACCACCAAAAAATAACCCCACATCATGGGCCGGCCGGAAAATTCCCTTCACTGTCACTGACACTGACAACAACAACCCCCCTGAAAAATCAGCAACGAGAATCGCAAACGACCTATCCTATCGTCTGTCGAACATAATACTGAAGTTTTTTCGGTAAACTTTGGTATCGGCTGGTACGGCGAGTGCAGTCAATTTATGTAACACAGATCGAGACGTACCTTTGCGTCGGATCGACTCGTCGCGTGAATGGCATGGAGCATACTGAACCGATGAGGTACACGTCAGAGGAAGAAAACGTGTGAGAGATGCCCCCACCACCGAGAGAGCAGCGTGAAGTCCTGAAGGATCGCCTCGACGGCAGGACAACGCCGGAGGAGGAGGCGCCGCCGGACGGCCAATGACAGGCTGGCGTGAGGGTTCCGACAACGACCACCATGTATCTCGGAATGAATACTTTTCGGAACAATCGGAACAGCGGAAATCGATTCATTTCGACCTCTATAAAGCAGAACTATCGATAGAAAACCAAGTTCATCAATTGTCGAATTATTTGTCGTATAGAGAAAAAACTTGTAGAGCCCTTAGTTTATTTTCATTAATATTAAGTTATTATAAGCCGATACGATTGTCGAAGTCTAGAAGAAGTGAAAAAATTCATATAACTCTTTTTGATGGAGATATTAGTTATTTTCAAGGGATTTCCCGGAAGTCCAGCAAGTAGTGTCTCACCCGACTTCAAACAAACATTGACAACGACTTGACAATAGAAGAGTTGACAAAAACATTGCTTGTTCTATTTGTTGGCACGATTAGTGATATACGAGGCAATATACTCCACACTCAAGTGACATGCTTTCAGATTTTTATTTAGTTTTCAAGTAGTTCCTTGCATAATAATACATTATTACATTTTTCATTATTGTATTTATGTTTCGCGGCAATATTATTTCGTCGAAAATACCTATGAACTTTTACTCGACCAAAATGACATTCTTTACGGAAGTATTGAAATAGTAATTCAAGTCTGGAAAAAAAAGTAACAAGTCTGTGAGTCCGAAAAATCATTTTCTGGACGTTATTATTTATATTTAACATTAGTGTTCATCAGGACAAGATTATATATGAACATTTCAATTTTTATCTCTCAATCTTCTCAAATCTCATCGAATTTGGCCCACCCCATACATAGTTACACATTTCGACTAGAAATTGAATGACAAAAATTGCTCGTTGAAAATCAAAAGTCGAAAATTTGCCACGAATGTAGAAATTGCAAGGGAATACTAGAGATTTTGAATTGAAATTAGAAATTTTCAATCAAATCTCAAATTTCTAGACGAGAAAGAAGTGCGGCGAAGAGAACAGATTCAAGAGATGTCGGAATATCGAAATAAAAGTCCAAATTTTGAAATTGATTTCAATTTAAAAAGTGAGATGTCAGTTTAAATTAGAAATTTGATGATGCTAATGGAAAATTCGAGGTGAAAGTATCTAAGTTTTGGAATAAAAGACTAATATTGAGTTTGAAGTCGATATTCTTTAGTCAAAAGTATAGATTTTGATGGAATAGCTATTTCGGTATAGCAGTAGAATTTTTTTATTGAAATTTCAATTTTTGAGTTGAATGTCGAAATGGACAAATAAACGAAAATCATTGTTTTCTCCACGCTTCCGTTCCATTCAGTATTGACTTTTTATTTTTCAAAGAGGAATCGGACACTTCTAATCCTATTCACACCCTAGCGTCATAATCGTTCTTTGCTGAACATGATATATCTCTCCGAGACGCAGAATACGATTTGAAAAAGCCCTAATAAATTCCGAGATTTACATTTTCAGTCACGTCTCAACGACATTTGTAACTACACAATGCTCGATTATATGGGGATTATAAGTTTCACTGTTTCTCCCACGAAGTTGTTTCAGTGTGTCCTTTTTTCTTTCATATATTGTGGGTGCACTGTATGCAAGATATGGAGGATTTAGTTGAATGAGTATAAAACATTGCGTAATTCAAGGTTTCACTAAATGACACGGTAAAAAAAATTTTCGCTTAATTTTCGAGTAATACTTTCAAACTGATTTGGTAGATTATCAATTTTAGTTTTCTGCTAACGTTAACAGTTTCAAATTTTTCGAAGAATCCTGCTTTGTTCGTTGTTGCGTTTTGCTTGCCGTTAACCAAAAAAAAATATAATAATATACTATTCTTACGTCATCATTCGTCCTTTGGCTGTTTTTGTATACAAAATGGTTAGGGAAAAAATGGTTCATTCTGGTGAAAATAACTACTATAATCAGTTTTATCGCATATCAGTAAGTGTGTAGGTCGTTTTAGATAACAGATAAGTGTGAAGTGAGTCAAGTAATTGAAAAACATAATGTAAATATTACATTGAACGTAATATATAGCTCATCTTCTGGAGAGAAAATAGACATGTTTTTTCTTTATTTTTTCCACTGAACCAGCAAATATATATCAATATTTTCTCACACTGAATGTTTGATAAAGAATTGCTCAATGAGGATGCAAAACAATCGAGGTTATGCTATCTATACAAGGAGATCATACTAACTGGGGTATAAATTACATCATCGTGCGTTGTATATATAGATTATGGTGTATTTTGGGTGTTGGCCTCACAAAAACGATTTTCGATTCTAACGTTTTTTTTTACGACAAAAAAGTCCTTGCGAATAAGCTCACAGTATATAGTTAGTATTATGTCTTATGTTAAATGGAATATATCATTCAGAGTCAGTGAATGTTATATATTATATGCACGGAATTACATTGTCTATGTTTATTTATTATACGTGCATGTCTGAATTACAGAATATCAGGACTGCCATTAATTTCATTATACAAAGTGTTCCAATATTGAATCGCAACCTTTCAGGATCCCTCGGTCAAGAGAAGAAACCCTGCATATTCAGTAAGTAATTGATGACACACTTCACCAGAACATTATTGAATGTGAGCGACTGGTTATATCAACAGAATTTCCTCTCTGAATGTTATTGTAAAGATAGGCAAGACATCACATGAAATATCATTCGAAGTTATGGCGGATGAACATTTCCTCATTCCCTATGATAACCAACACAATTAATGTTCGTAACAATAAGTTCCAAACTCAACACCCCTTTTAGAAAAATGTATTGATTCTGCTTATTTATTCTTATTCATTCATTCAAAAGATAAACCCTATTACATTATAAATAATATACATCTTTATATAAATACTAAAGTAATAACATTAACCTAACTGAAGTAAAAATTTTTTATTATAAATTAGTTCGAACAAGAGACAACAAATATACTAAAAATCAGAAATACAATACAAGATTTTCTCACTCTCATAAATTATTCAAAGATTTCAGGAACATATTGTGAGACAATCCAAATATGCTGTAATTCAATAATTTCAAAGTTCTTTCTAATGGTGTATGCTTGTCATAATTTGTACAATGACATGGTAAATGAAATAAATACCTATAAATACCTAAGTTGATTATCTCAAGTAGTTCTGGACAAGTTATGAGTCTATTGAGTAACTCAAAAACATACCAGAAATCAGCGTGAGTTATTCTTGTTTTCAGTGATATCAGATTGAGTTCATTCAAAATATCTGAATAATCATGGTCATGTATCTGAACAGCCAATCTGAATGCACAAAATCTCAAAAAAATGTTTTGCACTCTTTCTGAAGTTGTACAATGAACCAAGGAGACCAAATAATCGATGCATATTCTGAGTAAGACTAGAAATACCATTTTTAACGCTGACCAATTGCTGATGATCCTGACAAATTGCGTGGAATCATACCCAGTACTTCAGATGACTTCACACCTACTTTATTTATGTGATCCACAAATGTGAGCTCCTCATCAAAAATAACTCCGAAATCTTTCCTAGATGATGTAGATGCTACCTCTTGTTTTTTTTTTCAATATTTTATTCCTCCCAACTTTCGAAAAAGAAATGAAACAAACAACTTCAGCTTTAGAGATAGAAAGGACTTCAATAGATGGAATGAAAATTCGAAATTCTTATCTTACGAAAGAAGAAAAGTCACGAAATGTGAAAACCGTTTACTTCATGGAAACTAAAAAATGATGCAACTTTGTATTCACCAGTTTTTCTTCATCACGAAGAATAGTTTCAGAGATATATAAGAATTGAGATTTCGTCAGTGTCCACACTCAGCCGGTAAAATATGGTAACGCCAAGAAGGCTTCACACAAAACTTTTCTATTTCTTTTCTGATACGCATAAAACGAAAAGAGAGTTTTTGTATTGAATATTCTGCTACAATTAATTGTTTACCCTGTATAGGTTACTACTCTTTCATTGCGGTCGAATGAAAGGCCCTCGACAAAAAGAAAACAATGGTGTGTCCTATCTTGTTACACAATAATACGAACATGGTATACACAAATATTAAATGGGGCCAATACAAGCTAAACGATATCATCATACACTATTCGAACGCAAGTTATAGAGGATCAACAACATAACCGGAGGAATGGGTTAAGAAAACTCAATAAGGAAAAAATAATATATTGTTTAACGAGCACGGAATGATAGTCATTTCTCACGATTATGAAGTTTGCAGCATTGAGCCGTAGGCGAATGGTCTACTAGGAAATGAGCATTCCGTGCGAGTTATGCACTGCACTTTTTCTACGGCTATAATATTCATTAATTTTCTGAGATAATTCACTAAATCATGAAACTAATACATTCTCTGAATTTGAGGCTGTGGCCAATCAGAAATTCAGAAATTTCAGAAAATTTGAAGGATTTTATTGATTTCGGTTCAGAATTCTCAAGTAACAAAAATGCGACGAAACAAAGAATCATCAACATAGGTATATGTGATAATAATCAGATTTCATTTACGTAATGGCGAGTGAGAATTTTCAACAATTTTTGTTCCGCTCTTTTGAGTGGCACTAAAATCCAATATGGCCGCGATAAAAAAAATTGAAGTTGGGTACTGTATCTCCAAAGTATGAAATCTAATATTTTCATGATATTCTTGTGTATCATTGGGATTGTTCACCGAAATTCAACTCATTATCTGTTCATTCAAATGGAGTTATAGTTAAGAGACGAAAAACTTTTCAATTTCAACGTGTTCAGCGTCAAAATCAGATCAATTTCTCTAATTCGACAAACCCTTTATCTCTACTATTTTACGAGATCCCAATGATGTGAGAGGTGAAAGATCGATCTGTAGAGGTGATGATCCTCTCTGGTATCACGAGATAGATTATTATCTGAATTATCTGAAATTGAGATGAGTTGAATATAACAGAATAAGCTCATCTGGACATTCGTATACTTGATTCCAGGTAAATAAGTTCTTGTGAGCGCATGTTATCCTATTTGCCAGAATGGCATTCTGGGTTTTTCCAAATCTAGCGGCATCATTGGTCTGTAGGTAGCCCAGCGGTACAAAGTCAAGAATTATTGAGATAATACCGAGAAGATCATAATATTCGAAATCAAGTGAAAGCTCACATCTACTCTGTTCATTGATGTATATTTTTGAAGGATGAAGAGCTTTTGTACATGCCAAGAAAAAGTTAAACATTTTATGGGATAATGTACTATAAATATAAAGGAATTTTCAAAATTGATTGTACAAACAAAATACAAATATTGCCGAAAGTTGTTGCCTGTGCGATAATGATATTACATGCACTTAGAAGCGTTGCAAGTCGAACAACATACAAAGTAGGTCGAATGCATAAAATTTGTGAAAGAGTGATAAAGTTCTATCATTTCCGAAATTTCAGAAGAACGATATAGAGAAAAGTTGCCACCAATCAAGAAGTATTTTGAATAATAATGATTAATATTAACATTTTGTGAAGATTTGAAATGAAAATTTCGCACTTTGAATTAGGAGTTTTTTTCAATTGATTCAGTTAATTCAAAACAATTTATCTCAATAATATTTTGTTATATTGTTTGAAATAATGGTACACTTCCTTCTTGCACCATTTTTATATTATTTGACTTATCCTGTTTAATGTTTGACTTGCAATATTCTACATGCACCTAATTTGATTATAGCACATATGCGCAAATTAGTTGTGAGGAAAACCTCTGAGATGATTTGTTCAACTCATATGAACTTGGCAATGACAATGACAAAAAAATCAATTTTTTGAGTCTTCTAGATGTGTTGATTTTTTAGTTTTGAAATTCAGCTCAACACTAACACTAGTAACTAGTTTTTTTCTAGGACTTGTACTGATAAATGATATAAATGAACTGACCGGACCTGCAATCAATTTGTTTTATCAATAATTCTTCTTTTGTTGTAGATATTATTAAAATTGAATTTTCAATTATTATTTTTCATTGTTATTCGATTGTTTGTTCTATAGTTCTCCAATGTTTGATTGAACATTATTGAGGATATCATATATTTTTTCTTTATTTTTGTGTAATATGATATGAAGCTCCTAGAAAAAATATTGTTCCTAACACGTGCGCGAAGTGCCTTCCCTGCACGCACTTGTTAGGAAAATAACTATTTCTTGTATGAGCATAATGTCAACTGATCATCATGTGTAAAGAATTCGAAAAGATTTGAAGGAAAAAAATTCTCTCGAACCAATCTTTTCAAATAATCTATTGTAGCTGATATAAAAATTCCACTTCTGATTTTTTGTTCACTTTATTGTTATATTGGGAATGTCTACCCATATAAATGCCTTCATGAAGACAAAAAATGCCACCTGTTCGAAGCAACCCTTGAATCAAGCCGAAGAACAATTATTTACCTGGTTGGTATCCATGACAGGATTACAAAATTATCTCATAGCAGTAAGATCCTGAAAGGTTTGCATAAATCAATAAGTCAAATTGTCATATCGAAATTGTTGGTTTTTCCAGAGCCCAACTGAGTAATGTTGATGTATCTTTATTTTACTAAGTATAGAGTACCTACTTATGATACTAGCAAATGCACTTCATAGTTAAATTACTTTTGGGTAAGTTAATGAAGGCTTATTATTTGTGGATATACATGAAGAGAGTTTGTGATTTTTAAAGTGAATTAAATTAATCACATTAAATCACATCAGTATTTTCGCACAGAAATAACTGTGGCTGATCGAGTTTGTAGAAACATACGGGTTTATTTTTTTTCACATTTCATCACAACAGGTATCAATAGGGGTTTTGCACCTTACCTACGTCTATCGAAAAATAATGAACATAGAGTTTTATATACACTTTGTAAATCATTTCATATCTAGAGAGCGTTACAGTTTAAGATTCCCAGAATTAAAATATATATTTTGACTTTCGATTTTCAAAATAAGACAAGCGTCATTTTTTATATGTAAGTAACATTTTGAACAGAGCGACCACAATACTACGGAAGCGTAGAAGGGCCAATATTATCTTATTATTATTTTTCGCTTAAATACGGAATTTGATGATATTATTTCCAGTTGCAACTCGGAATTTACGCGAGAAATAAAAATAAAATATTGGCCCTTCTGAGCTTCCGTAAAACCCACAAATGTATTGAAATGATTAAATAATAAACAGTAGTTTTTGTTTTTATCTTCAGAAATCTTGAGATACCATCATGAAAGAATCTAGAGAAATATATGTGTATATGGATTCAGTTCAGAATCGTACAAGTCAATTTATTGTAGGTCGATATTATGATATATTGACGGAATATAAATTCGCCATTTACGCTCATTCACGTTAATGATAATTGCATGTTCATCTTGTCGCATTCTCAACAGCTCGATATGGAAACATTCCAAGAATTTTTCATCGATACATTCGTTACACACCGGCTCTGTGTGAATTATCGGTGTTTGTTGACATCGCGGGCTCAAAATATTTACGATATATCTCATGTTGACGCATTGAAAAAATTATTCACTATTATATTTTGCCAAGAGAATTCGGTCAGGTGAGAATGCTATTGAAAGATATCATCAAGAGTATTGCCACAGTTCAAGACATATTTACTTGTATCAAGAAACACAATGACAATTTATGAAACTCGTTAATTATTCATCAATATATTCACCCCATCACATAAATACACAAATTATTTGAAAATATCAGTCGCAATCAGTTTGAACATATTCTGTCTATTGGTGGCTTTATAAAAAAAAATTATCACCTAAGATTTACCACTTAACATCTAAGACTTTACATTTAAGACAGATGGAACATGGAAATACAATTGTTCATGTTGTAAAACCATTCAAGACTTTCCATTCAACATTTATCATTTAAGAAGATACCGAACCTCCAACTTAAGAAATTATTGTTAAATGTCCATAAATGAAAATAAAATGTGCGCATGTTCGCCTATGATGTTTTTCGGGAGTGTCGACAAGTGACACCTCTGCTTCCCGCTTTTGTTCAAAACTGTATTGAGGTTATATTCTACTGTACGAGAATATTGTCAGTGTTTTCAAGATTTTTGCGGATTTTTGTCATGGGTATTATTACTCTAACCAGTTTTTTGATGCTTTCGACGTTTGGAATTTATTATTCAAATAATAAAAAGAAACGTCAATATTTACAAAGCTGACATGATTTTTGAATGTTGAATATTCTTATAACCTAAGCCATTATAATGTTTTAAATCTTGAAGTTATAAATGATAAATGTTAAATGTTGAAAGTTTTTATAAAGCCACCATAGATCTCCTGATCTTCGAATTGTCTTACATTAAGTGATTCATTTTCTAGAGACTAAGACAAGACGATAGAATAATCCAACATAGTTCATCGCATCCCTTGCACACAATGAAATGGAATATATTTAACAAATGAAAAGAAGAATCATAGACCGCATCATTTCTCACAAAACTGACATAAGACTTGCTGAATTGAACTCATCATCATATCAGACAAGATCTATTCAAGATCCGAATATAAAGTTATATCTGCATAGTAGAGTACGGAATACATAATATCTTACAATTGTAAATATAGATTCATGTTGTCAAACAAGAACATTAACATCAATACACTGTGATCAAATCCACACGAATACCGTGGACCACTTGCACGAATGAGTGAGAATTTTAACGCTACACGGTTAGCTAATGCGAGCCATAGGCGCCGCCATATTGGCCTTGGCTGCTATGCCGACCGCCTTTCGCTTTACCCATAATCCGCAGCCGTGTGTAACGCCATGCGATAGATGGACGAAAAAAATTGAGACAAGTGAGTCAGTCAAGTTGTGACGTTTCAATGAGATACCTTTGATGAGACAATTGAATTTGAACGAAAAAAAAAAAAAATACCAGGCGAGGGTGAAACCTGGATAGAAAAATAACTAGACATGTATTGTTTTATTTTCTTCTAGTCGATACCAACTAAATGAATCATAATGACAACATTTCAATAACAAATTCCTAATCAACCAAAGAACATATACACGATTCGCGATTTAATAATATAATGAGAATCATTCTGCTGGCTATTCTGGAAGTGTTCTAAACTTCGAACTACAATTGTCTCGTAGACCAAGCTTCAAATCAAAATTTAACAAGAGAGCCTGAATTCGGGGAAAAGTGAAACCACCCCCATATATCTACGCCACTGTACAATTAGGTCAAAAACGTTTCAATGTCTTTAGAGTTATGACGAAAGAAAAATTTTCGAAACTGGACTTCGAAAGGTTGCTTCTCAATCATTAAAACATGAATAATTGATGGAAAATCAGGAAAAATCAGAAAAACAGCCAAAAATTCGAAAAAATCGAAGTAACATCATTGTGTATGGGAATTTAACTTTAGATTACTTTCAATAGATGGCGTTCGTGGCGACCTACCTTGCATGCTCGATGCATGATCGGTTTTTATATAAAGAAAGATAGTGGGTGGTGAGTTCTAGTGATGGATAGTGTTTCAGGAGTTTTTTTCATGAAATTTAGGAAAGAGTCGTTTCAGAGGCTTCTGAATCGAGTGGTATGATCAATGATTATCATGAAAAATCTCTATACTATAGTATTGCTGTTCTCAGATTGAAAAAAATCATAGTGTGCCTTGAAAGAAAATTTTCAGTTTCGAAATGTTATTCTATAGTAGAACTTTCGATTCGCTACATTACGATATTACGTTACACCACGTTTATTATTATTTTTTAGTAGCTATGAAACATTCACAGGGTTTAGCTGATTAATGTAGTTCAAGCATCTTGTAACCTTATACTGTGACATTTGCGAAAGTACTGTTTTATTTATTGTTAACGCCGATTAATATCGTTCTTATATTTTTTTCTTCAAGCATTGAAATCTGATAAAACATGCTGAAAGGCGCTACATACTGCTGACAACAATAGAAGTGAGATATTGGCTTGTTCTGTAACATTTATTTTAATATCTACTGGCATAACTAACGATGCTATCAGATACAGGGTGTAGATATTGTAGGTGTGGAAATTTCTTGGTATGTGGCTCATATAGATTCGATTGATTGATCTGTTTAATCTTATCGATCTGATTGAATCCCATACTGTTCTTGCTGTTATTTGGTCCAGAGTTTATTATACATACGAATGAAATATGTATTGTATTAGATAGGGTAAATTTCAGGTACAGGGTGATAGTCATGAATATGACACAAGATCTGCTTATCTATTGCAAATTTCTAGATATCGACTCTCAGGAGAATCCTAAAAATTTGAGTCAGTATAATGTTCTATCAACCGAACTGATCAATACTGGTTATCCTCATTTCAAAAAAAATCCTGAGAGCATTCAGTCTGAAGCACTATTTTCTCGCACCTGAGAAGTTTTTGAATACTCCTTTCGAAATATGATATTGAAATTGACGTTGACCACATGTACATGCTGATTTATTGATTCTAGTACCTACTGGGATAATTGTATATACTAACTATCCAATATTACTTTTCTGATGTTTGTTTTCTGTATTATTATTTATTCATCAATTCATAAGTATGTATATGCACATAATCCCATCAGACATGGAATACGTTTATGTTTTCGTACGATCAAATTTGGTTTCGAAAGACTACCGAAACAACGTATGTTATAACGTGAATAATTGCATCAATCAGTGACGGCTTGTCTATCTAATGAAATAAAAATTATTGAAAACTGATTACAACAATCAACGTTCATTATGACGTATCATCCCATTATTTGTTCAACGCATCAGGTATGCATAAAATGCCAATGCCAGTGCATGAAATTCAAAGAGCGCATCTACTTTGGATTTCATGGATTGTAACGTTTGGGTGAGCCAGAAGATCAACACGTACCGAAAATAACGAACCAATTCAGGACCTTTACGACATATGGTTTTTCAATAGTCAGAACGTCTCGTTGAGTTGACACATGAGCTCATGACACTCATGACACAAGTCCGGCCAGCCGATATTAGTTTGAGAATTACGAATTAATTCAGGCAAAAATTAGCTGTATCCAATTTTTAAACTACATGAATTCTCAATTTTACAGCTAATCATGATTTAAAATTCATACAACATTAAAATCCGTGTTGATTTACTTTTAATACTCTGTCGAGAGCGACAATAATTTATTATATATCGACTACTGTACTGCTGCAGAACAAATTTCAACAGTCCAAGAGTCAAGTATCAGAAGTCATCATAGTCTGGTGACAAAGATGTAGAACTTTCTTTACCGGATATCCCAACGAAAACTGTCCACCCGGATTTACTGGGAAATGCTAAAACAGGTCGATTTTAATCTCTAGGGAGACACATGTTAGTGATGGATTTAGTCGAGCAACTTCATCCCCCGGACGGGGGTGGCTACCTCCTTGCGAATCATGATAGGGAACGTGGGTCGAGTGATACATCATCTGAAAGCTCTCTTTATTCTATATCCAAACGTGTATAATTTTTTCAAAATCGAATGAATGGTAATTGAAATTAGTGTTGTTGACAAGTTCAATGTAATTAGTCAATATCTCACCTGTTTTTATTCAAATTCAATTTATTAACTATTTTACGACTCGATGAGTGGATAGATAGACAATGGCAACATCCCATCCGGTCAGGGAACCCAGTCACCCCACGAAAAACGAAAACAAATTAGTCAAAACAAAGTAAGTAGCCAGGCTGGGACTATTAATTGCGAAGATCTTTCAACCAAGTATCAGATTGATACTTGGTATTATTGGACCACTTTTTATAGATGATAATTTGAATGGACAAATGTATTTACATCTTCTTGAGAATGTCATCGATGCCATGATAACGGATATTATCGAAAACGATGGAGATTATTCGGCAGACAACCTCCATTTTCAACAAAATGGAGCACCACCTCACTATGCAGTAGCAGTTAGAAACTTTCTGGATGAACGATATACCAATCATTGGATAGGGCGACGAGGACCAATTGAGTGGCCAGCTAGATCACTGGACCTCAACCCGTTGGATTATTTTTTATGGGGGTATCTCAAAAGCAAAGTTTTTGCCAGTCCACCAGAGTCACTAGAGGATCTACGTGGTCGAATTGTAAACGAGTGCGGCAGCATAACTCCAGAAGTATTGGAAAACGTTCGTAATAGTTTCGAAAGTAGACTTTATCATTGTATGGAGGTAAATTGAATTTCGATAAGAACAGGTACGATATTGATTATTTAAATTAAACCTATTACCACACTAATCTCAAGTACCAGTCATTCGATTTTGAAAAAATAATAAACGTTTGGATAGAGAATGAAGAGAGCTTTCAGATGATGTATCACTCGACCCAAGTTCCCTATGATGATTCGCAATGGGGTAGCCGCCCCTGTCAGGGGGATGAAGTTGCGTGACTAAATTCATCACTGACATGTGTCCCCCTAGAAATCAAAATCTACGTGCTTCAGCGTTTCCGAAAATTATTTGTCATTTTCCAGTAAATCCGTGTGGAAAGTTTTCGTTGGGACACCCTGTATATTTCATGCATCGACACATGCAGCAGTTATATTATATAGTAATATTTCTCATGCATGAATACGGACAAGGGACGGCCAGCCGTAGTCGACCCGCGAATCTATAAGGCATCATCCATGAAGGGTGAGGTATTCTGTTTACACATGCTTGTTCGGAAATTTCAGATATCTGAATATTTGAATGCTGTCGACACAAAATTTATTTTTTAGTTGTTTTTTAGTCTGTTTCGGTTTTCTCGTTTGAGAACCATGTTGTTTTATTTTTGAGTTGACATTACGTTTTCAACAGAATATTTTATGCTTAAGAGTCATTTCATTATAGTAGAAACTGTTGATCTCATCATGTTGAATAAAAACAAAGTTGACTAACTAGAGCAAAATCTACCCAGGCCGACCCAGGTTCTCGGGGCACGAGCCATCACTGCCATGAATATATTATTTTCTGAAAAACAATTTACTATTCTATAGTGAGACAGCTGTTTACATTTCCTTCCAAATAACTCCTGAATATGACTCATAATACACTTGTTATAAATTTCTCTATAATCCCTTCAATACGTATGTCGTAATAAATTTGGAAATGTGGACATAACGTTTTCGGTGTGATTGGTGATTCGGTGTGTTAGCACATTCTGATTTTGAGTCACGCACTAATGTCCTTGCCAAAAATTCGCACATGCATGAAACTATGATAATTACTTCAATAAATCTTGCTACAACCTTCTGTAGGTGAATATTCCGTTGCAGTTTGATAGAATTTTCGAAAACACCGCGATATATTGTCTAAATTCTGCGAACAAAGGAAGTGCGGAGCAAGGCGAGGAGTGTCCCAATTGAACGAGTAAAACTAACACTAGGGTCAGAAATAAACATATTATTCTTCCTATTTCGCGTCAATTCTTACTGAAAAATACTGAAATACTATAGATGATTGTCAATACTGATGAAACGATTGGAACTTCACACTGGTGACAATCATAACATTCTGGACGGAAAAAGTAACATTGGATATCTCCAGAGCCTTCGACCAAGTTTAGCACGCCTTCATCAAAACAAGGCCTTCCTGCAAAACTTCAGTCAAGTGATTTGTCGCCCCAACTATGTCGTTCACCATGACATTTCGTCGCAGATCATGTGGTGGTATATGGAGCCTCATCTGATACAATGACCATCCATGGTGTTCCACAAAGCTCTGACTTGGCACCAACGTTATGTTGGATGTGACCTCCTGCATAGTCCATAGCTTTGTGGATGATTGTACATTTCATACCGCCTTCTCCTCTAGAACCCATCCAATGAGGCCAGATGAGCAAGACGGAGACATGTCAATACTTTGAATGAGGATCTGACAAGAATACGGAAATGGGCATCTGAAAATCGATAGAATTCGAAGCAACTAGAACTCGAGCTTGTATCTCCACCAGGAAGGCAAATCACACAGTCAAATCACAAGGATGATATCAGGTACCACCGTTCCCATCGGACGATCATGTGAGGTCCATTGCGAGAACTGCTTCACAAAAACTTGGCTCTCTATTCCGTCCAAAGAAGTTCTTTACATCCCAGCAACTGATCACGATCTACAAAGCTCAAATTTGACCTTTCCTGGAGAACTGTTCACATGTTTAGAGTTCAGCCCCCGAACATACGCTGAAGCTCTTAGACTCTATTCAAAAGAGAGTCGGTAATACTTTACTCAGGCATTCAATTGACTCTCTAGAACGTCGCAGCGCAGAAAGGTGGGTGATCTTTCTCTTTTACAGATATTTCCAGATATCGTAGAAAAATGGACGATTTCTCTATTTTTTATAGATACTTCGTCTCAGTCTCCGTCAACTTCGCCCTACCAAACATCATTCATCAATAGAGGTGCATAGTTGTGGAATCCTCTGTCTAATGTATACAGTTCCTGATCCTCAAGACCCAAAGTATCTAACAAATCTTTCAATACCTTCTTCCTCTCCCAACATTCCACCGTTTGCTGATACGATGTTCCACGAACAATACGAACATCATAGGTTTTCATTTCGTGTTTTCGAAAGATTAAAAAATGCGGTGTTGAACAAGTAGAGTTGTGTATTTCCAGAAAATATTATGATACCATGAATCCGACATTTTTGAATTTGATATTCCCAAATAGCTTAATCGGTCTAGACTAGATAACTTCATCTAGATATTCTAATAATTTTATATAAAAACATTGAAAACTTCATGAGTAAATTCTGGTGAAATACTATTCTACCACAAAAATAACTCTTATCTACGACCGTAGAAATATCTTCTCGATTCGTATCCCACACTATATCGGGAACGTGAAAAAATCAGCATCAATAAAGTCTGGTCTACAGCCAGTGATGATTTAATACTATTTATCAAATAGTGTTTTTGGCTAGTAACAGAGGCGCCTGGCGCCATTTTAAAAATATTCTATGCACACTTGAAATCGCAATCGTCGCTAATCAAATATTGTTGATGTCATGTCATCGCTTGAAAGATTGAATAAGTAGAATGTGCGCTGCAGTCCGGCTGAACGAAATAAACAGAAAAGTTTATCGAGAGACATAAATGAGACACATAAACACAACACATGTATTGAAATAATTATTTCAGTGTGAATTCTCATTTTCAGAAACGAAGAGAGAAATCCTAAAAAAAAACTGGAAAAATTAATATAGGTACCACCTCCTTGTTCAACCTGCAAAGAGTACATAATCGAGGGATAAATTTCAATGAGAATATAGTTCATGCATGTGGAAAATTGGAGTAGGCGGGCAAAATATTCTTTGCCTAGGCACACAATCGGTTCCCATTTTCATGACGTTATCTTACATTGTGTTTCTTGTATACGCCTAGAAAATTTAAGTGCGTCTTGTGCATCGGCTAGGTCGCTGGTCATTATCCTCAACTCCGCTTCTCGCAAATATTTTTTTTATCTTTTGATAATACGGAAGGAATTCCTATAATGTTCAAGGACTATCGTATCATCAGTGATGGAATGATGGGAAAGAAAGAAGGTATTGGAATTTTTCTTGGAAGTTTAGAGATCGTAAGCATCTGGAAAGACTTCACTAGGCAAAGAAGTCCACAACTTTGCCGTTCTATTGATGAATGATGCTTGCTAATGAGAAGTTCAGCATGAGCCGTTGAGCACCGAATATCATGGATATTGGCGACTTCATGAGAACAGTGGAACCTGACATCATCATAATGGACATATGTGCCTAGATTTACGTCTTACGATACACGAAACAAAAGTAGATGCATCCTAAAATGCAGCACCTCCGAGCTTCTGCCATTAATACAAGTTGCATGAAAGGAAAACAAATATTTGGAACTGTAGCTATGATAACGGATCAAATTTTCTGAAAATTGGAATGCCCCCGTTCCTTCATACAATCCATTTATTTTTTGATTCGACAATTATTTGGGTAGTTGGGGGGGAGTCCACACTTTTATGGGCCTACATTCTATGTTCATAAAGAGACAGTCTAAATTCAAACAGCATTTTCTTGTTAACCATAAAAAAATCGAAATACGGTCTCTCCGATTTCTCGATAGAACTTACCGTTTGCTAAGAAATCGTAATCAACGAAAGAGTGGTATTTCCACAATATCAGACCAACAAAACTTACTGGTCTGCGATTCCTGGTATGTTTCATTATTGAAAGTGATTTTCAGTTGTTTTGTCTGTTAGTTTCCAGCAGGTTGAATTCCTTGAATTCAGCAAATTTCAAACTGTAAGGAACAATTCAGGCAGATCAGGAAAAATTCACAACTCAGTACCAGACGACCAATTTTTAAATCTGATCGACAGGCATATCTAGAAATTTGGTTGTTTCCCAATCAACTGTGTGGCACGTGTTGGATGAATTTAGCTCATATCATATCGTCCAAATTGTTCAAAGTTTGCGAGAAAGTGCGCGAGTGGTCCTACTTTTTATCTTGGATCCTTTTCACCGATGAACCTCAGTTTATGCATGATGGTGTGGTGAATTATCACAATTTGCATATATGAGCACTGGAAAATCTTCAAGAAACGAAATAGGGTAATCCCGCCTTCAGGAACTGCTCGGATGAAATGTATGAGCAGGAATTGCGATGACTGAAAACTTTCGAAAGAAGCACTAAAAAAATACACGTACTATAATACCAAAGAGAGTTGGGTGTACAAATTCGGTTGAATTTGAAATTCGAAAAAATATTCAAGATTTCAGCCCTTCAGTCTTTCAGTTATACAGGGTGGGGCATCGTATACGACACGGTCTTCATGTGGAGAACCATACAATATTTCAAAATTCTTTTCAACTGGCTGGATAGAGAATTTATTAATGGACAATGTCAAATTTTTGGGTTTAGATATAGGGAACCATGATACAGGTCGAAAGGAAATCAACTTTTCAACTTCATAAATTGTAAGTTCCCAACCATAATTTTGTTATCACCCTGTATGAATTTTGACATTGAAATATGAATACGGAGGTTGAAAATTATTCACGTAGCCAAATAAAAATTATCTTCATGTACCATACAATTCACCAATTCTTGAAATATTTCGAAAACGAGAAATGATAGGTATAAGGAACACTGAAGAAAGTCACCTCCATTTGTGCTGTGGAATCCGAAAACTATAGGGTGTTCCATTTAAAAAAATATAACTTTGATATGTATCTCTTTTATGGAACACCCTGTATATCTCGAAACAATTCGAAATTGTACATGAATGAATTCTATCTGCCAGTTGGAAAGAATTCTGAGATATTGTATGGTTTTCCACATCGAGAACGTGTCGTATACGATGCCCCACCCTGTATAAAAAGAAGTTAATTTCTGAGAATCTATTTTATTCATTTTTCTCCATCATTTTCAGGTTTGGTTATTATGGTAGAAAAAAGTTCAAAATACTTTTCATATAATTCATCGTGGTGGTATTGATTTCTTCCTCCAACGTGTCGTATTTTTGAAACCATCTTCAACTTCATTTTTCTGCTTTTCTTGGTATTTCCTCTTCTCGTTTCTAAAATATAAAGTAGAAATTATCGAAAATTATTTCAAAATAGGGAATTCTGGTTACGAGGTGTATTTTATTAATTGATATCAATTTGCCATTATCATATTCAGTTTTGTTCTATCTATATCAACTGAACAAAAAGCAATTATTGTCTTCGTTCATAAGAATACAAGCAGGCTCTTTGATTTTTCGTTTTTGGTTGTTGTCTTCTCTTCCTAATACCCTAATATTACTCCAATCGGCGATATAATGTTGTTCATTTTATTGTGACTTTGTTCAGCTGATTTTGATTTGTCAGTATCTCTTTTCTTTATATTGTTTTTATGCTCTTTCATCCTTCCTGATAGAGGCCTGTTAGTTCCTCTTTTAGGTATCTTCTAGGTTTAATTTCAAGCGTAACGACATTATGGGGCAAATGACAAGTCTGTCCTTACTACATATATTGAAATAATTCTCAATAACTTCCAATTCATTTTTGAGAAACGAGGATATAAAATCCCACAAAAACTCTGAAAAATGAATGTACTACCTCCTCGAATAACTTGCAGACAGCATCTTCAACTTCATTTTTTCAAATAAGGTCCTGATTATATTTTCACAAATTTTACACCTGCCCATGTATTGTACGAAATGGCTTGAATGCGTTTGAAAATTTTGGCAACTTCCTAATATCGATGGGCAATCGATTCAGATGACGGCAGAGTACCATTGTAGTACCATTTGAAAAAATTAAGTATCGAGTAAAACAACGTATTATATACTCTTTTTTTGCATTTATTTCTGATATTTTTTTAATCGAAATAGCGTTAGTGTAGGATCGAAAATGCGTAAAGATAGTAATTTTTGAATTGTAATGGGTGGTAATGGCGCAAACCACTGCCTTCTCGTGTCACTAAAACATCTGAAGATGAATGCATCAATTGTAGTTTCGTGTCATTGTGGACTGTTTTCAACATAAAAAAAAGGGATCGAATTGTGCTCAATCTGATACTATTGATAATATGCAATGTATTTTATGAATGAGGTCTGGATGAAATGAATTTTGTTCTTGAGGTTTAATATATTATTTATATGTATAGAATATGCTCCGAGAGTTTGATGTGTTCCATCAAAGATGCAAGATCAAGAGATGCGATGCATCTTATCTGATTCCCGAACAAAAGAAGATTTATTGCAGAAATTTGAACTCATGTATTTTTTGGTGTTCTAGGCAGCTAAGATCCTCCTATACTTGGTATCCAACTTCCAAACTCTTCCGCTCATTCGATCTGATTAAAATTTCGCACGAGAGAGTATAAAGCTGTTTCCCTAAATTGGAAGATCAGATCAGGTGCCTGCCGTATTTCCGAAAGAGATAATCCTATTCGAGGGAATAAGTCACAAAGTCCAAACAATTGCCTAGATTAATGAGCGTTTCGTGTTCGCCCCAGTTGGTACGGGATGGCCCACTCATTTTCCTAACAAGCAACATCTACAATATTTCAAAACGTGGAAAAGCTAACTGAAAAGAATTTTTCATGGCAGAAACGTGCCAACCCTTGAAAAGAATCGCTAATTTATTCTGATTTATTATATCCTCCGTCATTTGATTCCAAAGACAAAGGTATATGATTACTAATATTTCAATAAGAATTAATTGCTTATGATAGATGTATGAAAAGAACTATTGAAGATGCGTCAGCGAGCACTACTCTCTAGTTTTTCATGAAATAGTCTTGAAAATTTATAATAATTATTTATGCATATATCCTTCTGTGAATCCTAGCCATTGCAAATAGAATTGGCAACGGACATAGTGGTTCTACATGGTTTGTTCACGCTGGTTCCGATTATTGTAGAATTCGATCGGCTTTCAACTAGGATCTCAATGACGAGTCGATGTGATTCCAATGTACCAATGTACCAGTGATTCCGAGCACAATTCGAAGGTCACAATAGTTCTAGCTAAATTCCTATACATGCATACTGATTTCATAAGTGATATGTGCAAATGATTTTTTCAACACTTTCTGCATCGAAGCCTATTTTTTGTAGAACATGAGAAATTATCCATAGGTTATCAAGAAGGAAGATTATTATGATGAACAGTTTTGCTCTCAACTTGAACATTATATTTCTTTTCTAAAATTGATCAAACAATGAAAGACACTGTCACATTCACATTTCAGTCCTCACACAAGGCAGTCATGACAAGAAAAATGAACTGAAATTTTACGCTGCTTACGAAATGGTGATTTAATGTTGCATCGTGAGCTGTAGGCTGTAATGATAATAATAGCAATCGATAAAATGATTGTATCCATCTGAAGATCTGTGGCAAAATAAACTATGATACCACAATGAACATCATCGATAACACAATGAACTACACATTGGTTCCATCAGGTTAGAGAGCAATGTAATGAAAAAAAAAAATATACGATGTAAGCAATTTTGTATTGAAATCGAAAGACCATCATTTTCATTGTATCTTTTCAAGCCTCATAGATATTATCTGTTCGATCGCTTGTTGGACACGCATTCTCGTTAGTTCTTTTGCATAAACGAAGTATTTTCCACTTCAGTTTCGTTCATCCCTTAAAGGGACTGAGAAACCGAGACCCTCGATGAACAAACAACGTGCTCAAGGGGTAATTTATACCCTCTGTGAGGACTGACAACGCACCTGGCCGAATGCAAATGGCTGGTTTTCCCCGGGTTTATGGAAAAAGTTAAAACGATCCGACTACCCTAATAGGGTTTCGACTTTTCGAAAATTAACAGATTTGGATTTCACGTGTCATAAATGAGATGACATCGCCTGGAATGGGGGTTTATGTACACAACAGATAATAGTGATTAGCATTCTATGAGATTAGGTCGATTGTCATTGCTTTGTGGACGATAACCCTTCCGAGAGTATTTCTGATTCTTATTGTACCGGCTGGACCAAATTCGAGACGTAATTGAGGTCGCGTGATGAACCGTAAGATATAGGGCTTTCACGATGAGCGTTAATCAAAAATTTCTGAATTAGGCGACTGTTCGTTCTGAAAATTTGATAATATGTACACGTAGATATTGTTTTACCTATTTGAATTATTTCATACAATGCGGCGTTGCCGTTTTCCCTGGAGAACATCGTAAAACATATCAGAAGGAGCACCCTGTATATCATTATTAGTATCTTCATCACTTTCCCAGCAACTTCACCTGTTAACTGTACCCATTTGTAACCATTTTGTAGATTAGAAGTGATCAATTTTTTTTTCTGGAGAAAAATCTATTTTTCGCAGCTAGAGGTGAAAATGTAAAAAAAATATCAAATAAAACACTCCGTTTTTGTCATTTCTGAATTATATTATCGATATGGTGTTAACTTTGTTCAGTTACTTCCTATTTCGATATCCAGTCGTTCTTGAAATGAAAAAGAATGAAAAATGGCCATGGTATGTATTATTGTATGTATTTATCTCTTGTTTCCAACCAAGGTGGATATAGGATGGTGAAATAACTCTTCAGTTGTTTCTTCCCAAAATATGTACACCTGTGAAACAACCGTACTAAGGCCGCACCGCTTGAGTACAGATGGCGATACAATCGTGTATGCTGTGAAGTCAAATATACAGGGTCGCTGATATGTATGGAAACGGTCGATTATTTCCTAAAGTAAGATAGCTAGCAAAAAATGTTAGGATACAAAAGTTGTAGGGTTTTTCAAAATCCATTAAGCTAATGAAAAATTAAGTATACAGGATGAGTCAAAAAGTCAGGACGAAACAAAGTTGTTTTTTCTCTAATGGGACACCCTGTATATTATTCCACATTTCAATTCTGCTCGAAATTCTGAACAAAATTGATAAAGCGCATCATTTCCTAAATTCAACCGATTTCGAGATATCGAATTTTGAAAATAACTTATAATAAATTATCCAAAAATGTTAGTCCATTAAGTTCATAGTCCATCAAGTTACCTTTCCAGCTCCATAACAACGCCGCGTCTTTATTTCGTCTAACAGTGATGATCTTGACAACACATGTCAAAAATACATTTAGTGTAAATAAGTTTCGCGCAAAAATGGCACGTTTAACTAATACTGAGCGTATTGAAATTTCAATGATCATAGGATTCGGTGATAGAAGACGAAGTTGTGACCAAGTAGTGAATATTTTTAATGAATTGCATCCAAATCGGGAACCAATTTCTGAATCAACCGTTTCAAAAACATTGCAGCGTTTTCATGAAACTGGAGATGTCAAAGATCGACCAAAAAGTGGAAGACCAGTAAGCGTTACAAATGAAGAAAATGCTTTGAATGTCATGTTAGATGTGGTGGAAAATCCAATAAATTCGGCACAACAGAGGGCTTTGAATCATAACATGAGTCGATATTCCATTAAAAAAATTTGCAAACTGCAAAAATTCCATCCATATAAAATTCATTTGGTACAAGAATTGAGTGAAGACGATTTTGATCGTAGAATCGAGTTCTGTGAAGTTATTATGGATAAATTAAGCGAAAATGTCAACTTTGTCAACCACATATTGTTTTCTGGCGAATCTTCATTTTGTTTAAACAGGCACGTAAATCGACACAACTGTAGGTATTGGTCAGACCAAAATCCACATTGGATGGAGGAAGTTCACACTCAACGGCCACAAAAAGTAAATGTCTGGTGTGGCATTATTGGTGGACACGTCATAGGACCCTATTTTATAAACGGAAATTTGAACTCTGAACGATATTTATCACTTTCACAACAGCATATTATTCCAGAGCTTAGACGATTATTCCCGAATAATAACAATCCCAATTTGTCGGCAGAACAAATATGGTTTCAACAAGATGGGGCTCCTCCACATTTTGGACGCATGGTACGCGCATATCTAGATGAAACTTTTCCTAATAAATGGATTGGACGCAGGGGAGCAATTGAATGGCCAGCTAGGTCTCCCGATATGACCCCACTTGACTTTTTTCTATGGGGTCACATAAAAAATGTAGTCTACAAAAATAGGCCGCCAAATATCAAAGAGTTGCAAGAAAGAATAAGGCATGAAATTTCTAGCATTCCTTCTCACATGATTTTAGATTCACTACAAAATTTTGTTCAGCGAGTTAATTACTGTCAGGAGGTAAATGGTAAACACTTTGAGCACCTTATTAAATAGAATTTCAAAGAAAAATTTGTTGTTTATTGAAACTTGTTTTCTCTCTTTTCTCCTGTCTCAACTATTGTTTTCATAAAATTTTAAATATCCTGGACATTCATTAAAAAATACATTTTATTGTTTTAATTGCATTTTAATCAACCCTGAACAATTGTGCTTTTTTTATTTTCTGTAAAAAAATTATAATTAAATTGAAATCATAATTTCCACATACTCCACCATTCGTGACTTTCCTAATAAATATGCATCTTTCGTGCTTTTTCTTTAATAAATTTGAGAGTAGTAAAAAGTTATTTTCAAAATTCGATACCTCGAAATCGGTTGAATTTAGGAAATGATGCGCTTCATCAATTTTGTTCAGAATTTCGAGCAGAATTGAAATGTGGAATAATATACAGGGTGTCCCATTAGAGAAAAAGCAACTTCGTTTCGTCCTGACTTTTTGACTCATCCTGTATACTTAATTTTTCATTAGCTTAATGGATTTTGAAAAACCCTACAACTTTTGTATCCTAACATTTTTCGCTAGCTATCTTACTTTAGGAAATAATCGACCGTTTCCATACATATCAGCGACCCTGTAGCTAACGTTTCAATATTTGCACTAGAGTTAAATTTAAAATTCGAATACTTTTTTCAAGAGTTTCCGAAGAAATTTTCGATACCGACAGAGGTGATGTCATCGTGTCGAACTTGGGCAGCCTTATTTAGATATCGAAATTCGATGTAATCAAGTAGGCAGCAGTCTACAACTTTTTCATGTGGCTGGGTATAGGGAGTTGGAACACTGGTCTACATTAACATCATTCTACATTCATTACTACATCATATCAATCTTTCAATTCATATTTACATTGATTACCT